>CM046445.1:32284868-32432368 GCA_025506515.1 Flaveria trinervia | reverse complement strand
CCCAGCAAAATGGCGTTGCTGAAAGCAAGAAACGCCATTTATTGGAACTTACTCGCACAATCATGATTGACTCTCATATTCCTAATCGTTTTTGGGGAGATGCAGTTCTCACTGCAGCTTACTTGATTAACCGCATGCCTTCATCGGTTCTTCATGGTAAGACCCCGTTTTCTATCCTCTTCCCCACAGGCACTCCCTTTCCTCTCGCACCTAAAATTTTTGGGTGTGTAGCGTACATTCATGATCATCGCCCGGGGACAACCAAACTTGACCCTCGGGCCATTCGTTGTGTTTTTCTTGGATACTCTCGCGTTCAGAAAGGGTATCGTTGTTACTGCCCCTCCCTTCGTCGTTACTTCACCAGTGCTGATGTCACTTTTCACGAGTCATGTCCTTACTTCCTTGAGTCTTTTGATTCTCTTGATTATTTGTTTCCTGATTCTAATCCTGACCCTGTTACACCAGAGTCCGTTACTGTTCCTATTATTCCTGTCCTTGTCTCCGCTAGTCCATCGGAGCCCCCGGTCTCAGATTCCGTTCCTGCCTCATCTGGCCTACCGACAGAGAATCAACCATTGTAGTTCACATATGCCAGGCGACATAAACACATGACGACAACTCTTGATTCACAACCGGTCCATGACTCTGGTATGTCATCAGTTCCACATCCTAACAATACCACTGATACAATCTTACCTGATACTACCCCTTCTACACATGATCCACCTGCTTATGACCCACCTGGTGCTATGACCCACCTGGTGCCCTATATCCTGATACCCCCATCGCCTTCCGCAAAGAACCGAGATCCCACCCGCTACCTTATTCAAAATTATGTTTCCTATAACACATCTCTCACCTGAGTGTCATGCCTACACCACCACCATTGATTCTTACCTAATTCCCAAGAATGTGATGACAGCCCTAGCTCATCCAGGATGGAGAAAGGCTATGGAAGAGGAGATTGGGGCCCTTCGTGCCAATCATACGTGGGATCTTCAGCCGCTTCCACCTGGGAAGCGTCTTGTTGGTTGTCGGTGGTTATTTACAGTTAAACCAAACCCTGATGGACTGGCACCTTGATTGAAGGCCCGTTTAGTTGCTAAGGGTTATTCTCAGGCATATGGCATTGATTATGATGAGACTTTCTCTCCGGTTGCCAAAATGCCATCCGTTCGCATTTCCATTGCTCTTGCTGCCATTAATCATTGGCCGCTCCATCAACGTGATGTCAAGAACGCCTTTCTTCATGGTGTTCTTGAGGAGGAGGTGTATATGGAGCAGCCACCGGGTATTGTCAAGGAGGAGGCCTCAAAAGTATGCAGATTACGTCGTTCATTGTATGGTCTTAAGCAGTCTTCCAGAGCATGGTTTGGCCGTTTTCTAATGTTATGGCTGAATTTGGGATGACTCGTAGTGCATATGACCATTCTGTATTTTTTAGACATCATCAGGGTCGGAGGATCATTCTGGTGGTTTATGTGAATGACATAATCATTACAGGAGATGACGAGGTTGGAATCACCAATCTTAAACAGTTTCTTCAGTCTCAGTTTCAGATTAAAGACCTCGGTCGTCTCAGATACTTTCTTGGCATTGAGGTATCACGTTCACCACAAGGAATCCTTCTATCTCAACGGAAGTATGTTCTTGAAATGCTGTCTGAAAGTGGATTACTGGGGTGTAAACCAACAAATAGTCCAATGCTTCCTACAGGAAAGCTTCTTCCAGAAGGTGGAAGTCCGATGAAGGATCCAGAACAATACAGACGGTTAGTAGGAAAACTTAACTACTTGACAGTTACTCGTCCAGATATCTCCTTTGCTGTTAGTGTCTTAAGTCAGTTTATGGCCACCCCATATACCGGACACTGGGATGCAGCTCTTCGTGTTCTTCGATATCTTAAGAACGCACCAGGATTAGGGATCTTGTATTCTGATCAGGGTCACTGCCGGGTGGGTGCGTTTACTAAAGAAGGAGATGGACGAATATCCGGATTCTCAGATGCTGATTGGGCAGGCTGCGCTATTTCACAACGATCTACAACTGGATATTGTGTATTTGTTGGAGGAAACCTGGTATCGTGGAAGAGTAAGAAGCAACACACTGTATCTAGGTCAAGTGCTGAATCAGAATATAGAGCAATGGCAGATGTTACATCAGGAGATGATTTGGGTTCGTCGTGTACTCAGAGAACTTGGGGTTGTTTCTAATGACTTGATGAGGTTATATGTGATAGTCAATCGGCTATACACATAGCCAAGAATCAAGTATTTCATGAGAGGACTAAACACATTGAAGTTGATTGCCACCTTATCAGATCGTGTGGGCACTCAAGTTGATCCTCCATCCATTCAACCAATTCATGTCAAGACTGAATTTCAACTAGCAGACATCTTTACAAAACCTCTTCGGAAAACTCAAATTGACTTTATATGTAACAAGTTGGGCATGATAAACATCTATGCTCCAACTTGAGGATGAGTGTTAATTAAATGTATTTAGTGTTAGCCCATTTTATAATATCTGTTATGGCCCATGGGCCTTAGATTAGGGTTCCCCCTTTTATATATAGAGGAGTTTATTGTCATTGTAAAGGAATCAAGTTAAAAAGTGAATATTCAGTTCAATTAACACTATGTTAGCCAAAGATGATCATTTGGTTCTAGGTGATAGTTAGCTTCAAATGTCAAACTTGGAAATTTTCTTAAAACAGAAGGATCATTTGGTTATTTCTTACACTAAGATGATCATTACCTTTACACTGACATGTTTTACAGGGGATGTTTTTATCTACCAAATGGGACTCAAATGTTAAACGATGCATTCAAGGCTCATCCGCCATCAAGAACACACTACAAGGTCTTGAAACAGTAAAGAAAATGCCTGAAAGCATTTACTTTGAGCTAGTTTCAATTCATGAAATACCTATGGAGATATTTCCGGCTGATAGAGATGACATTGGGTTGTACTTCTTCCCGATATTCAAAAGGTAGTTTGCCTCTCAACACTAGTTATGTAAATAATAGTAGCCTAGAGATTGCAAGTTTTGTCAATTTAGTTATAAACTAGTTGATTTTAGTTAGGCTGGCATCATACTTAGAGGCTGTTTGACAACTTTTGAATGATTAAGTGCTGAACCAGTAAGAGGTCTGAACCATTAAGTGTTGAACCATTAAAAGGTCTGAACCATTAAGAGCTAGTATATCGTTTAACTATTTAGAGACAAATGTCTGACCAATTCAGATAATATGTCTTAATCATTCAACATTAGACCTTTTAACCATTCAACACTAATATAATACTTAACCATTCAGAGGTAAATGTCTTAACTATTTAGACATGTGTTTGTGAAACAAACAGTCTGAACCATTAAGTGTTGAACCATTCAGACATCTAAACCATTAAGAGGTTGATTAAGAGGCTGTCAAACAACCCCTTAGTTGCCTTTATTTTTTAAGCTAATGGATTAAAGTAAAAAGGAAACAGGGTAAATGGTGGGTCAAACATTCGAACTGGCCGAAAGTCACCTCGACTATATTTGAGTTCATAAAACCTTATACACTAGTAGCCAAAAGGTAAATTACTTTTGTAATAGTTGCTTCAAAAGAAAAAAAATATTTAAGCATATTTGGTTCAAACAGTCAAACTAGCCGAAATTTGACACCGACCCATACTCAATTACACGGGTTATGTATTATGTCAATGAAGCCAATGTGTTTTGGTAAACGATTGACAAAAAAATGTGAAGCCTTAAACATGTCAAATAAGTTGAATGAAATAAACGTACAGATGATATTTTTATTAACATAAATATTTACGGGCGTTCTATACAATCACATTTAACACATTATGAATTTGTATAAGAGCATTCATAACCCACTCTCCATCTCTATAATTACATTAAAAATCATTACTTTTTATCTCTTTTTCAATAAAATAATATTTTTTATACTTTTATTATTACATTTTCTTTCTACGCTTACAACCACTTTTAATAAATATTAAAAAATTAATAGAGATAGAACAACGTTTTTCTAAATATAGAGATGAACAGTAACATGTTCTCAATCCTTCACTCACAATCACTAATAACTATTCGATATTATATAGAGAACATACTCACAGATTTATAGAGAACAAGTTGTGAATGCTATAGATAATGCACTCAAAGATTATAATGAACGGACTGTGAATGCTCTAATACAACAAAATAGATAAAAATATGTTTGTGGGTTAACCAATCTCATCAACTAGGTTTGACCCACTTGGTAATTATCTAGTTTTGACCGGTTACCTATGTACCCACAATTATTTTTTAATTTGTTTTATTAATTATATTTGGAGAACGGCAAATGACCACACTTGCACGATGAACTTTGATCTTACAACTGTTATTTTGTTTATCTGAAGATATGAGGATGATATCTCTTTAATTGACTTCATTTCAAGACAAAATCTGATGATGAAAAGTTATGTGGATGGGGTGGAGTTATTGGTGCTATCATCTAGAGTTCTACCATCACGTTCTCAGGTATGTTCATGAAGTCACAAAAATGACCAGGAATTAAAGAAGTCACACAGGAAATAAGAAAAACTAGTGAAAAGTTTACTCCCTCAAGATAAATTTTACTTCTATTGACGCAGTGAATCTTCACCACTTCTATTGACACCGTGAAACTTCACCTTTTTAAATGCAAAACCTATATTCTGGCGTTACACAAATATATACATAAAAAGAGTTTATAAATATTTTCGTTGTGTTTATAGAATTTCAAGGGAATTACTTTCTCTGGGGAGTTTTTCGCAATCCGAAGACTGTCAAGCAGGTGGCTGATAAACGATCCTTTACAGAGGCAAGCGTGAACCTTGTGAAGGTGTTCCTCCACCTGATGTTCCTCCTGGTTTTAAGAAGATCTGTGATGATGTTCCTCCTGGTTTTCAGAAAATTTGTGATGATGTTCTGCCTGGTGTTAAGAATATTTATGATGATGCTCCTCCTGGTTTTAAAATCTGTAAGCCCTAAGATTTCCCATAGGACCTTTTTGAATATCTAAAAAAGTAAGAAGGGTTCGGTTCATAGATTGGATGTGAATATGTAAAAAGTTGGAATTTGAATTACTGAATTTAGAAGCCAAATTTCTTACAAGAATTAAATCGAAGGATTGGAATCTATGAAATGAAATTGAATTTGTGATGCATAATGCATTTATGACAGTACAACTATACAAGCGAACATGAGTAGAAAAACCGAATAATAAAACGATACTTATAAAACTGATCTTATTGAGAAGATAATGATTTGGTTATGACTTTTTTAAAATCAATGTTTTTATACTTATAAATTTGATTTTGTTGAGAAAATAATGATTTGGTTTTGAATTTTTTTAACAATGTTTTTATTCAATTATGGTTATCTGTGTAAATATAGTTGAATCGGATATACATAATTGTTATTCAAACATATGTTTATATTTTTTTAGAGTGACTTGTTATTTTTCACCTAGTGGGTTGGTAACATTTTTCATTTTTATTAACTTTATTTATTTATTTTTTATTATTATGTATTAATTTTATTATTTATTTATTTTTTATTTTTTTGCATTTGGCTCATAAAATAAAAATAAAAGTTATTTTCATCCAAAAAAAATTAACTTAACTAATTTAAAATTTTAAATCATCTATCATTAAAAGGGGTAATATGTAATTTTGCATATAAAGAAAAAAAATTTAATTTATGTTAAACTCCAGTCACGTGTTGTATTCCATTTACAAAACCTAAAAACGAACATTTTATCTTCAAACATTTTATAATGATCTAATCACGAGTTTTTCCGCTTTATCGCTGAGAGGAGGAGATTGGAACTCGTATATGGTAGCGATCGGGAACCTATGGCAAATGGGTTGTATAATAGATATCGTCGCCTATAGTCGTCAGATCTCCTATATTGTGATTTAGTTTCACCTGTTTATGGTTATGTATTGAGTGATTTTGTTTTGTAATATAAAGGATAATTTTGTCAATTTATATGTTTAACAATTTAAATTAACGAAGTTATTTCTTTGGATGAAAATGATAATTTTTTAAAACTTTGAGGAGTCAAACACAAAGAAAAGTTTTTTTGATGGAAAAGACAATTTTTAAAACCTTAAGGATCAAGTGCAATAATTTTTTTATGAAAATAACAAATGTGACCAAACTACAAAAAGAAAAATGCTAATGCATTTTTTATTTAATATTGTATGTTGGAAAAGTTTGGAATAATTTTTTATAGACGAAATGGATTCTAATGATTCAAACTACTAGAATTATGTAATTTATAATAATTCATATCAATTATTTTATAAGATTTTTAGCTTTTATTTTTCTTGTTTGTCATCTCACTCATAAAATCTTTATAGATTTATGTTTAATTTACGCATTTATGCATTTGATTTTGTTTACAATAAAAGTATGTCTCTTCTTTCTACTCATAATCATACATGTCAATGAAATTGAGTTGAAATAAATGTAATTCTAAAGTGATTATACAAGTAAAATTACCTTTGACAATATTATTAGAACTAGTTATAGGTCAATATATCAGTCAAGTCCCTTCTATAATAGCCGTGCCTTTGTTTCAGGAATGAACATTCTAGTGACTTTCAATTCTGCTTTGATGATCTAGTTTCAGCTCGAATGATGTTGAATACATGGACATTTTCCAACAGATGAATCTGTTAACTTACCCAACAAAGAAGTTCTTCAAAAGAATTGAAAGGAAATTTCCTCAAAACCCAACTAACAATAAGTTCGGGTTTGACAAGAGCAAAGCCAAGTGTTACAACTGTAACCACCTAGGCCATTTTGCTAGGGAATGCAAGGCTCTCAAAATCCAATCTGGAAACCACTCAAGCCTTCACACATCCTACCACACCCAAGCCTCTGGAAAGTCAACTGAACAACACACACCTGCTGTTGTTCAAGAGGTTGACCAGAGCTTCATGGTGCAGGATGTGACTATTGCTCAAGCATTGATGGTTGGAACTGACGACAAGGTATTTGAACACCTCTGTACTCCAGCTTGCATTGCTAAAGTTAAAATGCATCAGGACTATAATATGGAAATTAAATCTGACATTGAGTGTTTGAATATCCTTAAAAGTGATTTTAAAAGGGACGGATCTAACTATAAAATGAAAACCGAAGAGTTAGAGAAAACTGTGTCCTTTTTAAAATATGAACATACCAACTACAAGACTCAAATCAAAGATTTAATCTCCAAATTGACTGAGGTTCAAGCCCAGCTAGTCACAGTTGAGGCTCAAGCCTAGAAACATGCTATTTCTGAGCAAAACTTCCAAGCCATTTTTGCATCATCCTCCCACTCCAAAATTTGTTATCAAAACAAAGGAGGGTTGGGAACCAATGAAATTGCTCCATCACACTCTTATGAGTCTATAAGACAACCAAGATGCAAGAGTAAAGAGCAAGAGGTTCCAACTATGACCCGCCACCCCATGAGTTGAAGAGTGATACAACTATGGAGACCATCACAAGGAAGGACCAGGTAAAACAACCCATTCCCACTAGTGATGATCAGCTCCTAACCGACAAAGCCAAAAGAAACAG
Organism: Flaveria trinervia; assembly: GCA_025506515.1. NCBI lineage: Eukaryota > Viridiplantae > Streptophyta > Magnoliopsida > Asterales > Asteraceae > Flaveria > Flaveria trinervia. The sequence continues at coordinate 32,424,756 of CM046445.1, read as the reverse complement.
AGCTAAGGCAGCCAGAAAAACTACCAAGAAAGTGGTTGAATCCAAGTTGAATATAGACCCAAAGCAAAAAGGTGTGTTTATTCAGCCGGATTTCAGGTGGTTGGAAAATATGATCTAGGAAACGAGTGTAATACCAGCACTCCGGTCCTGCTAAAGGATCAGAAGTTGAAGGAAAAGACTACTGATAAAGACAATGACAGGATCAGTGATCTCAAGTTTGATGGATTAGAGTGTAACGCAGCGGAATAAGAACAAGAATTAGACAAATTATAGCAAGAATTTGATATTCGTATGCATTAAGAACAAATACGGTTATAACGAGAGAATATATTTCTGTGAAAAGGAATGTTTCAATAATATCAAATGTTTCTGCTCAATCATTCGCAGATTACAATTAGGTTGACACTCCTTATATAGAGTGCAATCACTGCTGATATCACGGGATAGTGACATCTGGCAGATTTATTACAAAAATATCTAAAACTTAACAAACTACTGAAATGTTCACAACTACTGAGAACATATCAGAGTGCTAAGTATAAACATAAAACTACTGATACGAAACTACTGAAACTACAACAACTAAAGAACAAGCTCTTCAGTCGTTTTACAAAACTACTGAAAAGAAAAACATAAAACTACTGAAAGAAAACCGTCACAACTACTGAAGAAGACCTCTTCAGCTGTTGTGACAACGTCTGATACTTGTGTCTTCAGCACTTGTGTCTTCAGACTATGTCTTCAGCACTTGTGTCTTCAGACTTTGTCTTCAGCACTTGTGTCTTCAGACTTTGTCTTCAGCACTTGTGTCTTCAGACTTTGTCTTCAGCACTTGTGTCTTCAGACTTTGCCTTCAGCACTGTGTCTTCAGACTTTGTCTTCAGCACTTGTGTCTTCAGACTTTGTCTTCAGTACTTGTGGACTTCAGCATTTGTTGTGACATCTGTGGGAATTAAGGTTTTTTTGATCCGGCTCATTGGTTCTTTTTGGTCCAACAAACTCCCCCTGAACCAATGCAGCCAAAACCTTAACTTTATTGAGGTCCACTTATTGTTGGCGATAGATTGGTCTTTTTCCTTCTTGATCAGCTAAGAAGATGACCCAATTAAGCACTGGCCTGGGAATAGATTTCTGAAATTTGGTTGGCATAGTATGGATAGAGCCCTGACTTTGGGGAACTGGACACAGGGCTGTGGTCCTATCCATGAAATCTACTTCCATGTATAAGCCTGTAGGATTCTCTGGTGTATGCTCTGAGAAACATAATTTGTTCTTCCATGGTAAGATTTTTAGCTCCACCATCAAACAGTCCTTCACACCCATACAACTCTGAAATGTACTTAGCCTGTTTGCCATTTTTGAGCTCAATTGTTGTAATCTGTCTGTATGCAACTCATCTGGGTGAGTACCTTCAAGTAACAGACTGAGCTCATTTTGTTTGAAGTTCTCAAGCCTCTTGTAGACTAACCCCTTTTTAATTACTGTTCTCTAACATCTTTTAGGGTGGCTGTTTGGCTTCATAGGCCTTCTTGAAATCTTCTACAATTTCCCAGGGTGATACTACAAGGACCACTGTGATCTCTTCATCTACGATCCTTTTTACTTGGCCCTTGTATCTCGAAGGAATGTCTTTCTTCACAATTCTGTGAGCCCCCTAGGATCAGGCCATATTCTCACCTTTTCCTTTTGATATTGAAATATGTTAGCAAGGGTGTACAATCTCAAAGCTTCTTTCTTCATACTGATTATTGATGAAGAAGCAGCATAAGTTTTGTTATGCTTTTCAGCATCTCATCATCATGAAGCTTTTGCTGCTATTCTTCTTCTATCTTTACTCTCACAGCTTCCATATGTGAGGTGGGAGTGATGGGCATAGGTTTGGCTTTAGGCAAAGTTAGGACTGCAGAAAGAGGCAGCCTATCTTCTTCCTCATCATCCTCTTCTTCTTCTTCTTCTAGCCTCAACACCCTTCTCTTCTTCTTCTTGGTGTATCATCGGGTTGTTTTGAGGGTAAAGGAATTGGTTTAGTGGGTTGTGGTAGTGGTGATTTTGAAGTGGGAGGTTTTGCAGGTTGTTCTAGCATTCTTGTAGTGAGTGAGGCTTTTGAGTGTTTTGCTAGTTCCTTTCTGTTCCCAGCACCTGCCTCATTTAGTGCTTCAATCACCAATCCCTTAGTGTATGCTTCAGACGAACAGATCTTAGTGGTTATTGCCAAGATACTGTCCCTGGTCCATGACTTAATCTCGATCAATGATCTCCCAAGGTACTTTGCAATGAATCTGATCATGATCTCTAGTCTTTCTCTTTCTAATGCATCATAACTTGCCATCTTGAGTTAATTTCTTCAACTTCAAGTCTCCTAATCTCTGAGTCAAGCTGTGCAGTATCGAACCCCTGTCTATACAGTTGATCATAATGGAGTCCATTGATTTACTATGTGTAGCATCCGCCATTTTGATCATCTCATCGAGTTCGAGTTCTTTTTCTTTTCCTTCAACCTTCCTCTTCTTATATGTGACATGAAAGTCTTTGTGACTTTCACCCACTTGATCAATGTCAGCTCCCTTCACAAACTCCTCTTCCTTCTCAGTCTCCTTTTCTTTCTTCCCCTCTATGCTCTTCCTCTTTGCTTTCACTGACTAACTCTCCCCCTTTTTGGTTGCATTGGTTGCAAGGGTTTGAGTAGCAGAAAGCCTTGTGCTCATATCTCCTCCACCAGGGGTTGTATGATTGAGGGAAGCCTCTCATCCATGGTTTTGATCACAATGTCTGTGATCATTGGGGTGATGAGAGGTAGGGATTGCTGAAAGATAGCAGCTGTTTGCTCAGAGGGGTTCTGTCCCTGAGAAGCAGTGCCAGAAATAGAAGCTGGTGGCTCGGAAGTTTTGAGTGGCTGAGTGTGTGGGAGACCTTCAGGTGAAGGTGCCATCTGTGGGTTTATGTCGGTGGCAGATGGACTTGCTGTTTGAGAGAATTGGTCAAGTAGTCTTTGTAGTCTACTGACTTCTTCCTCAAGAATTGCGTTCTGGGCCAGACATCATAAAAGAAGCCCAGGTCATCATCAGCAGATGCTGAATCACCTGACCTCCTGCTTGTAGCAGGATGTACATGCACTGGGTGTAGACCAGTTTTAGCATGTGCCCCTTTTCTTGGAACTGGGGACTTCCAGCCTCAGGACGATGTCCTTCATCAGCTGTTGCCTCTGGTGAGGTCTTAGATATGTTACCAGCCTCGTCTGATCATGTGCTGATTCAGAGAGGTGGTAGCCTCACCAGATGTTCTGGTCTCCATATCCACACCAGGAGATAGAATAGTTAAACCCTTGTGCTGTGGGCTGTCAGAAGCATGTTGATCCTCTTCCTCAATTGCTGTGCTTTTCCCCTTTGTTGGTGTTTGTTGGGAGGAGGAGAGGTATGCAACTGAGTCAGCACGTTTGCAATAATGAGAGTAGGACTTTGTGTGGCGGTTGCAGTGGGAGATGGGGTAAAAGCAGTATGCACCTGGGGAGAATGGTGCTCTTCAATGGCAATCTCCTCAAATGAGGAAGATCCCAGATTAGTGGGTACCTCTTCTTTGGTTGCTGCAGGCTCCTTTTGAGAGGAATCCTGAGCGGCTGTGGCTGGTGAAGTCCTTGTATCCACTAGGGGGTTATAACCAGTGGATATAGCCTGCGTTTGTGGTGCAGGGGCATCCTCAAGGGACTTATTTCCCTGAGTAGCCTTTTTTGTCTTTTTTAGTGGGTTTGGTGGGGACTTTGGATTTGGAGGTGGTGGCTGTGGGTTCCAGCTGCGTGGGTTTGCGCAGCTTGGCAGCCATTTTTAGTGATTGGTCAGAGTTGTGCCGGGAGTATACTTCAGGCAATACAGCCGTAGCAGGGACTCCCAGGCCAACAAGTCCCTCAGCTTGAAGCTGGTTTTCAATTATGGCCATTATGAACCGAGGATATAATATCCAACGGTTAGAAAGTTGTTTTTGGGCCATATCCTTGAGCTCTAAAAATAGTATTTCAGAAAAATTAAAGGTTGTTGCTCAAGGATGGAGTACATACCTGTTGCCACCTTGTGGACATTTGATCCCATGATGAAGTCTTAGGGGCAAGGCAGACATTTACCATGTGAAAGATGAGACGTTCGGCATCCTGGAAATGTTTCTTCAATATGGTAGATGCACTCAGGTTACCCTGGTATCCATGTGGGCAAATGATTGATCTATGTGCCCTTTGGATAACCAGTTGGGAAAGTGGCATCATCCAGATTGAGGGTTTGGCGAAGAGTGTCTGGAGTAATGACCACTTTTTGACGATGGACAAACGATTGAAGAGACTCTGTGTCATTCTCCTCAGAGACAAAGTGACGTTTGTCCAGAATGGTTAAGAGATTCGGCATATATGGTGGGATTTAACAGAAAAGCCGTTTTGTAAGGTGACTGAACCATTAAATCAATGGCGTTGTGAAACTTGGTCCAGTATGGCGATTTTGTGAGATGTGCGACACAGTTGTGTCGTGGTTTTAGTTGCATGGTCGCCATGATGAAGAGGTTACAGAGTTTTTGAACGTTAGTTTGAAAAGAGAAGAAGGAAAAACTTTGAAGGTGGGATAAGGTATTTAAAGGGTAGGGTTAGAAAACGACTGAAGGTTTTGGTGTAGTCATCAGTTGTTGAAACTACTGATGACGTGGTATTAAGTTTCAGAGGTTTGGAATGACTGACCGTATTGGTGTAATCAGCAGTTGTTATAAAACAACTGAAGAATTTGTTTTAACCATCAGACGTTGAAACAGCTGAAGTCTCTGATTTAGTCATCAGTAGTTATAAAACTACTGAAGACAGTTTTGACTTCAGGTGAGAAGAAACAACTGAGGACTTGGTATTAGTCATCAGTATAGTGGGAAACTACTGAAGACTTTGTTTTACCGTCATTGTTGTAAAACTGAAGACTTGGTGTTAGTCATCAGTAGTTGTGAAACTACTGAAGACATGGTTTTGCTTCAGTTGTTTAGAAGAAAGCAGTGGGAAAACTACTGAAGAAAAAGGCTCATCAGTAGTTGTCGTCAATTCATTGCTTTTCAGTTGTTTCATACTGTCCTCAACACATACTCATCAGACATTTTCATCTGTTTTCAGATGTTCAATAGGACATCAGTACGTATTTGTATTTCTGACAACAGTAGTTGTAGCTACATCAGCTGTTGTAACTACATCAATTGTTTTAACAAATAAAGTACTTGAGTACTGAGAAGTTAAGCTCTAGTAGTTTAAAGAAAATTCCAGGAGAAAATAACTTCAGTACTTATATATATGACAATAATAAACTAATGATCATCAGTACTTGTGAGCTGAGATCATCAGTAGTTGTCACTTATCTAGCTGCAGCATACCAAGCCTTAACACTAGGTTTTGGAAAGTTGTGCTATCCAGGGCTTAGTGAAAATGTCTGCAAGCTCATCAGCACTAGGAACAAATTTTGGATCAATCAGACCTTTTTCAAAGCAATCTCTAATAAAAGGTGTCTGATTTCAATATGTTTAGTCCTAGAGTGCTGGACAGGATTCTTGACAATACAAAGAGCTGAAGAGCTGTCCATTAACAATGGGGTCTTAGTCTCTGTTATGCATAATCCAATAATTGGTTTTGAAGCCAGAGTACCTGAGATGTACAGCTTGCAGCAGCAATGTACTCTGCTTTAGCAGTTGATGTAGCAACTGAGGTCTGCTTCTTACTCTGCCATGAAATCAAGCAGTTGCCTAAGAATGGCATCCTCCAGAAGTGGACTTTCTTGTCAACTTACACCCTGCATAGTCACTGTCAGAAAAAGCAACTAATTTACCAGAATGTCTAGTAGAATACCATAAACCTAGAGATGGAGTGCCTTGCAGATATCTAAAGATCCTCTTGACTGCAATCAAATGAGACTCCTTAGGTGCAGCCTGAAATCTAGCACAAACACATGTTGCAAACATAATATCTGGTCTAGAAGCTGTTAAGTACATCAAGGACCCAATCATACATCTGTAAAGTGTTTCATCAACCACTTTACTTTCTGATCTGTATCCAGTTGTGTGTGTTGCACATGGGAGTAGAACAGGGCTTACACTTTTGTAAATCAAACTTTTCCAAAAGATCTTTTGTGTATTGGACTGATGAATGAAGATTCCATCAGCCTTTTGTTGATTTGCAAACCCAGAAAGAACTGTAATTCTCCCATGGCACTCATTTCAAACTTCTGTTGCATCAACTTTGTAAAGGCATCACACAACTGTGGATCAGAGGATGCAAAAATAATATCATCTACATAAATTTGAACAAGTAGATTATGCTGCCCAGCTTCTTAATGAATAAAGTCTTATCTATGGAGCCTCTAGTGAAATTATTTTCAGAAGAAGTTTGATAATGTCTCATACCAGGCTCTAGGAGCTTGTTTCAACCCATAGAGAGCCTTATCAAGCTTATACACCCAATTAGGATGTTTATTGTCCTCAAAACCTGGTGGTTGACACACATAAACTCTTCTTTAATTTTCCCATACTTTTGACATCCATTTGAAAAACTTTAAGGTTGTGATAAGCAGCATAAGCTAAAAACAATCGAATTGCTTCCAGTCTGGCTACAGGGGCAAAGGTTTCATTATAACAATACCTTCCTCTTGTGAAAACCCCTGTACAACAGTCTGGCCTTGTTCTTAACAATAGCCCATTTTCATCAGTTTTGTTCCTAAAACCCATTTAGTGCCTATTGCACACTTACCTGGAGGTAGAGGAACCAGTTCCCACACTTGCTGTTTCTTGAACTGAAGAAGCTCAAGCTGCATGGCTTCAACCCATCCATTGTCCTTTAAAGCAATGTGATAGTTCTTTGGCTCTTGCTGACTAATGAAGAGAGCATAGAAGCAGAAATTTAACAATTGACTTCTTGTTGAAACGCCAGCATTGATATCACCAATGATTTGAGACATAGGGTGATTTTCAGATCTTGGTACACAATAAGATCTGTGCAAGTGTTGTAGCAGGCTCAGCAGCAACAGATGGTGATGGTGAAGCATTTCCTTGAAACCAATCAGTAGATGGTAATTCAAAGGAAGTTGAAGTTGTAGAATCTCATCAGCATTTGTTGTGGATTGTGCTACTGAAGCTACAGGAACATCAGGTCTAGCTGAATCAGGCAGTTGATCACTAAACTTGAAAAGGTGATTACTGATATCATCATCATCATCAGTAACACTAGATGGATGACTAGCTACAGAAGATGATGGATTCATATGATCTGCACAGCAGGTGGTTGATAAGGAACATATTGCAGAATGTCCAGATCAAACAACTCCACAGGGTTTTGTGGAATTGTATCCTTAGGGGATTCATTGAACTTCACATGCAAGGTTTCTTCAACTATCTTTGTCCGACAGTTGAATACTCTATAAGCCTTGCAAGTGGATGAATACCCAACAAAATACCCTGCATCCACCTTAGAATCAAACTTTTGGAGTTGATCCTTTGTGTTGAGAATGTAACAGGGACACCAAATGCTCTAAAGAATGAAATCAAAGGGGCTAAATGATGTAAAACTTCATAAGGAGTTTTCATCAACCTCTGATTTACTAAGGCTCTATTCTGTACATCAGGATGTATTGACAGCTTCAGCCCAAAAGGTCAGTGGCAGACCAGAATCAGCCAACATGGACCTTGCAGCTTCAATGAAGTCCGTTCTTTCTCTCCACTACTCCATTTTGCTCTGGAGTCCTTGGGATGCTATACTGCCTCTTGATTCCCTTTGACAAGTAAAAATCATCAAGAGTGTGGTTTTGAATTCAGTACCATTGTCACTCCTCACACACTTAACTGGTAGGGAATATTGCTTCTCAACGTGTAACACAAAGTTCATAATGGACTGAGCAGCCTCATCCTTTGAATGCAAGAAGAAGGTCCATACATATCTAGAGTAATCATCCATAATTACAGACAGTATTTTTCTTTGCCATACTCATTACCTTCACAGGACCAAAAAGATCCATGTGCAGTAGTTGTAAGCAGGCATTAGACTTGGATTCTTCTATGGTTGGGAATGAAACTTTATGTTGTTTCCCTTTTAAGCATGCAATGCAGATTCATCACAATTGAACTCCTTTATTGGAAGACCTCTCACTAAACTCTTGTGGATCAGCTGATTCATGTTTTTGAGATTAACATGACCCAGCCTTCTATGCCACAGTTTAGATTCTTGGAGAGAGGCCTTGGAGAACAAGCATGGATGCCTCTTAACTCAATTTTCTTTGACAGATCCAAGGCATATACTCTTCCTTCCTGTTAGCCTTCAGGAGAGTATTATCATCCAGTACTTTGTCAATCAGGCTCAGAACCTTGGAAGACAGAATCCTACAGTTCTGGCTTGTGAAAAGAGCAACATGTCCTTGTCACACATCTGACTGACACTCAACAGATTGTATTTGAGATTTCCACATTGTTGACATCATCAAATCTAATATCTCCATTAGACACAAATCCCTTTCCAATGATGTAACCTTTAGCATCATTTCCAAATGAGACAAATCCCTTCTTTCCCTGAGAGTAATCATGAAGAAGAGAGCTGCTCCCAGTCATGTGCATGGATCCTCCACTGTCCACATACCAGATGCTTTTTGGCATGCTGAAGAACCCTGCACAATCATAAGAAACTAGTTAGCTTTGGAGACCCAAACCTTTTTGGTTTTGGGACTGACTTTATCAACAGATTTAACCATAGCTGGTTTCTCATGATTAACAGCTGATGGAGATGGTGCTGAATAGATTTGGACCTGGAATTCCTCTCCAGTGGTTTGTCACAGTGGCTTCAAGTTGGTTAACTTTCCCCAACAGATGCTGAATCATCATAACAAGCTGTGTCTGATTTGAAGCTCGAGCTTTCAGTTCATTTGACACTCCAGAGCTTGTTTTGATGAGTTCCTGTGACCCACCATTTCCTCCTTCTTAGATTTCACAGACTTAGTCTTATGTTTTATCATGAGGAACAGTATCAGCTGTCTTCTGATAAACCGTATCCTTCTTAGTGGATTTGGTAAGGCCTTGGGTTTATCAGGTTGAGATGATTGTGGTACAAACTTGGTCTCAAACTCAGTTTTCATTTTATTTATTTCTAGTTTAATGAGCTCATCCCTTTGGAGCTTTAAACCCTTTTTGTACCAACATTCATCAGATAGATGATTGAATTTACCACAAATTTCACATGGTTTATTCTTCATCTTGGACATCTTTACTGCTGAAGTGGAAACTACTGAAGGTGTGATCTTCAGTACTTTCCTCCTATCAGTACTAGGTACTAAAGGATTTGTAACAGCTGAAGACTGGTAATTCAACTGTTTTCCATCCGTCCTAATAGACTGTTTGATGGATCCTCAGCAGTTGTTAGTCCTGTATTTCAACTGATTTGAAATGCTTTTCAGATGTTGGGTCTCTTTCAGTACTTGGGGTACATTGAGGAACAACATCTGAAGTACTCAGCTTCATTGAGTCTCAGTATTTAGACCATCAGTCAATTATTTGTTGAGATCTTAACACTGGTTTCATTCTCTGATCTAGATTATCATTGGAGAATGACTCACACGATAATGTGTTTGGAGATTGCTTTCACTTTCAGACTTAACTATGGAGTTAGGAGTAAAGTCTGTTGGTGGAGCAGTATGGTTGTAACCAATGCCAAACTTCACATTTGAAGCAGTTTGCTTGCTAAGAAGCATTTCAAATCCCTTGCATGATGAGACCCAGCGTTCACACTCAACTTGGGTCACTGCAAGTTTTTCTTTGAGACTCCTGTGGTCTTCCAGAATAACCTCTAGCTTGGCTTTTCATCATTTAATTGGCATTTAAGCTTATAAATCTCATCACTTTTACTGTTAAGAGCGACTCATACTCAGCTTTTCTTTTGAAAATGGTTTTCTCAACTCAAGTTTTTGATTTATTAATGCTACATTTGCCTCTCTAATAGAGACAAAGGCAGCTATGCATGATTCAGAACATAACTTGGCTTTAGCCTCTGAAGATACCTGAGTTACCTATGAAGATGATGCTTGAACAGGAACCCTCAGTAGACTCCAGGCCATGAGAGCAAATTTCCAAAAGGGTGTTCACACCATGTTGACTAGCACAGCATAGTATTGCTCAGTGTGACCAGACAAGTTATCAGGTAAGCTACTCCAGTCAACGACTCCAGGTGTGAAGAAGCTGTGATGAGGTGTGATGATGTGATTGAGATGGAAATGGTTGAGGTTCTGGTAGTGCATGAGATTGTGGTACTATAGGAGCTGAGCTTGATTTGACTGTGGCAAATAATAGCAGGGATAAGAATATGGCATTTGACCCTGAGGAACAAATATGCAGGAGATTGAAGGTGTGATGAATGACTAGAACCAGCATAATGTTGCCCTTTGGATTGTGAATTGTTATTTGGAAAAGTCAAAAAGGGTGCAGAAGTGTTAGATCCAGTTGATCTACACTCTCTTGCAAAGTGTCCAAGCCTGTTGCATTTGTGACACTTCAACTTGCTTGTCAAAACTGACTTTGGTTTTGTCATAGAGTCCAGGAAATTTCCTGCCAGTTCTCTTGTAGAATTTTTGAGATCTGTTATTGATCAAGGCCATTTGGCTCAAAATATCCATCTCTTCTAAATCATCATCAGCAATGCCCTTCAAATCATCCATGATAAAGCATAGATTGTCACTATTATTACCAGAATGACAATCAACACTCACAAGGCATGATTAGAATTGTTTGAGGTGAAATCAATATGCATCATAGTGGCATTCTGATCCTGCATACTCTGACTCATGACTTACCAAGGTAGTGTTTCCTGGTACAAAATCATCAGTGAGCTTTCCAGATGATGACAGTTTTTGTTTCTGTTCTATCTCTCTCTCAAATGTGAGCAATCCCATGGAGTTGGGTGAGAGATAGTTTGTCCAAATTTGCACTGGAGCGTAGGACATAGTATATGTGTCCCATCTCTCAGGCAGTGATCTGAGAAATCTGTTATTCATCTGGCTATTTGTGTACTCATGTTTGACCATTTAATTCAGAGATCAAACAAGAGAACCGCTCAAACGTTGAGTCAGTGTCTCACCTTCCTATGAGAGAATGTCTCATATTGTGAGGCAAGGATTTCTCTATTATTTGCCAAGACCTCATCTGTTCCTCCAAATTGTTCTTTCAAGGCATTCCAGAGGTCATGGGCAGTTTCATAATGCATTAGCCCAGAATAGATTTCATTGGGCAGTGCCATGGCCAGAATTCCATGGGCTTTTGCATCAATCTCAAACAATTTCTTATCCTCATCTGAGTATTGCTCCCTCCTCTTCGGAACCATTTGATGGTTTGGGTTATTCACCATAGGCTTGTGTGGACCATGTACCACTGATGTGTCCAACAACCTGAGCTGTTAACAGACAGGTGATGGAGCATTCGTCGTGCCATATGTTGTACTCATTCCTAACCAGCATCGGAGGCTTGGTTGAGGAACCAGTATTGTGAGGATCATTGAAGGAGTAGTCATTTTAGGTCCAAATACAATTTATTCAAGCTTTTAAAAGATTTTACACAGACCACAACAGACTCAATGAAAACCAAGAATAAATCTCAGGATGAATGACCAAAAAACACAGAAAATTCAATCTCTATAACGTTTCTTGCAAAATGCTAATTCAATCAAACTGGATCTTGGATAGCAGTTTCAATGATCAATTATTAGATCGATCAATGATGAACCTGCTCTGATACCATTTGACAGGATCAGTGATCTCAAGTTTGATGGATTAGAGTGTAACGCAGCGGAATAAGAACAAGAATTAGACAAATTATAGCAAGAATTTGATATTCGTATGCATTAAGAACAAATACGGTTATAACGAGAGAATATATTTCTGTGAAATGGAATGTTTCAATAATATCAAATGTTTCTGCTCAATCATTCGCAGATTACAATTAGGTTGGCACTCCTTATATAGAGGCAATCACTGCTGATATCACAGGATAGTGACATCTGGCAGATTTATTACAAAAATAACCTAAACTTAACAAACTACTGAAATGTTCACAACTACTGAGAACATATCAGAGTGCTAAGTATAAAACATAAAATACTGATACGAAACTGCTGAAACTACAACGACCGAAGAACAAGCTTTAAGTCGTTTTACAAAACTACTGAAAAGAAAAACATAAAACTACTGAAAGAAAACCCGTCACAACTACTGAAGAAGACCTCTTCAGCTGTTGTGACAACGTCTGATACTTTGTCTTCAGCCTTGTTCTTCAGTGACTTTGTCTTCAGCACTTGTGTCTCAGACTTTATCTTCAGCACTTGTGTCTTCAGACTTTGTCTTCAGCACTTGTGTCTTCGACTTTGTCTTCAGCACTTGTGTCTTCAGCCTTTGTCTTCAGCACTTGTGGACTTCAGCAGTTGTTGTGACATCTGTGGATTAAGGTTTTCTTGATCGGTCATTGGTTCTTTTTGGTTCCAACAGACAATAAGTCCAAGAAACAATATTCTTCACTTACCACAAAAGTTAAACATACATGCATAAGGTGTGGGTGCATAACAACATGACTAAAGATTGTTACTACAATCCTGCAAACACATATTATGCAAATAATTTTAAGAAAGAAGACGTCAATGAAGTTTCATATTTGGACTTATCACATGGTCCAAGTGATAATGAAAGGAAAGCTTGTTTCCAAAGCAAAGTTCCTTTAGAAGAAACTATTCTTCCGAAAGGAAAATAGTTTCAGAAGATAAAGTCAAAAGAAAATTCAAAAGAACAAAAGAGTTTATTTGAAACCTTCCAAAAAGAAGACTGCTTCAGAAGAAAAGTTAAGGAAAGCTTATTCCGAGAAGAAAGAAGCCTCGGAAGTATGCCATGCCGCCCAAGCTTCATGAAGTTCATCTACACTAATCAACCAAGGGATGGAATGAAAGATCAAACAAGATGCTATAGCTCAAACTTCTTCTTCACAGACATCTATTGAACTCTTATGCATACACTTTGTTTCAATTATGTCATCATCATGGAAGAACCCAAGACCAATAAGGCTTGGATTTCCAATAAAAACTAACTTCTCGACCTTATGTGTAGGGATATCCAGATGACAAGAATGACAATTGTGGATTGTAGATAGTGGATGCTCAAGGCACATAACTAGGAACATATATCTTTTTCAACAATTTCAATATTTTGACGGAGGTCTTGTTCAATTTAGAGGTGAGGCTGGAGGATATATTTCTGGTAAAGGAAGTGTATCCAATAGAAAGTTAAGGGTTGAAAAAGTAAATTTTTTCAAACAGCTTGAACATAATCTTTTATGTGTTTCTCAATTTTGTGACCAAAAGCACCAAATGCTTTTCACAGAACATGAGTTCATTATTCTCAAACTCGGGATGAAAATTCCTCAAGAATTGGTGCTTCTTAGATCTCCTAGGAAATGGAATATGTAAAAGCTGGATATAAACAATGCTTCCCCATTGGGTGAAGTATCATGCTTTCTTTCCAAAGCTGATGGTGATGAGTCAACTCTATGGTATAAATGAATGTGTCATGTAAATTTTAAAACCATGAATAAAAATTGGACAAAAATAACTTGGTAATGTTTTGCCTAAAAAGGAATTTTTCAACAACGATAACTGTGTTGCATGTCTGAAAGGAAAGCAACACAAAGCATCTCATAAATCCAAAGTAGTTAACTCTATCACCAAACCTTTATACTTATTGCACATAGATCTATTTGGTCCCACAAGTATAATAAGAACTGGAAAAAATCATATTGCCTTGTGATTGTTGATTTTACTAGATTCACATGGGTATTCTTTTTAAGAACTAAAGATAAAACTGCTGAAACTTCAAAATATTTTATTCTTAAAAAAGAGAATTAAATTGATCACATGGTTAAGATTAAAAGTGATCAAGGGACTATGTTTAAGAATCAAGTTCTTGACTCATTCTGGTAACTCAAAAGGGATTGCCAGACAATATAGTGCTCCTAGAACTCCTAAAAAATGGTGTTGCTTAGATGAGAAATAGGAAACTTGTGGATCAAGAAGAGGTTGGTGCAACCAAAATCAAATCACTTAGACTATTTGGTACAACTAATAAAGGACTTCCGAAGCTAAGTGTGGAACTTCTAAAGGAAAAAGAGTTCTTCCAAAGACAAAGTGCAAGATCAACTTCTGAAGATAAACTGTACTCCGAAGACAAAGTATTCACTTTCGAAGATCAAGACTTGGAAGAAAAGATCAGAAGTCAAGTTCTGAAGTATGAAGAAAAGAAGTCCTCAAGCCTCGGAAGAAGTAGCCTCTTCTGAGGTATAAGTGGCTTAGGAAGAACTTGTTCTTCCGAAGCCAACTAACCTTCAGAAGACACTACTATGAACTGGTGGACATAAGTATGGTGTCTTTGACACTCGTTACAGACCTCTAAGATACTATATGGCGTTTTCTCAAAAGCCATGTAATTGACTATACTTTATTCCACTGTTCACCTTTATCAGTTAGTACAGCTGCCAACTTTAGTTGGTAACAAAAGGTAAGTCATGGACATGTCATGGCTACCATATCTTAGATAATACTTTATCCAAGATATCTTAACTTTAGTATTGTAGTATATGCTTTAGTCAGGGTTCCAGCTGGTATCAAAGTATATCGGTTGTAGGTAGTAGTATATATAGTTTCTCATTGTAACTCATGTAACATGCTTGTATGAGTCTTGTAATACTTTGAGTTGAGAAGTAATATATGCAAGTACCTTGAAAACTATTTCTTTGTGTTCTTTGCTACTTATTATATTATTATCAACTCTTAGAAGAGAATCCGCTTCATCTGATCCGAGGTGTATTATAAGTGAGTTTAAGAGAAATCTAAGTGTTAAGTGACAAAAACTGATCTACAATTGGTAAGAGCTTCTTAGGCTCTTGATTGTGAGATCTTACCATCCTAATCAACCTATTTTTCACTCCTCCTTACACCACATCAAAATGGCCCTCAACAAGTCTAAAGTTGAAAAGGGGACGATGACTAAAGCACCCATCATCACCCTGAAAACTTTAGGTCATGAGCAGATGCATGGAAGGCTTCATCAGGTATCAAGACAGCAAGATGTGGCAATCTATTGTCAATGGCCCGTATAAACCTAAGGTGGAAGCAACCGGTGGAAATAGTTCCATGATAGAGAAAGCCGTTGAAGACTACTCTGATGAGGACTGAAAGAAGGTGGACATTGACATCAATGCAATGACTATTCTTATGACTGCAATACCCAACTCCATCATGGTGGGGTTTGAGCATTGCAAGTCAGCTAAAGAACTGTTTGATGCACTTGCTAATATGTACTCCAACTCCAATGAATCCAAGAAGGACTCACTTAAGCAGCAATTCGGGAACTTCACCTACATTGCTGGAGAGAACCCTCATCCAACAGTACTTCAGGTACATGGACCTCATTTCTTCCCTTCAGTTTATGGGAATTACTTTTGAACTTAGAGACCTCACAAGAAAGTTCATGAGTGCACTCCCTAATGATTGGACGTTCTACTGTGTCTCTATCAAAATGACAGAAAATCTAAACACCCTCACCATGACTGAACTCTATAGCATCCTTGATGGATATTGTTTGGAAATGGAAAGCAAGAGAGGCCATCAGACAAGCAGACCCTTGAGTCTTCTTGCTAGCAACGCTCTAATGGTTGCTGAAGGCTCAGGACCCTCCCAACCTCAATAGTACCTAAATACACCCATCAACCATCCTGTTCTTCTGGACCATACATACATTTCTTGAGACTCCAAGGTCTCAACAGGATCAGCATAGTTCCTTTCAGGACAGCTATGCCTTTGTCTCAGAAGTGGACACTCTAGTGACTATCAGTATGCTTTGATGATCTAGAGTGATTCAGTCCAGATGATGTGGAGTATGTGAACATAGTCAAAAAATGTATCTCTTAACCTACAGAGCAAAGAAGTTCTTCAAGAGAACTAGAAGGAAATTTCCCCAGAACCCAATCAACAAAAAATTTGGGTTTGACAAAACTAAGGCCACATGTTACAATTGTAACCAACTTGGTCATTTTGCAAGGGAATTCAAGGCTCCCAAGTCAAATTCAGGATCCCCACAGGCCTCCATACATCCCTCTACACCAAAGCCCACTGGAAAGTCAACAGAGGACAACTACAATGGCTCAAGAAGTTGACTGGAGCTTTATGGTTATAGGATGTGACTCATGCTCAAGCTCTCATGGCTGGAACAAATGATAATAAGGTATATGAACATCTCCGTACTCCTGCATGTATAGCTAAGGTTAAATTGTATCAGGACTACAATATGGAGATTAAATCCGATATTGAGTCTCTAAATGTTTTAAAATCTAATTTTATAAGGGCTGAATCAGACTATCAAAGAAAAATTGAGGAGTTGAGAAAACTGTGTCCTTATTAAACAGAACACACAAACTATAAGACTCAAATAAAGGATTTAATATCCAAATTGTCTGAGGCTCAAGCCCAGCTTGTCACTGCTGAGGCTCAAGCTAGGAAGTATGATATATTTGAGCAAAACTTCCAAGCTATTATTGCATCATTCTCCCACTCCAAAATTTGTTATCAAAACAAAGGAGGGTTGGGGACCAATGAAATTGCTCCACAACTCTTATGAGTCCATAAGACAACCAAGGTGTGGTACTGAAGAGCAAGAGGTCCCATCTGCTAACCCATCTTCACTTGAGTTGAAGAATGATGCAATAATAGAGACTACCTGTTAGGATCAGTGATCTATGTTGATTGATTAAAGAGTATAGAAGCGGGAAATCGAACAACGAATTAGTCGATTCACAAGAACGAAACAATATTCAATGAAGAACAAAGACGGTTATAGAGAGAGAGAATTTCTGCAAATATATTTCATTCAATATTCGCTTTCGTGGTAACAGAATGTCACACTTACAATTAGGTCGACATCTCTTATATAAGAGATGTGACGTCTGCTGATGTCACTTGATAGTGACATCTAACAGATTTATTACAACTGAAACACAACTACTAAAGATGTCAAAACAGCTGACATCTCCTTACAAAAATGCTAAGTGTTATCAGTTGTTATAACTACTTAAAAACATAAAACTACTGAAACTACAACGACTGAAGAAAAAGCTCTTCAGTCGTTTTACAAAACTACTGAAACTAAAATATAAAACTACTGATATCACAACTACTGAAGAAGTACTCTTCAGCTGTTGTGACAAACTACTGAAACTTCAGTAGTTGGTCTTCAGACTTGAACTTCAGATGTTTCATCAGCTGATGACTTTAGTAGATATCATCAGCTGATGTCTTCAGTCTTGTCTTCAGACTTTGTACATCAGTTGTTGATCTTCAGCACTTGTAAACTCTTCAGCTGTTGTACTTCAGTACTTTAGTCTTTCAGCTTCAGCACTTGTGTTCTTCAGCTGTTCAGCTTCAGTACTTGTGTTCTTCAGCTGTTCAGCTTCAGTACTTGTGTTCTTCAGCTGTTGTACTTCAGCACTTTAGTTCTTCAGCTGTTGAAGTCTTTAGCACTTGATCTTCAGCTGTTGAAGTCTTCAGCACTTGTCAAACTGCTGATGAAGTTTTCAGCAGTTGTTGTGATACCATGTGGGACTTAGAGGTTTTTGATCTTGGCTCATTGGTTCTTTTGGTCCAACACTACCATGGGAAGGAACAGGTGAATCAACCCAATCATACTAGTAATGATAAAAATTCTAACCACCAAATCCAGAAGAAGCAAATCTAAAGCAGCAAGAAGAACTACCAAGAAAGTGGCTGAGTCTAAGCTGATGATTGACCCAAAACAAAAGAGTGTATTCATCTCTGCTGGATTCCAGGTGGTAGGTAACTCTAATTTAGGAAAGGGATGTAGGCACAGCACTCCTGTCCTACCAAAGGATCAAAGAAAGGAAAAGTTGCTGATGAAGAGAAAAAGAACAAGAAACAACAATCCTCAAGTCCCAGAAGACTAACATTGCATGCATAATGTATGGTCTGCAAAAGCATATGGCTAAAGATTGCGATATTACAATCTTGCTAGCACACATGATGCAATAATGTTAAAAGAGAAGGAGTCAGGGAAGGTTTCTCATTTGGACCTTATTAAATGGTTCAAGTGATGAAAAAAGGGAAAGTTGGTTTCCGAAGCAAGGTTGCTTTGGAAGAAAGTCTTCTTCCGAAGGGAAAATGGCTTCGGAAGCTAAAGTTGTCAAGAACAAAAGAACAAAAGAGTTCCCTTGAAACCAACCCAGAAGAAGATTACTTCGGAAGAAAGGATGGTTAAGGATTCTTCGAAAAGAAAGAAGCTTCAAAAGAATGTCATGCTGCAAAAGCTTCAACAAGTTCATCTTCCAAGATCAATCCAAAAGATGGATTGGAAGATAAGGAAGATGTTGCAGCCCAAACCTCTTCTTCAATGGCACCCATTGAACCCCCATGCTTAAAATTTGGTTCAATTATGTCACTATCATTGGAAGAACCCAAGACCAATAAGGCTTGGGTTTCCAATCAAAAATAATCATCTCATCTTATTGTAGGGACATCCATATGACAAGAATAACAATGTTTGGATCATGGATAGTGGATGCTCCAGGCACATGATAGGGAACAAATCTCTTCTTCAACAATTTCAACATTACGATGGCGGTTCTGTCCAGTTTGGAGGTGAGGTTGGAGGATATATTTCTAGCAGAGGGAGTATATCCAATGGAAAATTGTAAGTTGACAAAGTTCACTTTGTCAAACAGCTTGAACATAACCTGTTAAGTGTTTTCTCAATTTTGTGATCAAAAGCATCAAATGCTCTTCACAAAACATGAGTGCATTATCCTCAAACCGGGATGACAATTCCTCTGGAATTGGTGCTTGTTAGATCTCCCAGGAAAGGGGATATGTACAAGCTTGATATGAACAATGCTTCCCCAATGGGTGAAGTGTCATGCTTTCTTTCCAAAGCTGATGGTGATGTGTTAACACTATGGCATAAACGAATATGTCATATAAATTTTAAGATAATGAATAAATTGGCTAAAAATAACTTGGTACATGGTTTGCCTAAAAAGGAATTTTTCTGCAAAGATAACTATGTTGCATGCCTGAAAGAGAAGCAACATAGGACATCTCATAAATCCAAAGTTGTTAACTCTATCACCACTCATTACACTACTACACATGGATCTATTTGTCCTACAAGAATAATGAGAATTGGAAGGAAATCATATTCCTTGTGATTGTTGATGATTTTACAAGATTTACATGGGTATTCTTTTTAAGATCTAAAGATGAAACTGTTGAAACGTTAAAATTTTTATTCTTAAAATAGAAATCAAATTTATTACAAAGTTAAATAATTAGAAGTGATCAAGGGATTGAGTTTAAGAACCTCGTTCTTGACTCATTTTGTAACACAAAAGGGATTTCCGGACATTATAGTGCTTCTAGAAGTCCTCAACAAAATGGTGTCGCTGAGAGAAGGAACATGACACTTATTGAAGCTGCTCGAACTATGTTAGCTGATTCAAAGCCGCCTCTAATATTCTGGCAGAGGCAGTCAACACTACATGCTATGTGCATAACAAGGTTCTTGTAGTAAAGCTACATGGAAAAACCCCTTATGAGCTATGGAACAAGAGGCCACCATTCATTGGTTTTCTAAGGTCCTTTGGTAGTAGGTGCACTATACTTAACACAAAAGACAATTTGGAAAAATTTGTTGAAAAGTCAGATGATGCTATCTTTGTTGGATATTCCTCTAACTCTAAGCTTATATAATTTATAACATCAAAAATCAACAATTGAGGAATCATCCAACATTGTTGTCAATGAGCACACTCCTTGTTTTTGGGGGAATGGCCCTGATCATATTTTTGACTTAGAAGTGTTTCCAAACTATTCTAAACCATTTTGTGAGAATGTTTCATTTGGAACAGGTTCTCAAAGTAATACTGATGATAACCAACTGTTTGAGCTACCCAGACCTATTCCAAATTCTCCAAGAGCTGCAACAAATCAAGCTCCCATTATTGGAAGATCTGACATCATAACTATCTCAAGGGATAGTGGAGCTTCAACCAGTGATTCACCTGTTGACCCTTACATTTCTTTAGGTGACACTGCACAACACCAAGCTAATGGAAGCAGCATCTTGAAGGAACATGAAACTGTAAATGCTACTTCACAGCCAACCACTGATGATGTTTCTCATTCATTCAATCAGTCCTCATTGAATGAGTTTGAAATAGCAGCTGGACAAAGTGTTCAAGCTCCTGTGCAAAATATGTCCAATTTGGATCTATCTTTCTAACTGGAGGTAATTCCTCAACTAAGAATTCACATCACTCATCCAACTATAAACATCATAGGGGATGTCTCTGAAGGTGTGAGAACAAGAGGACTGACTCATCATGAGAATGTCTGCTTGTACTCATGCTTCTTGTCTTAGATGGAACCCAAGAAAGTAGAAGATACCTTGAAAGATAGTAGTTGGGTTGAATTGATGCATGAGGAACTGCTTCAATTCAAGAGACAAAAGGTTTGGAACCTATGTCCACTACCATCTGGTCAAGTACCTATAGGCACAAAATGGGTTTTTAGAAAGAAGAGAGATGATAGAGGGTTGATCATCAAGAACAAAACAAGACTGGTGGTTCAAGGATACATTCAAGAGGAGGGAATCGATTATACTGATCTCTTTGCACCTGTTGCAAGACTTGAGGCAGTTAGGATCTTCCTTGCCTATGCTGCATCCAAGAATTTCATTGTTTACTAGCTTGATGTGAAGTGTGGCTTTCTATATGGGGATATAGATAGGGAGTCTATGTGTGCCAGCCTCCAGGATTTGAAGACCCACAACACCCAAACTATGTGTGCAAATAGGATAAAGCTCTATATGGGCTGCACCAAGCACCTAGGCTGTGGTATGAGACGTTGTCTCAATTTCTCCTGAAGAATGGTTACACTAGAGGTACCATTGATAAGAATATTTTCATATGGAATCCTGGAAAGAACATCTTGCTTATTCAAGTCTATGTTGATGAAAATATATTTGGTTCCTCAAATGACCAAATGTGTAAAGACTTTGAGAGTGTCATGAAGAAAAAGTTTGAGATGAGTTCCATGGGAAAATTAGACATTTTCCTTGGAATTCAGGTGAAGCAAATGAAGGAAGGGTTTTTCATCAATCAGTCTAAGTATCTCAATAACATCTTAGAAAGATTTGACATGAAAGATTGTAAGTCAGCAAAAACACCCATACCCAGAAACCATAATCTCTATCCTAACTCTGAGTGGGAGGATACTGATCAACATCAGTATAGGGCAATTATTGGTTCTCTGATGTTTCTCATATCAAGTAGACTTGATATCATGTTTGCAACCAGTATCTGTGCAAGATATTAGGCTGCTCCAAAGGTGTCTCACCTAGTTGCTGCCAAGAAAATCCTAAGATACCATAAAAGGAGCACCTAAATTAGTTCTCTGGTATCCAAGGAATAGCAATTTCAATCTCTATGGCTACTCTGACAGTGACTACGGTGGCTGAAACATCAACAAGAAATCAACATCAGGTGGATGTCAATTTCTTGGTGGAAGGATCATCTCATCGCAATGCAAGAAGCAATCCTGTGTCTCTACATCAATTGCTAAAGCAGAATACATTGCTGCTGCAAGTTGCTGTGCTTAGTTGCTATGGATTCAGAACTAGATGATAGACGGATTCAACTTCATGAGCACTCCTATCCATATTGACAACAATAGTGCTATCTCTATCACTAAAAATCCTGTGAAGCACTCCAAGACAAAGCATATTGATATCAGGTACCATTTCATTAGAGTTATTCATGGGAAAAATCTAATTAAGCTAATCAAAGTTGACTCAAACGAACAATATGCTGACTTGTTAACCAATGCTTTTGATGAACAAAGATTTAAGTATCTCAGTATAGCCATTGGGATGATAAACATGGATTAGTCTATCTCTTTTGAAAACCTTGACATTTTTTGCCTTCACAAAGTTATAAGTACTTGTTCAAAAGGGTTGAGAATGTGATGTCTCTACGTTGATTTATTTTTAACAAAAGTATCCTTGTTTCTGTTGCCATCCTATCTCAAAACCTATATGCTTGCTCATCTATGTATATAAGAAGCTCCTTACTGTATTCTTTCTCATGCTTATCTCCTCTGCTATGTATGAATATGTCTTGGGGTGATGATCTCCTTTGTTTTACGATAGTACCGATCTGGAGCTCTCATTGGCACAATTTGATCATCTTCTCAGTTATACGCCAGTATAGACCTGAAACTCTCATCTGTTAGACTCAACTGATCAATTGCTCTATTATACATGAGTATAGATTTGGAGCTCTCATCATTTGATGTCTTCAAGGACTGTGCTTCTTTTGTAAAAGGATCTTTGTTGCTTTTTAAAACAAATAGTCAAACAGGATGTGTCATTTGTTCAATATATCATGAGGATAGAATAAGTTTCTTTGCCAAATGTCTATGGGGACCGAGTCATTCAAAGTGATCTTTAAATGAACCAAAGCATGATAATTGTAGTTGCGGTTCACTTGTTGAAAAGAAAACATGAACGTAAAAGGACAAGTATATGAGCAATCCCGTTTAACTATCTCTCTAGAAGATCTCTTCAGCTTCTCGTTCTTCTATATGCTTTATTTTCTCTTCTTTGTTTATGTTAAAAATATATGTGAATTTTGGTGAGGTCTTGTGCGGCAAATTCCTTTTCTTCTATTTGCTTTTGTTTTTACATTATTTTAATTCTTTTCTAAATATTTTATTTTATTTTAAAAGGAAAATATATTTTTTTTAATTCTTAATTTTTTAGTTCCAGCAAAATTATACTTTTGCTCATAGTTTCTCAGAGTGAAATTGTAGATTCGCCAGCTCTTTCGCTCATATCAGAGTCATTTATGAACCAAAGCTTTTACGGGCGAAATTATAGTTTCATTTCCTGCGAACTAAGTCCTATATAACACATTTTGCAAAATTATGTGCTCATCTTCGCACATTCGAGGATTTTTAGTTTAGAGCATTCATCGTGTCCTTTTTGAAAAATTCCGATTTTTTGAGTGTGTGTTTCGTGTTTGATGGTTATTTAAGCATCTAATGTGAGTTTCAAACCTTGGACTATAGTTTAATCCAGTTTAATCAACTCTTTTAACACCGATTGGGTTGCGACTCTTCGGTTCTCTCGCAGTTCATACTGTGAAAGTACTAATAGTTCAGCGAAACCGAACAAAAGTTCAATGGTTTTCAGCGAAATTGTGAAGTTATGTAATCCATGCGAACTTGACAGTTTCGCCGGTCAAATTTGAGTTTCGCTTTACGTACTGTGCAGGACCGGTGAATGGTATGCACTTACAAAATAACAACACAATGAAGAGAGTTGCTAAGAACACTTAACAGATCGAATAGGGAACTAGTTAACCTTTTGTAAAGATGCTAAGAACATAAGTAAATATGAGACAGAACAAGATAGCAAATCACACAAGTAATTGGTTTTTCAAGATTGAAGTATATTGTTTTATCATGTTCTATTACAAATGTTACAAAGCATATCAAAAAGTTACAAGTACTTGAGATACATATACTACTTCAGAAGTGGTCTTGGCTTTGGAAGATATTGGTCTTGGCTTCGAAAGATTTCACACGTAGCGTATTTTCTGATGTTGGTGTGAAACTTCCAAAGCATTCTACTTTAGTACAGTTGTGCATGCATGCAAGAGAGATTTTGGGTGTTTGGGTTGCATTAGTCTTTACATTTAATCCTTACAAACTCCCCTAGGCTGATGCTACCAAAACACTTGAAGACTTTAGATATGAATGGTCCTCATCAGGATAATGACCATCCCTTTCTTCATGAGATGATCGATATCACTCAGACTCTTAAAGTGTCTTCTCATGTCAAAGAGATCATGCAGAGGCAGATTAAACATATCATGCCATGTGTAAATACTTTCAATTCCTTGATCTATAATGACATGCCATCTTTCTGAATTTGTAGTGTATGTCCAGGACAAAATGAGTCTTCCTGATGCTAGAGGAGCTACTTGAATTAGAGTTGGTGGAGCATCCTCTATTTGCACATTCTCTAGATGTTCTGACTCATCCTGAGGTTTGGAGATGGATGCTTCTTTCTTCTTCTTTATTGGCCTTGGTTTGGAAGCCATCCTTTTTCTCCTCTTTGAACCTTTTAACTTAGAAGACAGGCCTGCAGCACCTGATTTATCTTGTTTGTCTTTCTTAATTGGGTTTTCCTCTCTGACAAGGTCAAATTGAGAGGGGATAGAACCCTACTGTGGATCAAAAGTGGAAGCTTGCTGAGGCTAAGCAGGAGATTCAGGTTGTGTTGTCTCAAATGGTTCAACCTTAATCTCTACATCCTGAGGGACTTGACTTGGTGGGGAGTGTAAGTCAACAAGTTCACCTCTTTGAATCTTCTACTTGATCACTCTGATGTGCTCATCCATGGTGGACAAAGACATAGTATCAAGTCTCCTTCCGAAGAATCCATACAGCTTCAAGAAGCTCATCATCCTAGCCCATCAACAGACTTCTTTGTACTTTTATGGATGATGGCTCTTGACTTTGCAACCTCTTCACTTAACTTCGTTTTGGTGATCTTTCTTTCTTTGACTATCTCAAGTTCAAGTTGTTTGAGGTACTCAAACTCAATATAGTCAAAGGGTAAGGGAAGAAGTGCAGCAGCCTGATAGAGGCCTATGGCACTCAGGTAGTTGATCATGTTGATCCTATCTTTCTCTTTGTCTACCTAAGTTCTTGTGGAACCACATCCTCTTGCACGAGACTTTCTTGAACTGGGGAGAGAGAAGGCACATGCTTGTACAGTCTTTTGTTTCATTTATCTTCTTTGATTTGATGTAAGGCCCGTTCCTAGGACGCTTACAGCTGGTTAATCATCGCACATAAAACATATAATTACATTAATTATAATAAAATACTATAGTGGAAACATTAAAATTACTTATTCTCATTTCATTATAAATTCTTTTGCAAATTAATAAAACATTTATTAGAAAATATCATTTGTTTGCATTACAATGCAAAAATATTATACAAGGGAATGCCATCCAAAATAAGCCAAGTAGCTGCCCCGTGCCATCCTCAGCAACCTTTACCTGACAACTGGAAACACATAAAAGTCAGCATTGCTAAGTAATTCTAGTTTTATAATAAAACATACTTTATCTTTTGTTTAAAACCGTTCTTTACAATCGTACCTGATCATGCATTATGCATACACATAGATATTATCATTATTATCTTCATTATTCATCCGTTCATTCATCATTAGATCTTTACTTTCATTCGGACCAATGCCATGTGCTTCACCCCACAATCATGCATAAAGCGGGTATTGGGCCTGAGGTGTTTCATAGACCCCGAACGTTATGCACGAAGCTGACTCCAGTACCTAGGGTAAGCGGCAAAGATCCCATACATATGGTCAATCTCATGGATTAGACCCCGGCGTGCATCCTTCTAGGGTAGTTAACCTGCACACAGTTGAGCTAACACCCTTTAATGGGTGTGAACCTCCATATATATGCTTAATCGCACGGATTAGGCCCTAGTGTGCATCCTTCCAGGGTAGCTACCCCGCACATGGTTGAGCTAACACCCTTCATTAGGTGTGAACCTCCTTAATCTTGATGGAAATGATGCTAATAACCCGGATTGCATGAATCCGTTTAGGGTATTCAAGCCGAAAAGAGCATTTCCATCATAAAACACACAAAGAGCATCAAAAAGAAATTAGCATTATTGTGTTTAGCAAAACAATTATCTGATGTTTGGAGAAAGTTGATGAATATGATTCTTGGATGGCGTGTTCAGCAATCCGACTTGTTCAGCAAGAATCATATTCATCATTCCCAAACCACACACGGTTGGGCTTGAATAACCCGCCAACCCCAAGAAACTACGAATCTCGGATGGCGTCCTTGGTGACTTCCATTGCATCACAGCCTCCACCTTAGCAGGGTCTACCTCAATCCCCTCTGGGTTTATCACGTGACCCAAGAATTGAACTTCGTGTAACCAGAACGCGCATTTGGAGAATTTGGCATACAACTTCTCCCTTCTTAAAGTCTCGAACACCTCCTGAATGTAATCGGCATGCTCCTCCTTACTCCTTGAATAAATCAAGATATCATCAATAAACACAATCACTGATTTATCTAACATTGGCCGACACACTCGATTCATCAAGTCTATAAAAGCAGCTGGCGCATTGGTCAAACCAAATGACATAACAAGGAATTCACAGTGACTGTAGCATGTACGGAAAGCTATTTTAGGGATATCCTGCTCCTTTACCTTCAGCTGATGGTAACCACAATCGAAGATCTATCCTTGAAAACCAACTGGCACCTGGGAGCTGATCAAAACATCATCTATCCTTGGTAGGGGGTATCCGTTCTTCACCGTTAACTTGTTCAGCTCTCGGTAGTCAATACACATCCTCATACTACCATCTTTCTTCTTCACAAATAGGACCGAGCACCCCAGGGAAAGATACTCGGTCTAATGAACCCCTTATCGAGCAGCTCTTGCAACTGTTCCATGAGTTTATTCATTATTGTTGGGTGCTAATTGATACGGTGCTTTGGCAACGGGTTGAGAGCAGCGGGTACCAAGTTAATTTGGAACTCAATCTCGCGATCCGGTGGCACGCCGGGTAAGTCTTTCGGGAATACGTCCGGAAAGTCAAGCACAACTGGTACATCAGATAGTTGCGGTGTTGGCGCGTCCACACCCTTCACGTAAGCCAAGTAAGCACTACATTCGCGCCTTATGCACTTCCCACCACCACCATGAAAATCACTTTCGTGATCGTCGCGACGCGATCTCCATAATCGTAACCAAACTCCCATCAGACACAACTATCGAATCATCTTCTTGCGACACACGATTTTGCTTCATAGGTTGCTAACCAGTCCATCCCTAGTACTGCATCAATCCACCTAGGGGTATCACGTGCAACCTAGCAGCAAACTATGACCTTCTAGTTCTATGGCACAGTCCTCTATCACATCAGTAATTCTAGTGGACTTACCAATAGCAGTTTCTACATCGAATGGTGCACTAACCTTTTTGCTAATAATAGGCAACGTAGCACAGAAAATAGTAGAAATAAATCCCTACTAGCACCGGAATCATACCATATAGAGCACAAGTTTGTTTACCCAAACCTACCTGACATAACATCGGGATCAGCTCTGGCTTCCTCCCGGGTCATGGTATAAGCTCCAGCACCTACCCTCTGCCCTCTTTCCTCCGGTTTATTCTTCTCGGCCCCCAGAGCTCTCTGCCCTTGGCTTCTTATAGTCTCTAGCGATATGGCCAGGCTGACCACACCTGAAGCATACTTTCATCCCCATTCTACACTTACCAGTATGCCTCCCTTTCGCATTTGTCACCCTCCTCAGCCCTGATCCAGATGTGACCACACTTCGATCACCCACCTTTGCCACCTTCTTGTTTGGAGCAGTTTTACCACGTCCAAACCGTTTCCCATTCTAGTTCCAACTACCACCATCCTTCTTATCCACCTCACCCACCACCGCCTCGTCCTCATCATAATCTGCCAGCCAAGTCAACTACCAACCTGAAAGTGCTCGGCCGGGCGGCAATCATATGCCTACGAGTATCCGCCGGCAGCCCCTGGATGTATCTTTTAATCTTTCGTGACAATGGTGTCACTTGATCGGGCACCAACCATGCCATTTCATTGAATTTGGTGGTGTATTGCTGGTTTGTCATCATTCCCGCCTCCAACTACAGGAAGTTTCTTTCTACCTTGTCCATCTCCTTGTGAGGACAGAATTCCTTGATCACTAGCTTCTTCAGTTCAGGCCACCTCGTTCTTCCAATGGCCCTGCTACCCTTGGCTTGGACAATGTTGTCCCACTAGCACAAAGCCGAGTCCACAAAGAGTGGGTAGCGAATTTCACCTTCTGATCCTCACGGTACTCAATGATATCGAGGACAGCCTCCATCTCCCGTACCTACCGGTGAGCAGCTGCCGCAGTGACGTTTCCATTGAAAGTAGGGGGCTTGCATCTCATAGACAGTTGGTATGACTGTGATGGCATATGCTATCCTTATGGTATTGATGAATCTGATGATGTCTCTCAGTCCTTCTGCTTCTATGACATCAGGGTTTAAATAACCGCTAACGTTATGGAGCTTGCTCCACGTAAGATTTTCCATGTAATCTGCACAAGTGACATGTGTGTTAGTTATCAGTTTTGACTTTGAATTAACAAGGAAGACTACTTGTTATTTATGTTGAATTGTTGTAATGGCAAATGATGAATTTGTCATTTAAAAATCACAATTTCAATGTTTGAACCATTAGAGAGGTATTGTTTTATTGATTTGTTTCAAATGGGTAATTTCAACATGCTCTGTCTTACAACGAAGATGAATATCAAGAACTTTCATGGTGACAATAATTCTATTGGTTTTCATGCTCATTGAATCGAAGAGGGTGTTATGTTACATCGATGAAACCTGTTTTTGTGTTCTTCCTTATCATTGGTTCTTGACTCATTTAGGTTTATCATTCTGAAACTTAGGTTTTAATTAAACTTCTTATAAAAGTTTCACCTTATTTCTGATCCAAATGTTGTTTCAGCAGTCGATATCAAAAGTCGATTGAGAAGATTCACACGAAAATCTTTGAATGTTTATGATGATGATGATGATGATGATGATTGAAGATGGTGTACTGTATGTTTGCGCTTGTCTCACTATAAAGTCTCTCGAATTTGAAAAGCATTAAATGACCCGTTTGAATTCCTTTAAATAGTCAAATAATACAATTTGAAAAATTTTACAAGTTTGAAAGTAGATACAGTCACCATAGTAGGAAATGCTGATGGTTAATTTGTTGGCTTTTGGTCATCCACATTTGTTGACTGTAGCAAATGTGGAAGGTTAATCAGTTTGACCTTTGGTCATCCGCCTTGGTAACTGTAGCAAATGAGGAAGACAAACTTTTGACATTGACGGTCGCATTTGGCTACTTTTGGTCATCCGCATTTGTTGACTGTAGCAAATGCGAAGGACAAATTTTTGACTGACTGTCCACATTTCACTACTGTTGCAAATGCGGAAGTTTTGTTTCTTAATTAATTTTTTATTCTTTCGGCATTTATGTACTGTTGCAAATACGGAAGTTAAACTTGAAACCTTTGGTTAATAGACAAAAATTTGGATTTACTCAAAAATTTTAAATTACTCCCCCTAAAGTTTATGTCCATATTTGGAGAGAAACTATAAAGATTTAAAAAACGTTTTCAATATTATTTTGGTTAATATTAATAATGAAGAGAAAAAAATCTCTTTGTTGGGATCATATCAGTCTTACATTACACTTGTGCATCCTTTATGATTAAATGGACATGATTATGAACTTGAAGATTGAAGGTATGATTTTCCTCTTAAACCCATACCTGGTTGATATTTTGATGCAAATGACTTTTATCATGCTTTGGTTGATTTATTATTCAATGTGTACCTCACACACATAAGCATGAAATGATCAACCCTCCTTATACAATGCATGGTAGAACTTTTCACAACTTTTCTTACCAGGTTACTTAAGTCATGAAATCTCATTTTCACTGACCCTCATTGGGATTCTTTTAATTTTATCCTTTTTCATGTTGATCCACATTGGATTCTTTTCACTTCACTTTGGAAGGTGATCCATGATAGGATTCTTTTGTTCATTCACTTGGAATGTATTACTTTGTTCATTCATCTAATTTTGGATGTGTTCCACATTGGGAATCTTTTGGATCATGACATCTGCACTATGTGCAAGTTTCATCAGGTCTTTGCTTCAGCAAACAAATATGAAACATGATGTGGTGAAAGAGATTCATAAAGTATCATTAACTGGTATGTTTAGGCTACTACACACACATGCATTTAGATAAGCCAATACATACCTGTACTTTATGATAAGTGTTTCACAAATTGTCTTTAATTCATCACTGGATGTATCTTTTCTTCCAAGTTGAGCCTACCAACATATCTGGTAAGTCATTTCAGTCTTTTACATTTTGAAATAAAGCACAGTGAATGATACAATGACTGTAATTATATCATTTCCTAGAGAATTCTTTTCTTCATCATACTTGATTTCTTTTTGTGGTTTTCTGATGTTTGAATTGTTTTTGATTTTTTTCGTAGTTTTTACTCAAGGTTAATCATGTCAATTGACTGAACCAGAAATTCAAACCTACTAGGTTCAAATGCCTTGGTAAACAAATCAGCTAATTGATTTTCAGTTGGTACTTGAATCAATTTGATTAAACCCTTTTGAGCACTGTCTCTCAAAAATGATATCTGATCTCAATATGTTTTGTTTTTGTGTGCTGAACTAGATTATTAGTTATAAAGACAACAGCTGTGTTGTCAATATAAATTGGTGTGTGCAAGAAGTTAAAACCATAATCAAGCATCTGGTTTTGAATCCCGAGAACTTGAGAGCAACATGCTAATGCAGTAATATACTCAGCTTCTGCGGTGGACACAGACACATTTGTCTGCTTCTTGCATTGCCAGGATACTAGTCTGGGACCAAGAAATTGACAACCATCAGAAGTGGATTTTCTGTTAAAGTTTCATCCTCCATAATCACTGTCTGTGTAGGCATAGAGATTAAATTATCCTTCCTTTGGATACCATAACCCAAGAGCTGGATTGCCCTTTAGATATCTGAATATCCTCTTGACTGCGTTTACATGTGATTCTTTTGGATCAGCTTGATATCTGGCACACACGCAAACACCAAACATAATGTCAGGCCTACTGGCTGTTAGATACATAAATGAACCTATCATTGATCCATCGTTAGTCTGATCCACTGATTTGCCTTCAAGGTCAGGTCCCATCTTCACTTCAGTATCCACAGGAGTTCTGATAGACTGACAATCAGCAAAGTGAAATTTCTTCAACATGGTTTCTACATATTTTGATTGGTTTATGAAGATTCCATCTATTGTTTGTTGGACTTGCACCCATAGAAAGAAGGTGAGTTCTCCCATAGCACTCATTTGGAACTTTGAATGCATAAGATCTTCAAATTCTTTGCAGAGTTGCTTGTTTGTCAAACAAAATATAATGTCATCCACGTAGATCTGAACTAAGAGCATGTCTTTTCCTCTTATTCTTCTGAAGAGAGTCTGATCAATCTTTCCTCTTTCATACCCATGTTCAAGAAGAAAGGATGATAGAGTCTCATACCACTTTCTTGGTGCTTGATGAAGACTATACAGAGCTTTGTCAAGCTTGTTAACTCTATGAGGGAAATCTGGATCTTCAAAGCCAGGTGGTTGACTCACATAGACTTCTTCAGCAATCTTTCCATATAGAAAGGCACACTTTACATCCATTTGATAAACAGTAAATTTCATGGACGCAGATATGCAAGAAAGATTCTGATTGCTTCTAATCTGGCAACAGGAGCAAACACTTCGTCATAGTCGATTCCTTCTTCCAGAGTGTATCCTTGTGCCACTATATGCAACAGTAAATTTCATGGACGCAGAATATACAGAGCTTTGTCAATCAGTGTTCTATTTCACCTTTCAGCTACCCCATTTCGTTGAGGAGTTCTAGCTGCACTGAATTGATGAGCAATGCCTTTGGTTGCACAAAAGGAACTCATATTTTCATTTTTGAACTCTGTACTATTATCACTTCTTATTATTTTGTCCTTAAGATCAAGTTGATTTTCAATTTTAGTGATAAATTCTTGAATGATTTGGGATGCTTCGTTTTTATGAAGTAGGAAGAACACCCATGTGAATCGAGAAAAGTCATCAATGATCACTAAATAATACGGTTTCTTTCCCATACTCACTACATGAGTTGGTCCAAAAAGATCCATGTGAAGTAACTTCAATGGAGTATTGTTAGTGTTCACCAGCTTGGTTTTGTGAGACGATTTGTGTTGTTTTCCTTTGAGGCACGCTAAACATTGATCAATAAAGTTGAATTCATTTTGAGGAAGACCAATGACATGATTTCCTTTGACTAACTTGTTCATATTTTTAAAGTTAGTGTGCCCTAAACGTCTATGCCAAAGCTGTGACTCCTCAAATGATGCTTTAGACAAAAGACACGTTTCTTCCTTAGGTGATGCAAAACAAATGTTTAAGACATATGAATTATTCTTCCTCAGAGTCTTTAAGACAACCCATTCTTCAGGATTATGAAATCCAGGTTTCAGAATGTAGCAGTGAGTGTCTGTAAAGTGAGTGGAATATTTTTTGTCGCAGATCTGAGACACACTTAGCAGATTGAAATTCAGTTGTTCATAGTAATTCACTCTGTCAAAGCTCAGCATCCCGTTTGTCACAGATCCTTCTCCTGTAATTCTACCATCTTCTGAATCTCTACTGAATGCCATAGTAGTTCCTTGTATGTACTTGAAATCATGAAGAAGGGAATGATCTCCAGTCATGTGTCGGGAGCATCCACTGTCTACGTACCACAGGCTATTAGACCTATGTGGATGAACCTACAAGTAGAAAGAGGTAATTACAATAAGGAACCCAATCCATGATGGTCTTGGGTTTTCCGTTCCTATTCATGATAGTCACCTCCTGGTATTTCCCTCTGAATTGTGATTTGGCTGGAGGTGTTCTGGGAGATTTTTGATAATGAATTGGTCGAGTCATCTCATCAACATCTACTGAGGATTCAGATGAATAATGAAATCGTTGGTTTATATTTCTTTGTAAAATTTAGCCCGAGTTTCATTATCAAAAGTTGGTTTTTTCTCAGGAAGGTCAAGTTTGTGTTTTATTGTAAGATGATTTCTTTGACCCTTCCTCAAATCCTTCAAATTATTTATGTCATTTGTTGATCTAGGTGTCCTAGATTGAGTATTATGAAGTTGAGGTCTCATAGAGTGCATCACAGTAGATGTTTTTGAGATGGGCTTGTGTTGGGGAATTCTCAACCCCTTCTGATTAAAGTAACAATCAGATGTATTGTGATTGTTCATGTCACAGATTGAACAATACTTGTTGAAATAGAAATTTTTGGTGGAGTGATTATTCATATCACAGATAGAACAATATTGATTGAAGAAGCATTTATCTGTCTTGTGATTGAACATGTCAAAAATATCACAATACATTTGTTTGTTTCTTGAATCAGATTTTTCCTTGTGTGACTCAACTGATATTTTCTTTTGATGAGTCACTTTATTTTCTTTAGGCGATGAATCAGAATCAGCCCTTTTAGTAGTTTGCTTCACAACACTACTTTTGTTTAGTTGTCTGGGCTATTTTTGTTTCTTCAGCCTATTTCTTACTTCTTTCTCAAACTGGTCAACATGTTCCTTGTTACACATATGAAACCTAACTCCCTGCCTTAACCTTGATGACTGAGGGTCTGATGAAGTTTTATATGTTGAACTTAGTTTTACAGTTTCTTTCTTTTTCAGTGAAACCTTTTCTGATTTGCTTGAATTTTGTGGAGATATATCAGAACTACACTCAGTAGTGGGTATCACTGTCTTGATATATTTCTTTTTGCCTGTAAAACAGATGGTATGAATTTTATAAAAGATACAATTGCTTTTACAGGGCTTGATGGTTTCATGACACTCACTGTCTTATCTGAACACTCTTTCATTTTGATTGGGTGACCTAACTTGATTTTATCTTTAATGGTTTCAAAATAAACATCAGGTTTTTTTGAGGATTTGTCACTTGTTTCACTACTGATTTAGGTTCCATAGTTTTAGGTTCAGTTGATTCAGAGAGTGACACTGAGTCAGGCATGACAGTGTAATTGTCATTGTATGGTGGAGGACATGAATTATACACAATCCCTGACATGTCCTTTGGATCCTTTTGGGAATCCATCATCTCTTGCAGCTTGACTGAAGACATTTGAAACTTTTCAAGTTTCACTTCAGCCATAGATTATTGAGCTTTAGCTTGAGCTAACTTTTCAGTAAGTAGCTCATTTTCAGCTGCAAGAGTGTATTTCTCACCATGCAGTTTTTCTATGTGAGAAATGAGAGATTTGATTTTGATTTCAAAACTTTTTAGTTCTCTCTTCATCATTTCTGACTTCACTTTTTCTTCTTTGATTTTATCTGCCAGTTTATGGTTGTGTTCCCTATACTCTTGTAATTCATTTATGCATTTTTCACTACAATGGTTAGTTTTTACCTCAGTAGGCATTGAAGACGGTCCATCATTGATGTGAGCCATAAGAGCATGATTTTGGAATTGAGGCTTGACTTCCTCAGCATACACACTCTAGTCACATATCTCATCTTATTTTATCACAAGGGCACTGGCAGAAGGCTGACTATTTGCATGAGCTTGATTTGTCAGCTGTGGTTGATTCTCGTATGTTTGGTGATGATACTGCTGTTGCTGATTGTTGGAGTGATAGCCTGAGTTGGGCTGTGATGATGATTGGCCTGGAGAGTTCCTTTTATAGTTGCTTCTTTTGGGGGCATTGCACTCTCTTGAGAAATGGCCAGTCATGCCACAGTTGAAGCATTTCACCTTCGATTTGTCATATCCAAGTTTTGTGTTCTCATTCAGACTCAACTTCTTCCTTTTTTGAAGAATTTCTTGGCTCTCATGGCAATCATTGCCATTTGCCACTGTAGATCCGTTTCCTTAACTTCATCAGGATCCATTTCTTCCAAATCTTCTTGAATTAGGTGCGCAGAAGTGAGTCTTCCTCCGAGGTAGGCTTCAAAGCTTGCAACAAAGGCATTGTAAGTTGCCTTTTGCGGTTCTGATCTTGAGTCTTAAGGAGAGGTTTGAGGAGTAGTGTAGACTTTCTGTGTTTGTGATGAAGTTGATGGATGATTGAATGGTGGAGTTGCAATGAACCCA
Organism: Flaveria trinervia; assembly: GCA_025506515.1. Classification (NCBI taxonomy): domain Eukaryota; kingdom Viridiplantae; phylum Streptophyta; class Magnoliopsida; order Asterales; family Asteraceae; genus Flaveria; species Flaveria trinervia. The sequence continues at coordinate 32,389,788 of CM046445.1, read as the reverse complement.
GTATTGTTCATTTGATCTCTTGATGAGATGAAATCATCTTCCTTAGTGATGAAAGCATTTTCAACAGAATGAGATTCTAAAGGAAATTTGAAAGCTTCAATCTCTTGGTCCACTCAGGTTTCTGCTTCGTTCATCAAGTTCCAAAGCTTCAATCTTGGCTATCATAATGTCTATAGTGGTACTCTCAAGAAAGAGTATTTTTCAGCATGGTGACATTCTGCTTCCAGCTTTCAGGGAGACTATGAAGCATTTTCTTGTTAAGTTCTTTAATATTGTAAGAAACTCCCATGATTTCCAAGTCATTTACCAACTGTACAAATCTATGTAGTTGTTTTGATATGGATTCTCCTTTGGTGTGGTGGAAGGTTTCATGCTGATTGACCAGCTTGTCTTTGTTAATTTCAGCCACCTCACTGCTTCTTTCACACATAATCTTTAGTGCATCCCAAACAGCTTTAGCAGTTCCATACTTTTCCAATCTTTTCAGCACATCCATCTTGAATGCTTGAGTCAAAATTAAGTATGCTTTGAGGTCAAATATGATTTTCTATAGTCATCTTCATCCAGAGTTAAGTCTTCAATGGGTATTCTAGTAGTCTTGTAAAGTGTAGATTGAGCTGTTGATAGAGTAACAGGGATATGTGGACCCTTACATATTGAGATCCAAAAATCAAGATCTGCACCTGTGATATAATTTCTAAACCTTATTCTCCACTGTTTAAACTCAGATTTGTGTTTAAGCATGGGAGGTTTAGGTGTATGACCAAGTTCAGAGTAACTGTTAGAATCCATGTTGATTTGTGTAAGTATAGATTTAGTTGATTTTAAGATTGATTATGTTTGATGAGTCCGACTTGTTCAAGCAGTTCTTTCGAGGTTCAGAATGAGTTCTTGTAATGATTTTCTTGCTGTTTGACAGGAGTATTCTTGCTGTCTAACAGGAGTATTCTTGCTGTTTACTAAGTAGAGATGATGATATCCACTACTAGCAACTTGATTACCAGATCAATCGAATTCTATTCAGTCTGTGCGTAGATCTGAATGAGAATCGAGAGCCAAACCTCTGATACCAATTGACTGGGGTTGAGTAAGAGTGATATTCTTACTGTGAATCGAATATGATAATCAAGTCAATGATTGAGTGGCGGAAACAAACAATCAAAGAACATTCAATGCAAAGAAAATACTCATAAATGTTGTTTGTATTGATATATGAAAGTTGATAAATTACAGAGAATGATTACAACAAAAGTTCTCTGTCTATCAGCCGTCCCCTCAGTACGAGGTAAACTATTCTCTTTATAGGCACACAAGATGCCTTTACAAAAGACTAAACTACCCCTGACCTATTACATCAGAAACTTGTCTAAGTCTCGATCCGCATCTCTGCTTGTTCATCTCGATGAGATAATCTTGATCAGCATCTCCACTTGATCATCCGCATTAGTAAGTTGGTCATCCGCATTGGTTAATGCGGATGAACAAATACTTATGCGCATTTGGTTGGTCATCCGCATTTGTCAATGCGGATAAGCAAATTCTTGTCCGCATCTTCTTTTGTTCTTCCGCATTAGTCAATGAGGAAGAGTAACTTGTTCAACATTAGTATTATGTCTTCCGCATTAGTCAACGCGGAAGAGTAAACACTTGTCCGCATCAGAGTTATGTCTTCTGGATTAACTAATGCGGAAGATAACACTTGTTATTTTTCCTTAGCAGATTTTCATCTGCATTTCTTCTTGGACTTGTGGGATTCCAGCTGAGCAATCATCAATTCACCCATTGAGTTGGCATGTATGATCCTTTTAGGGTGCAACAATCATCACTTTCCTCAAGCGATCCAGGATCCACAAGGCGATCTCTACACCATGCACTCCCTACAGGTCGATTCAGCAGGCCTTCTGGGAGGGAGCATCGGTTGACCACTCTCGTGAGTCGTATAGCATATGGAGCTCCATTTTTGGGATGGTTATTGAGGTTACAGCTGAGGATATCAGGAGAGTACTGGGTTTGGGTGATGATGCACACCACCCCACCAGACTTCACCCACTGACGGTGAGAGGGTGCTTCATGAGGATGAAGTACGCAGGGGATATAAACGTAGGTGTCCTCAACAAGAGCAACCTGTGTCCCCAGTACAAGTACTTGGCACACGTCATCCTCAAGTTCTTGGCGTCGCGAAGGGGTGGGTTCGATGACTTATAAGACAAGATTCAAGATGCCTACATGGCACTGGTGCTGAACCACCATTTCAGCTTTTCTAGCATGATCTTCTCCTACCTGATAGAGAACTTGGAGGCGAAGGGCAAAGACGGTTTCTGCATGTACCCTAGGTTTCTACAGATGATCTTTAATGAGAAGCTGCCCACACTGCCTAAGGAGAGCCACGATGCTGTGGCATTGGAGATTATGGATGATACGACACTAGGTCGTATGAAGGTATACCGGGGAAAGCAGGTCAAAGCCCCGGTAAAGAGACTCATAGGCCATCTGGCCAAGGTGGACTACGTGGCTCCGGGGAGGCGTAAATGGCGCCACGTAGAAAGTGATTCGGATGTCGAGTAGCTAGAGCTACCTGAAGATGACTCTGATGATGACGATAGTGGTGATGGTGGAGACGCAGGGCCCACTCAACCGAGGGCCCACCACTGCTGATATACATCTCCAGCATCCACCTAAGGTGGAACAGAGGCTGTAGGTTCCATCAGGACTTTCGTCTTGATGAGGAGGAGGATACTGATGAGGGGCCCCTAACGTGTACTGTTGGGAGCCGGGTGGTTGCCACCGACCAAGGTATTCGGGAGGTTGGAGGACGCCTTGGAGAGTCGGGGGAAGCTGACACTGATCCTACATATGCTCCCGATCAGTCCAGCAGTGTTTCAGGGGGAGCATCCACCTCGAGGGGTTCGAGGATGAAAAGGATGGCTCAGCCCCACAGGTTGAAAAAGAAGAGGAGGAGGATGACCTTCATCACCACAACCACTACTACCACCACTCCACCCATTACCACCAACCCATCCACCACATTATCTACCACCTCACACACCACTACCACAACCTCTCCACCACCACCTTCATCTATACCACCCCCAATCATCACCATTCCACCACCATTCCACCACCATCTTCATCTATACCACCCCCAATCTTCACCACTACCACCACCACCATCAGTAGCCACCAAACAGGACCATCATCTTACCCCTCCTATCCATCTGGATCCTCTCTACCTCCTAGTGGGGTAGAGGAACAGCTCTCGACACTTAACCGTATGGTGCTGAAGCTGTTGGCAGCCGATCACAAGAAGACTGCCCAGATTCGTCAACTAGTAGATCTTACTGCTGCACAATCTCAGCAGATATCTCATTAGGCTCAACTGATTGAGCAGCAGTCACAACAGATTGCTGCACAGAGCTCAGAGATGTCCCAACTCCAGGAGCAACATGTCCAATCAGCCAAAAGGATAGAGGAGTTGGAGACTACCAACAAGACCATCATGCTGAGGCTCAAAGGATCAAAAGAGGAGCCAATAAAGATCAAAGAGGGAGATGAAGATGATGGTGATGATGATGACAGTGATGATGATGATGATGGTGATGATCAAGGGGATGATATGGATGCTGGTGATGATGCTGATGATGATGTCGGTGATGATGATGATACATCTGCTGCGAGTGAAAGGAGGACAAAACGAGCTCAAGACCAAGGTGCCTCCACTTCAGCCCCGTCAGCAGAGGAGCACATGATACAAGACAAGAGTAATGCTTAGTTGTTTATGTTATTTAAATCATGTGTATTTGAATCTTGTATCAAATTAATGTTATTAATGTTATGTTTATTGTTGATGTTTACTACTTTGATTGTTGACTAATGGTTGTTGTGTTACATGTTTAAATCAAGTAGATCCAAACTATCAAAGAGATGAATATGATGTTGCTCCCCTCCAATAGATCAAGACCCAGCTCATGATGATTCTTGATCTGCAGGGTATAGTCAGGAGATCAGTGAATTACACTCCTAAAGAAGGAGAGATAATTCATGATCTCACTGACGAGCAACTTGCTAAAATATTCCGACTCAATCCAGATGAGATCGTGAAAGATGCTCCAACAGTCCAAGTGGAAAGTGACGACGAGCTCAACGATGTTGATGAGATTGAGATCGAAGATGTCACGGACCAACACTATCCAGAGTACACTGACATTGAAGGTAATGTCGTTCCCAATCTGGGCGACAACCTTGTCAGTGAAACTTTTGAGACTCTGGATAGAATGGAAGAAGAGTCGGACAAGAAAGAAGATACAGTCCAAGCCTCGGAAGCTGAAGTCAATATCAGAAAGGCTGAGTGGGCTACATGCTTTGAAGAAATAAGAGCCCAACACAGTGCTTCAACGTCAACTACCTACACCAAGCTGTACAAACAAAAGAAACATCAAAAGGTGTCGGGCAGAATCATAGCATGGGCGTATTTTGAAGATCTCAACGTTTATGCAGTTAAACGTGAGAAAGGGATTGAGTACTTCAGGTTCCCACATGACCTTAAGACTCTTCCTGGATTTGAGCTAAACCCGTTAGCAAAGTTAAAATTGCTATATGCTACCCCACAGAAAATGTCAGGCTGATTTGAGACTGCTCTTAAAAGAGAGTACCACACCAGATGGGTCAACTTCAAACCTCAATAGCAAATGAGGTGTATCAGACGGTCTGAGGTTGATGCCATTACTGGGAAACCAAAAATAGTGTTGAAGTGGAGTTCTCCGCGCACAATGTCAAAGATCCCTCTACGAGAAATGCCACAGGACTTCACTCCACACTTCAAATGGTGGTACTATGATTGGAGGACAGGAGAGGCAGTCATAGTTTTGAATAAGAATGGTGTTATGGAAACCATCAAGGTGTTTGACCCTATGTGCCTTACAAACCTGTCAGCAGATGATGTTTATACATTATACAAGTGACCATTATTCTATGACTCTCAAGATATTATACAAGCTCTACAATTTCAAAACATTATAAGACTCTGTTTTACTTTTGTGATACATGCCAGAGTCACTAGAGAAGAGAAGTACAAGAAGTTGGAGGAACTCATGAAGGATGTAAGACATTAGACGAAACTAGGTCCAAGGGGGAGTTTGTATATACATGTGTCCCTAGTTTCTGATGTTAATGTAATATGTTTGTATTGTTGTACACATATGTAATTGTAAGGGTACTTAATGAAATGCAATATGTGTTTGTGCTTATATAATATTGAATATTTCATTGGTTGGTATGTAATAACTCTCATTGACTTAACTACATAGGTTGTGGTTGTTTGAATAATAATATCTAAATCAATTAATGACTATGAAACATATTCAAACTTAATCATGTGAAGTTCTCATGTGATTCGCCCATGCTAATGGACCATACGCATGAACAACTTCATGCTAATGAACCAATCGTACGAATGAACCAGGAGACTGGATTAGTCGCATGAATGAAACATGAGATTGACTCAGTCGCATGAATAAACACTCAGTCGTGCGAATGGATCAACCACATGACTCAATCGCACGACTGAACCATGCAAATGGTCCAGTCGAACGATTGAGAAACCCTAACCTATAAATACCACTTAAATCGTGGAAAAATGAGACACGTCGAATATTTCGATACCCAGATGTACCCTAGCCGTCCAAAGACCTCTAATAACCTGCTCCAACTTCATAGATCGCAGTAATCGATTGCTAATCATTCCTAACGTTTGGATTCAATCTTTAACTGATTCTACGTGCGTTCTCACTAATTGGATCACCAATCAAATAGGATTCCGCACTATTTGATTTTGTCTACGCGTAAATCTGTTAGTATTCGTCCGGTACACGATCCCTAATAATTTGTAATAGTATAGGGACTAGTTTTGTAATTTTGTTAGTTCCTTGTGTTTCATTATAAATAGCTTAGACTTGTAGCAGTTAGAAAGAGACAAAAACTGGTTACTTACTTTGTAATTGCCTTTGCTTGGTATTAATGAAACTGTGAATTTTGTTAATATCTTGCTTGATTTGATTACTTTGTTTGTATTTCTTTTAATTGTGTTTATATATCATCACAGATTTATACATTTGATCCTATCAAATGGTATCAGAGTTGTTGGTAGAGTGATTTTTGAGTTTTATCAAACTGTCAAACTCAAAAATTCACTGAACCCACGATTGATAGACAATTCAATTGAAATTTTGTGGATTTCACATGTGTTTCATCATCAGAAACATGTTTTAAACCACAATTAGTAGTTAAATTAATAATTCGAGATAATTTGTTGAATTTGTGTTCGAAAAGCTCACTATTTTTCGGAATGAAAATCACAAAATTGATTCATTTGTTGTTGATATTGAAAGAAATTAATGTTAGAAGAATGATTATCGGTATAAAACATGTCTAATTGGAAAGTTTCAATCCAATTCATCAATTTTTGAAGAATTTCAGAAGATGTAAGTTAGTTACATACATATGAACATTATGAATGTGACACATTAGGGTTGAAGTTTGCTGAAAAATTGTCTGAGTGTCAGGCGTTTGACTACTGTCTAGTTGCATTAACACTGTTTGGACATTTTCAGTTCAGACGTTTGACTACTGTTGAAGAGTATAAGTCTAGATGTGTCATCTCTGTTGAGGCGTATTAGAACTATTTCAACGTTTGACAACTGTTAAGGCGCTTTACAACTGTGTAGGCGCATTACTACTGTTCAGGTGTTTTAATACTGTTCAGATGCATCAACTTAGGCGGTTTGGAAAATTTTTCTAAGACAGTCCCTTAGACGTCTCTCAACCTAGGTGCATTAACTGTTTGGGTGTTTGATTACTATTTAGGCACATCACCCTTGATACTTAGAACTTTTTTTAAGAAAATTTTTTATTTTTTCATTTCTTTTCTTAATTCAAAATCTAAGAAAAACAACAAATATATAAGAATGGTGAAATCAGAAGATTCTGAAAATAGAGTTCCAAAACTTAAAAATAGAGCTGATTTCAAAATTGGTCTCTTAGGTTAAAACATCATTTAAATTCCATTGACATGATCTTGGAAATCTATAGAGAAAGGACCATACATTCCTATAATCACTGATGGGCCTAACAGAGGGTTTGTTTATACTAAGGATTCTCAAGAACCCTATCCTGAAGATGGTCTTCAAGGAGATGATTTGAAAAGAGTAAAGAATGATATCAAAGCATATTCCTTGATGTGTAAAGGACTACCTCTGGAAGTTCTTGCAAGGCTTGATGGATATCAAACTGGATACACCATGTATAAAGCCTTAAAGACCATTTGTGAAGGAGGCAAGGAGATTCAAAATCTCAAGAAACAAAATTGAAAAGGTAATAGAATTGTTCAACATTTGTTTGGAGAAACCATAAATCAGATGATGAACAGATTTGTTCAACTTACAACTAAGATGTCAACGGCTGGTATTAAGCCTGATCTTGAAGATCTAAATCTTAGACTACTCAATGCTTTACCCTCATCATGGAAACAAACAGCAACCTTACTAAAGCATACTGAGAAGTTCCCTATGGATCTAGATCTACTCATTGCCAACATAGAGTCAGTAGAGATTGATGAAAGCTCAAGGAATAATGATAGAGCAGCATCAATGTCTTAGTATTAGTTTGTTGCTTCTCCTGCAAACACTATTGAAAATGCATTCATGGCAAAAAGTGAGAAAATTACGAAGAAGAGGGAGATTTATTTGTTGGAGTGGGATTTTTCACTGATTCATCATTCACTAGTGCTCCTGCTTATACAACACAGTCTCATTCTCAATCTCCTCCTAAATCTCAGTCTCAAACATCTAATGTTCAAACAGAGACTTCTTCATCCAACTCTATTAAATCTAGCAAAGTTAAAGAGGTGATAAATATCCTACTAGAGGATGAAGAGTCTAAAACTGCATTCATTGCATTTATAGCTAGTTTTCAAGCATATCATGGAAGCCATTTAACTCAATTAGACCTTGTTTTGTAGGATATGTTTGAAATAGATCCCGAAGATGTTGAAGAGATGGACTTAAACTGGCAGATGGTGATGATTGCTTACATGACACAAAAACACTCATATGTCAACAGGAAGTACAAGCCAAGTGCTAACAAGACTGTTGGGTTTGATAAGTCAAAATCAAGGTGTTTTAACTGTAACAGTTATGGACATTTCTCCAGAGAATGCAAAGCTCCAAGGAATAATGGAGGAAATGCTCAATCAAGTTCTAGTAATCAAAGGTTTCAACTAGCTTAGAAGACTTTTCACAAGCCTTATCAAAGTCTTCCTATTCCTAAGCTTAAAGATGAAACAAAACCATCTGATAAAACCAAGAAAGCTTTATTAGTCAACATTAAACATGGTTATGACTGGAGTGCATATGCTGAACAGTTTACTAATGATTTAACATCAAGTTTATCTCTTGTTGCAGAAATCCAGGGAGAAGATTGGTTAGAAAAAAATGATCCAAAGGTAGTAGGTGAGAATGAAAAATATGACTATGATTGGAGTGACAAATCTGATCCTAAGGAGGATACAAATGAAGTAGCTCTAATGGCACAGTCTGATCAACCTAAGGTTGACACTTCATCTTCACAATCTCAAACCTTATCTACAAAATTCCCTGAAATTCCATTTGAAGTGAGAGAAGAACTCTGCATAAAATCATGCTATGAACATGTTGAATACTATAGAAACTACTCATATAAAATATGTAAGAAATTAAAACAAGAAGAATGAATGCATAACAAACTAAAATCTAATCATAAAGCAGTAGATCAAAAGATTATTTCTCTTCAAACTTCATGAAACAAAACATGAAAAGAATTAGAAATTGTCTCTAAACAATTGGAAGAGATGACCAAAAATCATGAACAAGAGAAGATAGCACATGCTGCTACTCAAATGGATCTTACTAAAGTAAAAAGTTCAAAAATGATTGTAGAAAAGCTGGTAAGTGAGAGAAAAGATAAACAGAAAGCAAGGTTAAGTTTCACTCATGAACCTATGTCTGAATCTATTACAAACACTTTACCAGAGAACTTTAATACACATGACCATTCTCTTGTGAATAAAGCTAAACTTAAAGATTTTCAGGTCAAAAACAAAAATTCAAAAGAAGAAAAGGAAAATGTAAAAGTTTTTGTTGAAAATGATCAAAAAAGATTAAAAATGGTCATCCAATCAAGATAAAATCTTATGAACCAAAACAAGGAAAACAAAACACTTCTGATCAAATTCATTCTGTATTATAATAAGTGAAAGTTCAAAGCAAAGATAAAGGTAAACAACAGGTGGGAACATCAGAATATTCAAACGCTATTAATCTAAGACAAGTTCAATCTAAAAAGGAACCTTCTTCTGACGATGTTCAATCTGGAAATAAACCAGGTTCTTCTAAGTCAAAGAATCAAAGTAGAAGAAAGAAATCATGAAAAACAAAATCTGAACAAAACAAAAGTTCAGAAAAATTGATCAAAGTAACAAATCAGGCAACAAGACTTAAACCAATAAAATTTGTGTCAGCCGGTTTGTTAAATATAAATTCTCTTCAAACCAACAAGGTGAATAATATGAACAAATCTCACTCTGATCTGAAATCAAGCTCAGATTCTAAGACTTCCGTTATAGCAAAAAGATTTGTTCCTAATGAATTCAAGAAGGAAGTTCATGTTAAACAGATGCAAAATAATTTGGCACAAAATCAAAATATGAAAATAGAAAACAACAGTTTAACTATTTGACACCAAAATATAAAAATGAATCAAATATAGTGTCAATATCAAAAGTTAACAAACAGTTGCTTATGACTACACAAAAGTACTGTGAAATATGTGATATGAAAAATCAATACTGTTGAGTGCTATTTCAACAAGTATTGTCACATATGTGACATGAGAAATCATTCCACTGCAGATTGTTATTTTAACAAATAATGTACTTATTGTGATGAGAAAACTCACAATACTGCAAATTGTTATTTTAGAAAGAGATCACATACTAGAGGATTTGCAAATTCAAAGATGAGCAAAGGTTATGTTAATCCCCAATATATGAGAAATCAAACTGATGGATTTAAAAAATTAACTAATCAACCTTCTTTAGGTTTGAGATCATTTCAAAAGAACAATTATGTGAGATCTAAACAAAATGTGCAGGAACAATTTATACCAAGATCGGTAAGAATGACTAATAAAAAGGTTAGTCGTCAATATGAGTCAAAAATTGATCAATCAAATGGTATGAATGTTTTAAAAAATAACTCAAACAATTTTTAAAACAAGATTGGTAAATTCATCAAGAATAAACCTGATTTCAATAATCTTCATTACAAACAATTTACCATGGTTGATACATTTGGAAAACCCAAGACAATCTCAGCTTGGGTGGATATCTCAACTTAATTTTCTTGTTGTGCAGGTACACCCAAGAAGACCACTTAATACGTGGTATGTGGATAGTGGGTGTAGCCGGCATATGACAAGCATTCCTGCCTTGTTACAAGATTTTAAGTTAAATAATGGAACACACGTCGCCTTTGGTGGTGATGCAGGTGGAAAAATAATAGGAGAAGGAATAGTATCAAATGGGATAATAAGCTTTGACAAAGTCAATTTTTGTTCATAGTTAAACTGTAATCTTTTAAGTGTATCCTAAATATATGATAAATCATACTCTGTTCTATTTGATGATTCTTTCAGTTATATTTTGAAGCCAGGTTTTTAGATAAGCAAAGACTGGGTAATTGTTACAGCTGAAAGAGATAGAGATGTATACAAGCTGGATATGTCTCAAGTTGATCCTTCAACTAAAACAACATGCCCAATTGCTAAAGCATCAAATGATGAAAGCCAACTTTGGAATAGACGTCTCGGACATTCAAATTTCAAGAATATGAACAAGCTTGTATGAGGAAATCATGTCATTGAACTTCCATCTAAGAAGTTTGGAACAACTAATCAATGCTCAGCATGTTTGAAGGGAAAGCAACACAGAGCATCTTATAAGGCCAAGCTTATAAACTCAACTTCCAAACCTCTTCAAATGTTACATATGGACCTTTTTGGACCAACAAATGTCAAGAGTATTGGACGAAAATCATATTGTTTAGTTATCATTGATGACTATACAAGATTTTCATGGGTTTTCTTTTTGTATGCTAAATCTGAAACGGCTGATTTACTCAAATAATTTATCATTAAAGTTGAAAATCAATTAGAAAATAAAGTGAAAATAATAAGAAGTGATAATGGAACGGAATTCAAAATGCTAACATTGAAATGTTTTGTGCTCAGAAAGGGATAGCTCACCAGTTTAGTGCTCCTAGAACTCCTCAACAAAATGGAGTTGCTAAAAGGAAGAATAGAATTCTGATTGAAGCTACTCGTTCTATGTTAGCTAATGCAAAAATTCCTATCAGTTTTTGGGATAAAGCTATATCAACTATGTGTTTTATTCAGAATAAAATCTTAATTGTGAAAGATAAAATGAAAACTCCTTATGAGTTAATGTTTGGAAGAAAACCGAACATAAACTTTCTAAAATAATTTGGTTGTCCTGTTATGATTCTTATTTCAAATGATCATTTAGGAAAATTTGAAGCAAAATCTGACAATGGATTTTCGTTGGATACTCATCTGCTTGAAAGCCTATCTAGTGTACAACTCTAGGATGAATATAATTCTTGTAACATTCAACGTTAAATTTCTTGAAAATTTTTTCCATCAGTTTCAATGATCCTGCATGGTTATTTGATTTAGGTTCATTATCAAATTCTCTTCAATCTAACTTTTTTCATCAATCAAACTGTCTTGATTCTACAGGCCAGGAGAAATCAAGAGGAGATCTTGGATCTTTCGGTGAGGATTCAAATTTTGATGACCCAGATGATTCTAGCTCAGACTACCCATTTTTATCATTTGTCAAGGACTCAACAATTTGATTCAATAATAATAATCATGATAATACAGCTTCAGATCATTTATTCTCATTTGATCAGGAAGAATCACAACCAATTCCTAATGTGGTAATGAGTTTGTGCAACTTGAGTTTGGAACATCATCCATCTCTGGTGATGCAGTTGATACTAGTAACTTTGATTACTTTATTAACTCACAGACTCAAGTTCCAAACTTTAATCCACATTCTTCTAATTTGTTACATCAGCTCTCCATCTTAAACCAAACAGAACTAGATGTTAATGTTCAATGTAATGAGATTCCAACATCTCGTATTCACAAGAATCGTCCAATTTCTAGATTATTGGTTCATTGAATGAGAGAACAACAAGGAGTAAATCAGACAAGTAGACTTGTGCTTATACTCTTGTTTTCTTTCTCAAATTGTTCCTAAAAATGTTACCGAAGCATTAAAGGACAATGGTTGGATAGAAGCCATGCAAGAAGAATTACTTCAATTCCGCAAACAAGAAGTGTGGAATTTAGTGGATTTACCAGAATAAGAAAATGCCATAGGCACGAAATGGTTGTTTAGAAATAAGACTGATGAATGGTGTGTAATAAGGAACAAAGCGAGATTTGTTGCACAAGGATACAAACATGAAGAACGTATAGATTATGATGAGGTGTTTGCACCAGTTGCAAGAGTTGAATCCATTCGAGTTTTCCTGGCCTATGCTTCATTCATGAAATTTAAGGTGTATCAAATGGATGTAAAGGGTGCCTTTTTATATGGTCCTATCACTGACGATGTGTTTGTGAAGCAACCTTCGGGCTTTGAGGATGCAGAATTTCCACATCGAGTGTATAAGCTAAGTAAAGCTTTATAACGACTTCATCAAGCCCCTAGAATTTGGTATGAGACATTATCACAACACTTAATCTAACATGGATACACAAGAGGGAAATTAATCCAACTTTATTCATAAAGAAGGATAATGATGATCTCTTATGTGTACAAGTGTACGTTGATGATATCATATTTGGTTCTACAAGTCCAAAATGGTGCAATGAATTTGAAGAAATCATGAAATCTGGGTTCCAAATGAATTCTATGGGAGTGATTAATTACTTTCTTGGACCTCAAGTCAAGCAAACTGACGATGGAATTTTTATCAATCAAGAGAAGTTTGTTGACAAGCTCTTGAAGAAATTTAAGTTGCAAGACTGTCAGTCCATACGAACTGCAACAGATGTTAACACCAAGATTGAACATGATCCAAAAGGAAAATCTATTTACCAACACTATACACATCAATGATTGGTTCTTTGATGTATCTTACTACATCTAGACCAGACATTATGTATGCTGTTTGTGTTTGTGCCAGGTATTAATCAGAACCGGAAGAATCTTTGTTAAGTGCGGTCAAAAGGATATTTAGGTATCTCAAAGGTAAACCAGCTTTAGGGCTTTCATATCCTTACGAAGGTAACTTTGAACTACATGGATATACAGATAGTGATTATGTGGATGTTGTCAAGATAGAAAATCTACTTCGGGTGATTGTCAATTTTTTGGTCCCCGATTAGTCTCATGGAAATGTAAGAAATAAACAAATGTCTGTGTTTCAACTGCAGAAGCTGAGTACATTGCTGTGATAGAAGGAGGTTCTCAAATCCTCTGGTTGCAAAATCAACTACTGGATTGTGGGTTCAATTTTCTTAGAACACCTATTTACATTGATAACACTGCAGCTATGTTCGTTACAGCTAATCCTGTTCAACATTCAAAAACAAAACATATCAAAATTCGATATCATTTTCTCAGAGATAACTTTGAAAAAGGGTTAATCATATTGATTCAAATTGCAACAGAAAAACAGTTGGCAGATCTATTTACTAAAGCCTTCCTACCAGGAAGGTTTGAGTATTTAGTGGAGTCAATTGGTCTTATTAATCATATGTGAACTCCCAAAATCAAAAGATCATCATAAGTGATTCTCTCAATGTTAACTGCCATTTTGTATTTTGTGTGTGTGTGATTTAAAAAAACAAATACAAAAGTATAAAATCAAAACTCCAAAAATAGAGTTTTTTCTAAGTGTCAGTTTATTTTAAGACAAGAATCTGTTTATGCGATATGTGAGAAATGATAGTACATTAGTGAGATCAGTTGCATATTTCACTCATTAATAAAGTCTGACATGATCACATATGATGTCTAGACAATATCATGCTACTATACGAAAAAGTAAATTCTTGTAATTACACTAAATCTTTATATTTGTGTGTCTTCATCTGAGTATTTTGAGATGTTTGGCTTATCAAATTGATTGCTTATCAAGTTACACCACTCACACCTAATGGTGATGTGATTAATCATGAGATCTGTTACAAGCATCATATCACTTCTTTGTTATGAGTCATCGTAGACCTGAAGTGCTGAGATATCCTTTGTTGTAAGTCATTATAGACTTGGATTTTCTCTTTGATGCAAAAGATGCCAATGTGCACAAAAATGGATAGATAGAGCTGATCAAATGGTTATCCATGATCATTCTCTATTCATTTAAGTAACATGAGCTCTGGTTATACATGTGTTTCACGTAAAAAGTTGAGTATGTGTTCTTTCTTGCATGTCTTGATGATAGTTGAGCTCTCCAAGTCTTTGTATGATCTACATCATGTCATATCTAAAAATATACCCTCATCAATCCAAGAATTGAAAAGTAAATGAGCTGATAGTTTGTCAAAAACACTCATTTTCTATCCTTAGATCTTGTGTCTCCTTTGCCACTGACCTAGAACACACTTGATCAGGATTTATTCATCGTCTATGACTATTCACTTTTTTTTTATTTTAATGTGCTGATCTTCATTGATATGAACTCACTACAGACATGAATTCTTTTGTTTATACTAGTTTTTCATTCTGATTTCATTTTGATTTTATGCATGTTTTATGTGTGTGAAGGCAATATAACAATGAGATGTGTGATCTTATAATGTTACCTTAGGAAACTTATAAGTTTTTCAAACTTAAAAGTTTAGGGGGAGTAATAATGGAAGAGTTTTTTCTTAGAAAATAAAAATAAAATGTTGAATTGAAAGGATGATGCTATATGTTCAAAGTGTATGTGAGTTTGATAATGTAACAATTGAAAATGATGATATGAACCTATATAAATTTGCAAGTGGAAATGTTTCTTGCAAAAGTAGAAAAATAGATATTTGATTATGTTATCAGATTAAAATGAAGGAAAGTTAAACTTTAAAAAGTTAATCAACAAGTGAAGAAATTAAAATGTTAAAATCAAATTTGAGTGTGCAAAATGTAAAAAGATCAAATTTGAGGGTCTAAAATGTAAATTTTGGGAAATTAGAAAATATGCTTAAAATGTTTAAATATTAGTATGAAATATTACTAATATGTTTAAATAGTGTGCACGTAAAGAATTTTGGAAAACACAAGTGTAAGACTCATGAAAGTCAACTAAAGTCAACTCATGCGCCTAAATAGTGTTCATACGTCTAAATAGGAGCATGGTGATCTTTCAGGATATTATACAAGTGTTTGGGTGTTTTTCATATTCCCATGTGTCTAAACAGTTGCAACAAGTCCATGAGTTTAACCAAGTGTTTGGGCGTTTCACACAATCCCATAGGCCTAAACAGTGATAATGAGTCTGTTTTTAACAAAGTGTTAGACGTTTTGAATGTCTCATGTGTGTACACAGTGTTGAAATGTTTCAAGAGTTACAAGTGTTAGACATTTCAGGAAATTCATGCGGCTGAATAGTGTAAAAGCACCTGAACAGTGCGTAGGTGTCTGTATAGTGCTCATGCGGCTTAACAGTTCTCGTGCGTCTGAGTCAATACGGCTAAACAGTGCTCATACGTTTTATTATTTTGTGAATTTTAGGGTTTCATATGCACAAACAGTGCTCATGCGTCTAAAATTTCACTTAATAGATATTGAACACTTACACTTGTTTCTCATTCACACTCAAAATTCTCCAAACACAACTCTCTGATCTATTGACTCTGGTCTTCATCGAACTCTCTGATTTTCATTGTTTGACGCAAATCTTTGTTGATTGATAGATATTAGTTGAGTTTATAAATGTCAGTTTGTGATTCAAATCAATAGATTTTGGTTAAAACATTTCGATTGGCATAGGCGTTTGGCAGCTATTTGGGCGTTCGAACACTATATGATTGAACATTTAAAGTTTAACTAATCAAATCTTAATAATATCTATAATTGATTCTGGATTATTGACATGTATCAAATTTCAAGCAATTTGATATATTGTTCTTCAACTGAAATCAAGAATGATGTTGATGATAGTTTGAACAGCCAGGTTCTTTGAAGGAAGAATAAGAAGATGAACAGTCAAATTCAATTTTTGAAAAATAAATAAAAAAATTAATTTTTTTAAATAAAATGTAGATGAATCAGAATTCAAATATTTGATTGATAAAATGATAGATACAAAATGAATAAATTTGAATATTTCACAAACTAAATTCATAAGTAAAAAGTCAAAATCATAAGTCAAAATTGAATTCAATATTACAAAATGCAAATTCATAAGTAAATTTTAATGTTTTAATATTTTTTCTCTATATTTTTGAAGATGGCAGCTTTGAAATTTGAGCCTAAACATAATGTTGCTGCATTCTTAGATGAGGAAAACAGGGAAGCAGCTGGTTATGAAGAAATTATTTGATTTCTGCTAAGATCAAAATATGTCTATGCAATGTGTGCTAGACGTTTGATAAATGCAAGATTAATTAAAAGATTTTGGAGAACAAAAAACATAGAAAGAGATGAAGAAGGGAATAAAGTTTTAAGAGCTTTTATTTCATCTGATATAATGCTTGAAGTTTCTGAACAAGCAATCAGAACAACTCTAAAACTTGGAGAAAATGACCCAGAAGACTTATCTGAGTATACTTTTAATGAATGTAGAGATGTATTTCTACAAATAGGTCATCCTCATCATTTTCCGAAGAAATAATTCTTCAGAGCTAGAGTATATAAAAACTGGAAATTGTTATGTTATATATTTCAACATTGCATGTCCAAAAGAAGTGTTGTTGGGATTCATTCCCAGTGGACATTGCATCTCCTATCATTGCTTAAGCCACAAAGAGAAGGTTTAACATGGCTAAGTGGGTAATGAATGGATTCATTTTCAATCTTGAAAGATGAATGAGAAATAAATACCTAATGTATCCTAGATTTTTCCACCTGCTCATTAATGAAGAGAATACAGACTTATATGTTGTTGGAGTTGAAGGAGATAAATTGCAATTAGAGCACATGTTTGAATTTGTTTATAAAAGACCGGCTATGATCACTGGTGCTCAAAACATCCCTTATTTGATTATATAAGGAATGTAGCTATAGATGAGTAGACATCAATCAACTACACTACCATTTATGTGAAGATGAACCAATAGACCCAAAAGATCTTATTAAGGATGTTGTAGATGATGTGATTGATCATGATGATGAAGAAAATGATGATGAAGCTACTGAAAGCTCATCAACTGATGTTGATGATGATAATAATGATAATGATGGCAATGATGGTGCAACTGAAGCACATGAAGAAGCTACCGATGAAATGAATGTTGAATATATGTCAATGAAACTCAGAACTTAACTGAAGAAACTACAGATGTTGATATTCATGATGATTCTGTACATGATGGTCAAGAAGATGAACCAGTTATTGTTGCTCATGAGGAAGATTCACAACGGTGTTGTTTGTTTGATTGCGAAGACTGTTTTTTTCTTGGAACATGAGGAACATCTTCCCCACCTCTTCATTTGCGAGCACGCAGACGCGGGAAGAGGTTTTGATTGTGCAGACTGTTTGTGTTTTGTAAGACGTTTCACAAAAACACGTCTGCAGGAGGTATGTATAGAGAAGATGTGGACCTATGTCTTCTTAGATATTCTAACCTCTTCTCACCTCCCTCACCTCCCCCACCTCCCCCCATCAGCCACCCCACCTCCCCCCACCGACCGGACCACCGCCGCCCCACCACCCCCACCGGCCGGACCACCGCTGCCCTAACACCCCCGCCGGTGGGACCCCGAAATTTCTATTTAAACGAAAGGAAAAGAAAAGTAAGTGGAAGGAATGGAAATTGTGCACAAATGGAGGGGGAAAAAGTGTACAAAGTACATTCTTATTATTTTAAGGATTTAAGGGCATGGGTGCCCATTCTTCCTTTACCATTTTCTTTCTCACGGCTGAAAAGAAGAAGAGAGAGAGAGTCGGTTCTAGAGAGAGAAAAAGGAAGAAGAAGCTGAAAAAGGTAAGTCTTCTCTTGTTTCAGCTCGGTTTCAATTGAGCACTGAGTTCTTGGCCGAAGTTCCGGTTGTTTATAGTTTACTTTCGGAATTCAAAGAGCTGAATTGAAGTGGGTCTTGAACGGGAAGAGTGTTGCTCAAAAGCTGTTAAAGGTGAGTTTCTAGAACCCCTCTTTTACTGATTTTCTATTGATTTGGGGCTATTATGCATACCAAGTGATGTTTTCAAGTAAAACCGTGGATTTACAGCTTATGTCCGAATGTTGTATGTATGTATGCATGTTATAGTGTTGATTATGGGTTAGAGATGATGTTTAACAGTGGTTCATGCGCCCAAACAGTTGTTCATGCATCCAGCATGAGTGGCCAGACGCCTAAGTGTTGGCCATGCGCCCAAGGGTGGGTCATGCACCTAAACAATGGCCCATGCGCCCAAGTGCTGGCCATGCGCCCCAAGTGTTGGCCATGCGCCTAAATAGTGCCATGCGTCCAAAGTGATTGAAACGGCTAAGTGTTGATGCACCTAAACAGGTGCCATGCGCCTGCATAGTGGCCATGCGCCTGAACAGGGTAGAAGCGCCCAAATAGTGCCCATGCGCCCAGATTATTTTACACTTAGAATTTTTTGCTCATGTGCCTGGAAGGACCCATGCGCCCACTTTGGACTTGAGGTTTTCTAAGTGGTTTTTAAGGGGTATTATGGAGAGATAAGCCTGGTTATGATGTGATGGCTTGTTTGATGTGTGTTATGCATGTATGATGTGCCTGTATTGGTGATGGTGTATGTTTATGATTATATGTATGTTCCTTATTATATGTATGTCTTCACTTGGCATTGCGTTGAATGTTAATGAATGTAATGAAAGTATTATGTAACGTAAAGTGGAAGATAATGAAAAGAGGAACGTAATGAATGAATGCATCATGAATTAATGAAATAAAGAGAGAAGTATAGAGAGGCTTGAAAGCAATATGTACGGAGGTCACGGCTCTTAATGCCTTAAGCTTTACCATGTGAGGTTGAGCAAATCCTAGAGTGTGCACGTTGGGGTTCCAGTCGTTGTGCTGACTTCGAGAGGTGTTACCCATGATGGTAGGGGTGTTGTTACCCATTTCTATGGGGGTGTTACCCATGACGGTGGGGTGTTGTTACCCATTTCTATCGGGGTGTTACCCATGACGGTGGGGGTGTTGTTACCCATTTCTATGGGGGTGTTACCCATGATGTTGGGGGTGTTGTTACCCATTTCTATGTGTTACCCACGACGGTGAGGGTGATGTTACCCATTTCTATGGGGGTGTTACCCATGACGGTGGGGGTGTGTTACCCATTTCTATGGGGGTGTTACCCACGATGGTGGGGGTGTTGTTACCCGAGTTATGTATAACTTCGGGGGTGTGGCATGCAGCCAAGCATAGCTATGAGGTGAGCAACTCTGTATTGCAACAGACTCGGATGGAGTTCAATCTCTGTGATTGACTCGTATGGGATCTTTGTCACGTATCTTAGTGATGTGTCAGTCTTCTGACATGAGTCGAGGGTTTGTGAGCAGGCCCCAACACAGCATCAGCTTTCAAGCATGAGACGGGGATATCGCAAGAGACAAGATTCGAGTAATAATGAGTAATGAACGAAAGATCATGTACGAAAAAACAAAGTATGAAAGAACGTAAATGAATTATCGTAATAAAGTACTGAACAGGATCCTTGTCATTCGACCTCAGTAATCGTGGCTGAGTGCAATGAAGAGGGTAAAGTTTGACTGGATCTAGAAAGAGAAGTGAACGATAATGTAATACGTTGAATGAACAAGAGTAATGAATGTAATGGAAGATAATAATGATATTATCTGTATGTATGTATGAGGCATGATCACGACCGGTTGTAAAGTATCGTATGTTTTGGAAGAAAGTAAAGAATGGTTTTAACAGAGAAAAGTATGCTTTATTATAAAACTAGAACTCACTCAGCGTCGCTAACTTTTGTATGCATGATAGTTGGCAGGTATATGTTGATGCTGAGGAGTTGCAGGCATGGATGCATAAGCTACTGGGAGCATTTTGAGGCTGGCATCCGTATTTTGACATGTCATGTATTTTGAGATGAAAATTAATGTTGTAAATGACATGTTTTAGTTATAAACAAAGGTTTTAAATTCCGCTTCAAAATTAATGTACATTTTATAATGTTTTAAATACGATGAACTACCAGCTGTGAGGTGCCCGGGAACGGGGCCTTACAAGTTGGTATTAGAGCAAAATTTTAAGTGAATTGGGTAACTATTTTCAAAAACCTAATCTTAAGTTGAGAATGGGACTAAAAGGAAAAAGCGATGCCCGTCCTAGTAGCTACGTGCCTGCAGGTAAAGGTTTTTATGTAAACGTTTTATGTAAGTTAATGTTAACCGGCATTATGTGCGCATGTTATGTGGCTTGTGTGCTAATGTGTAGATTTAGATATTGATGTAGTCGGGATAGGAAATGCTTGGGGTATGAAGAGTAAAGTAAGTGGCTAATCACAACTGGCCACTGTAATTAGGGACTTACTATACTTCACATAAACTGAGTTATTACCTTGAATGATCGCGTTAGTGTTTGAATCTTATAGTGCGTTAGAAGATGGTTGGCGGCAGATCTTCGAAAGCTTCACGAGGTGGAGGCGGTGGTGGATGTGGTGCTGAACCACGGGTCACAAGCAGAAGGTCTGGGGCTGAAGAAGCAGCCCATGAGGAACCCGAGACCCCTCATCAGGAGGGCGATGATGAGAACGCTAATCAAAGAGCCTCGATGAGAGAGGCACTCAGGGCGGAAGTGCATCAGGTCATGCAGACGATCCTACCGTCTGTGGTGACCGAAGTTATGAAGGCTGTTAAGATGGGGAGAGACAAGAAAGGGGTAGATCTTCGGGTGAAAGGAGACGACCCGAGACTGAAACGGTTTTCTTCGATGACGAAGAGAACGAAGAGGAAGAGCCTGCGCCGGAGGCGGCATGAGGCTATAACTATGGGGCGTTTCAACGATGCCAGCCCCCAACTTTTGATGGAAATGGCACTGCTGCTGCTACCCACCGATGGGTGAGAGAGATGGAAGTTGTATTGAATATCAATGAGTGCCGGGAGGATCAGAAGGTGAAGTTTGCTGCCCATTCTTTTGTGGACTCAGCTTTATGCTGGTGGGACAATATAGTCCAAGCCGGGGGTAGCAGAGCTATTGGAAGGATGAGATGGCCGGAGTTGAAAAGGCTGGTGATTGAGGAATTCTGTCCTCATCGTGAGATGGATAAAGTTGAATGAGAACTCTTACAACTAGAGGCGGGAACCCAAACGCATCAACAATACACCACGAAGTTGAACGAGATGGCCCGTCTGGTGCCTCATCAGGTGTCACCTCTTTCACGAAAGATCAAGAGGTATATTCAGGGCTTGCCAACGGACATCCGTAGGCACATGATTGCTGCCCGACCAGCACGTTTAGGTTGGCGGTCTATTTGGCGGGGAGATTGTATGATGAAAGATCTGTGATGGCGACTGAAAGTAGCAAGAAAGGAGACGGTGATCAAGAATGGAACGGGAAGTGATTGGAATGTGGTGGAATCGCTCCAGGTGGCAAATGTGCACAAGTGGATGATCAACGTGTGGTCATAACCGGTGCGGGGTCAAAAAGGTGTGATAAGTGTGGACATAGGCACCCCGGGGAATGTATACTGGAGGGCAATGTCTGTTTCTGTTGTGGGAGGACCGGACATGTGGCGAAGAGTTGTGGTATGGGGAGGTGTTATTCCTGCGGTGAGGAAGGCCACATGAGCAGAGATTGCAAGAAGCCGAGAGCGGAAGGTTCGGGAGTGAAGAAGATCGGAGGAAGCTCCGGTACGAGGAAGGAGAACAGAGGGTGAAGGCTAGAGCCTTCACTATGACTGGGAGGAGGCTAGGTCAGACTCCGAGGAAACGTCAGGTAAGTTCTTGCAAGTTTAGATTGATGCATCTATTCTTTAATTGTGACATTAGTAGTAGTTTTGTTGCCGCTAGTTTCTGTGATTTTGCACGTTAGGGGTAGGAATATCGATGAGCCCTTTGATGTAATTATTGTTGTTAGTAAGTCTACTAGGTTACCTAATGCCCTAGAGGATTGCACGATAGAATTGAGAGAGAGCGCTTGTTCCTGATAGGCTGTTCAAGACAGACATAGGTAGGTAGACATGCATCTCCGAGTGAGTGATGAGTAGTCTATGACTCAAACCCCAAGTGTTGCAAAAGATGGATTGCTCAACCGTGCGAAACTAGATTTCGGTGACAACCTACGACAATGAAGTATGAGGAAGGCTTTGACTAGGAGAGTGGATTGCTTTGAAATCGAGTAAAGCTAGTACTAAAGTGTAAGGTGTCATTCCTAGTTGTTGCTCAGGTATGGGAAGCGACACATCGACTGGAGCTACCCGATGAGTTAAGTGGAATTCATCTGATGTTCCATGCATCTCGTCTAAGAAAGAGCTCAACCGATGAGGATATGATCATGCTACTAGAGCATACGGAGATGGACAGAGTATCCAACCACGAGGAGCAACTAGTGACCACTACTAAGACGAAGAAGAGAATAGACCAAGGAGGATGATGGTTTCACTTGTGCGGGTGCAGTGAAGCCTAAAGGGATCTGAGTTTAAATGGAAAATCAAAGAGGAGGTGAGAAAGTGTTACCCGTAACTGTTTGAGAAGCGGCAGGATTTGGGGACGAAACCTCTTTAAGGGGGGTAGACTTGTAACACCCCGAAATTTCAATTTAAACGAAAGGAAAAGAAAAGTAAGTGGAAGGAATGGAATTGTGCACAAATGGAGGGGGAAAAAGTGTACAAAGTACATTCTTATTATTTTAAGGATTTAAGGGCATGGGTGCCCATTCTTCCTTTACCATTTTTTTCTCACGGCAGAAAAGAAGAAGAGAGAGAGAGCCTGGTTCTAGAGAGAGAAAGAGGAAGAAGAAACTGAAAAAGGTAAGTCTTCTCTTGTTTGAGCTTGGTTTCAGTTGAGTATTGAGTTCTTGACCGAATTCTGGTTGTTTAGAGTTTACTTTCGGGATTCAAAGAGCTGAATCGAAGTGGGTCTTGAACGGGAAGAGTGTTGCTCAAAAGCTATTAAAGGTGAGTTTCTAGAACCCCTCTTTTAGTGATTTTCAACTGATTTCGGGCTATTATGCATACCAAGTGATGTTTTCAAGTAAAACCGTGGATTCACAGCTTTATGTCCGAATGTTGTATGTATGTATGCATGTTATAGTGTTGATTATGGGTTAGAGATGATGTTTAGCATGCTTAGATGGCCTTAGTATGTTAGATCTATGTTTGGGTATGCTTAGAATGAGAATCGGGTGAAATTGGTGGCATAGAAAAGATTTCAGAATGTTTTCATGAACATGAACAGTGGTTCATGCGCCCAAACAGTTGTCCATGCATCCAGCATGAGTGGCCAGACACCTAAGTGTTGGCCATGCACCCAAGGGTGGGTCATGCGCCTAAACAGTGGCCCATGCGCCCAAGTGTTGGCCATGCGCCTAAGTAGTGCCATGCATCCAAAGTGATTGAAACGGCTAAGTGTTGATGCGCCTAAACAGGTGCCATGCGCCTGCATAGTGGCCATGCGCCTGAACAGGGCAGAAGCGCCCAAATAGTGCCTGTGCGCCCAAACTATTTACACTTCAAATTTTATGCTCATGCGCCTAGAAGGACCCATGCGCCCACTTTGGACTTGAGGTTTTCTAAGTGGTTTTTAAGGGGTATTATGGAGAGATAAGCCTAGTTATGATGTGATGGCTTGTTTGATGTGTGTTATGCATGTATGATGTGCCTGTATTGGTGATGGTGTATGTTTATGATTATATGTATGTTCCTTATTATGTGTATGTCTTCCCTTCGCTTTGCGATGAACGTTAATAAATGTAATGAAAGTATTATGTAACATAAAGTGGAAGATAATGAAAAGAGGAACGTAATGAATGAATGCATGCATGAATTAATGAAATAAAGAGAGAAGTATAGAGAGGCTTGAAAGCAATATGTACAGAGGTGCACGACACTTAATGCCTTAAGCTTTACCGCATGAGGTTCAGCAAATCCTAGAGTGTGCACGTTGGGGTTCCAGTCTTTGTGACTTACTTCTAGAGGTCTTACCCACGACGGGGGGTGTTGTTACCTATTTCTATGGGGGTGTTACCCATGACGGTGGGGGTGTTGTTACCTATTTCTATGGGGGTGTTACCCACGACGGTGGGGGTGCTGTTACCCATTTGTATGGGGGTGTTACCCATGACGGTGGGGGTGTTACCCACGATGGTGGGGGTGTTGTTACCCATTTCTATGGGGGTGTTACCCACGATGGTGGGGGTGTTGTTACCCATTTCTATGGGGGTGTTACCACAACGGTAGGGGTGTTGTTACCCATTTCTATGGGGGTGTTACCATGATGGTGGGGGTGTTGTTACTCGAGTTGTGTATAACTTCGGGGGTGCGGCATGCAGCCAAGCATAGTTATGAGGTGAGCGACTTTGGGTTGCAACAGACTCGGTAGAGGTCTTTGACCATGAGACGAGATATGAGGTGAGCGACTCTGTGTTGCAACCGACTAAGATGGAGTTCAATCTCTGTGATTGACTCGAATGGGATATTTGTCGCGTATCTCGGTGTTGTCTCAGTCTTCGAACATGAGTCGAGGGTTTGTGAGCAGACCCCGGCACAACATCATCCTTCGAGCATGAGATGGGGATATCGCAAGAGACAATATTCGAGTAATAATGAGTAATGAACGAAAGATCATGTACGAAAGAACGAACTATGAAAAAACATAAATGAATTATCATAATAAAGTACTGAACAGGATCCTTGTCATTTGACCTCAGTAATCATGGCTGAGTGCCACGAAGAGGGTAAAGTCTGACCGGATGTAGAAAGAGAAGTGAACGATAATGTAATACGTTGAATGAACAAGAGTAATGAACGTAATGGAAGATAATAATGATATTATCTGTATGTATGTATGATGCATGATCACGAACGGTTGTAAAGTATCGTATGTTTTGAAAGAAAGTAAAGAACGGTTTTAACAGAGAAAAGTATGTTTTATTATAAAACTAGAACTCACTCAGCGTCGCTGACTTTTGTATGCATGGATGCATAAGCTACTAGGAGCATTTTGAGGCTGGTATCCGTATTTTGACATGTCATGTATTTTGAAATGCAAATTAATGTTGTAAATGACATGTTTTAGTTATAAACGAAAGTTAAAAATTCCGCTGCAAAATTAATGTACATTTTATAATGTTTTAAGTGCGATGAACCACCAGTTGTGAGGTGCCTGGGAACGGGGCCTTACACAATGTGTCAGTACAAACAGAGGAGATAATTGATATAGATAAGATGGAAATTTTGAAAAAACAAAGTGTGATTAAAGAGAAAGAGATTGAAGAATTAAAAGTTGAGAATGAAAACTAAAAGAGATGAATATATCTCTTGAAAAGAAAATTCAAATGTTAAAGGATGAAAATTCTAAGTTGAAAGAAGAAAGTTTACTAAAAGATGAAAAGATTGTGAGCTATGCAAAGACAAAGAAGATGTTATAAAAAATTTTGAAGTTATGATAAAGGATTATGACATTCTTGAAGAGAAATTCAAGAAATTATCTAATGAAAATGAAAAATTGAAAGTTGATTTAATAAAGGTAAAAGAACCTCAAAAGCCTATCTCACCAGAACAAATGATAAGTTTTGAGATGATTATTGAAGAGAATCCTGAGGTGATCAAAGGCAAAAGGAAGCTTGATGATGTAGCACAAACAATTTTAACAGAGTCATCTTCAAAAGTACAAAGAATAGAAGAAACTGTTGAAGAGCAAATCAGTCAAGAACAAATTGAAGCTTTAGAAGACATTGAAGAAATTTTCAGTGATGACTGGTATGACGAAGTCTTAGATGAAAAAGACATAGATGAAGCTCAATTTGTATCAAATTTCAATTGATAAGAACAAAATCAAGATCAAGATGAAATTCCACAAGATTTTGAAGATAGATACAACTACCTTGTGAAGATGAAATACAATAAAGTCTTTTTGGATGGACTAACTGTTTATCAAATCAATGATGAATATGAGAAATGCATTGCTGTAGAGTCAGTTGCTCCTATTGATCTAAATGAGATTGTAATGGAACATGTTGAATAGAATAGAGCTAAAGAAAGTATTCATGTAGATGAGTATTCCAACATTAAGGTCTTGGTTGCAAGCTACAAATTACCCATGGAGGAAATTGAAAAGATTACAATCTGTATCTTTAAGGAATCTTGTTAGAAGTTTTCAAGAAACTAGAAAACAATTAAAGAAGATGATCATACTTGATACTGATAATCCTCAATATCTTGAGATTACCAAAAGAACAAGAGTAATGAAGATTCAAGAGATTAAATAGATGGAAAGAAAATCAGATGCTCTTGATAGCAGAAAAGATCTGAATAAAATGTTTTCTGACACTGAAAGGCAAGCATATAAAGCCTCTTGTGAACAAAGACAGATTTTTGATAATGCTAGATCTACTGGAGACTTGGTGAGAAATGTATTACAAAAAGGACAATCGATTGCTGAATTGTTGAACGCTATGATTGCTCCTGATTTCACAAACCAAGTAAAGATAATAGCATGGAAGTATGATGAGATATCTCATGCATTTTTTATAAAAAGAGTAAATGCTGTTTGTGATGTATATCACTTTTACTCAAGCATCATTAAGCTTCAAGTGCAAGACTTGAAAGAGTTAAACAGATTACCTCGGATTAATCCATCTGATTCTAAACGTGGTAAGATGATGGTTGAATTATTAAGAAGAGGAATGGATAGATCAAGAAATTTTCTTAAAACAAGATATGATGAAGAAGACAAGGAGTACTTTGCTAGTTTAAAGAAGAACAAAAGCTTAAAGGATTACAATCTGAAGAAGAAGATTTCATGACAGAATTTATGATAGATATGTTGAAAAAATTATAACTCCTGGTCTAAAGGTGATTGATGGTAATCAAAAGTCAAAACCAAATGTCAAATGGTTTTATAACTTTGAGACTTTTGAGCTTAAATTGGTCCGAAATCTCGAACAATGGGATGAGGACATGATTACACTATTTGGTGCTTTTTAACTGAAACTATTGCATCCAAGTTATATATCATTTTTATCTATGCAAAAGTTTGAGAAAGTATCTCCAGAAGTTGCAGAGCAAGATAAGAAGTACTTCATTTCCATCATCAATGTGATGAATGCTTCAATGGAAAGAATATCATTAAGAAAAGCTCTTGCATATGCAAACATTGTTAAGAAGGATATCAAAGACATTGAGTTCAGGAGAATTTCTAGAAAAGGAGTATTAGAAATATACTCAAAGGAAAGTCAAAATCCTATTGAGTTATATGGTAATATTGATATCACATGTTTATGAGAAGATACATTGGAATGAATGAGTAAAATGGAGATAAAGACAAATGAAGCTAAACCAAAACAAGGCATACTTGCTAGCAAATTTAAGTATGCTATTGCTAATGCTTTGAAAGAATAGGAGATGTATAAAAGGAAGCCAATGTTCAAGATCAAGGAAGAAACTAAAGATTTCTTTGAGTGATGAAGATAGAAGATAGAAGATAGATGATAAAAGCCGAAGATAGAAGATAAAAGCTGAAGGAAAGATTACAAAAAGACAATATTGAAGATTTTGAAGACTGAAGACCATGTAAATCTTAGGGGGAGTGTTGTTAGTTCTCTAGAAAGATTAACATGTTGTCTTTATGTGTCTTTTTACTATTTGTAATAGTATAGGGACTAGTTTTGTAGTTTTGTTAGTTCCTTGTGCTTCATTATAAATAGCTTAGACTTGTAGTAGTTAGAATGAGATGAAAACTGCTTACTTACTTTGTGATTGTCTTTGCTTGAATTAATGAAACTGTGAATTTTGTTGATATCTTGCTTGATTTGATTACTTTGTTTGTATTTCTTTGAATTGTGTTCATATATCATCACAGATTGATACATTTGATCCTATCACTAACCCGCACATGGTTGAGCTAACACCCTTCATTGGGTGTGAACCTCCTTACATTTGCTTGCAAGACTTCCTTACTTTCATTCATTCATTAATGCATGCATTCATTCATTACATTCCACTGTGCATATCTTCAACTTTACGTTACATAATACTTTTCATTAATCATTAACATTCAACATAAAGTCACGGAAAATAATCATACGTAATAAGGAGCATCATCATAAACATACAAGCATTGCCATACAAGGCACCATCATACATATATAACATACCTCATACATACCATCATGCATAAGCGTCAATCATGCATTATCAAATCATACGTACATAGCCCATCACATCATTTATGACTTCAAAAAGTCAACTTACATAGCCCTCAGGAACCTCCCAAGTCAAAACCTATATTTCACTTTTTCCCGAAAAGTCAGAACATAATCTAGGTCTTCAGGCGCATGAGAAATATGCAGGTGCATGAGCACTATGTAGGCACATGAGGGATACTTAGGCGCATGGGCAACTTTCTGGCACATTGGTACTATTGGGGCGCATGAGCAACACTTAGTCTATTCTAGGCAATTCTAGGTGCATAAGCACTACGTAGATGCATGAGTGTGTGGGCACATGAGCTATCTGGGCATATGGACACTTAGTCAATTTCAGCCTAACTCTAGGCGCATGAGTACTATTCGGGCGCATGAGGTTTCCGGCACATGGAACACTTAGGCGGTTATTTCTGTTGGGCGCACGAGCCACTGTTTAGGCGCATGAGCAGCCTAATACCTTCTAAACATCATAAATCGGTCCCCAAACATCATATAACCTGTTTTAAGCTTAAATTTTACATTCTAAGGCTTAGAAACATAACCATAACATCATCAAACACATACAAAGCCCAAAATCAAATCCCACCCGCAACATACACACATAAAGCATACGGGTGAAAAACCCATTTTTATAAAAACGTTCATACATGCATTTCCAGCCCCAAAGCAGTTAAAACAAGTGAAAGGGGGGGTTCTAGAACTCACCTTAGCAGCCTCTTAAGTATGGCTTCTTCCAAACTCGTTTTCAATTGAGTTCAACCACCTAGAAACCGCCAAAAACATACACGAACACACACAAACACTCATAAGCATATAACCGAAGCTATGGCCAGTTAAGAACATCATAAACACACAAATTCTTACCTTGAATTCGACTTTTCTTCTTGTTCTTCTTCCAAACCCGAGAGCTTTCTGCTTTGATCTTTCTCTCTCTAAAGACCCGAAGTCAAAAGGTGAAAAGTGGCATGGCATGGGCGGCCATGCTACTTTTGTACAAAATAAAATAAATTTTGTACCTTTTACATATTTAACCCCTTAACTTGGGTAATATATCGTTTCCTTCATTTTTCTCACTTTATTCATTCGTTTGAGTCTTCTAAAAATAACTGGGTGTTACATCTGAAGAAGTAGCTTTGCATCCTCTGCCTCTTTCTTTCCTTTGACAAATCCTTGCAAGCCAGTTCATTTAACTCATCTAAGGGGAGGGATATGATCTTATCTATGTCATAGTTCCTGGTTTGCAAGTAATTGATCCTGACTGCCCTCACCTCATCATTCTGAGTGTTTGGCCTAGGGGCAGCCCTAATAGCAGATTCCATCATTCTTGTAGACCTAGTAGAGGAACTTTCTCATGTTAGCCTCCTTTTCCTCTCTCTCTCTCCTCCTACCCAATCTACTCAGAAGTCATTTTTCTTTTTGCTTTAACACTCACAGACCTTTGTGACTCAGGGTGGAGAGAGCTTTGGCCCTCATTGCTTGGTGTAGATTCCAAGCTCTGGCCATAGAGAGGTTGACACGCACATTCACCAGCAGGTGTTTGATAAAGGGAATGAATCTCTACAGCATCTGACATGAGACAGAGCTCTCATGTTCTACCATTAGGCCTTTAGGCAAGTTTCCCCTATGAAGCTAATCTTAGGGTGTGCCTCAACATCTAATTGAACAATGATATTGCCTGATTGCCAAAGTCTCCTTCTGAAGCTAAACTCTGTAGTGATTTTGTATTGAATTGTTTGAGCCAGCTTGTCTTGATTGGCTTTGGTTGACAAGTGGTCTGTTGACAAGATCAAGACTTTCATAGAAGTTAAAAGTCTGAAAATTGAAGACTTCTTGATGCCTTTGAACTCTTTGAATGCTAAGAGCTCTTCTATTTTCGTCATACATCCACCCAATAATGTGAATTGAAGTTGGTGGAGATGACATTGCCCTTGGTATCCTTCCTGAAAAAGACTTTGAATGTAGTAGTCTATGGACTCCACATCAATGTGAACTTGAGGAAGTTGTTGAGTATGCACAATTTCAAGTGAGGATGTGAGTCCTTAATGTCCATACTCTTTAAAGAACTCCAAGGTTCTGTAACTGTAAGGACTTTCTCCCTATTTATGGTAGTATCACCCTCTTGCATAGGTGAGCTAGGAGTTAGGTCAATCACACTCATAGGTTCTAGTGTTCTTGGTTGAGCTCCTCTTAAAGGTCTTCTAGCTAGTTGTTCCCTAAGATAAGAAATCTCAAGTTGTTGATCAATGACCTTTTTTCCAAGGTAGTCACCTGAGATTCAAGATGACTGACATTGGAGACTAAATAGGTGCTTGTTTGTGACATTTTTTGCACCTTTAGCCTCAAATTCCCCGTATCTTCATGAGACGAAACATCAGGGGATGAGATGATTGGACCAAAGTCCTCTCTCTCACCACCAGCTTTAGGTTCTTGGCTGCTAGATTTCCTTAGCTCACTGACAACCTCAGTTGAGGTGTCAATAGGCTGAGTTTCCATGGTTGAGGTCTGAATGATGTAATCACTTGCAAAAGTAAGAGCCTCTTCCATATGGATATCGTAAGCAAGTTTAGAAGTATCCACCTTAGTAATGGTGACTGATGTGGGCTTGATATAGGAGACTTATGAGTACTCATCTCTCTTTGAGAAGTGGAAAAGAAGAGAGAGTCATGGTACTCACTAAAACCTAAGTCTTCATGAGTATAGAAGTCAAGGTTAGGAATGGGTTGGTTTAAGTCCAAAGGCTGGGGATGGTAACTATCCCCTGAAAGTTGTTAACTTGAATATGGAGACTCAGAGTGAAGGCTTAAGGCATTTGGTCTTGTGAGCTTATCAGGTTGTGCATGAGTAGCCTTAGCACCGATCATAGAAGTGATGGGAGTGGTTGCTCCTTAGGAGAAGTGGGAGCTCCAATATCCACTTCCTCATGTATGGATGAGTATATAGGGGCCTGCATAGACTGAATAGTCTGAGTAAGGGTCCGTTTGAGTTTTTTTGGTAGGTGAGGGTGATTTGTGGTTGTTGTGGTGGTTGAGAGGTAGAAGGTGTGGGTTAACACTACCTGGTGCTGCTAGGTTGTCACCTTGAGCAATGAGCTCTAACATTTTTGGGACAAGGGCTGTTTCTACCCTAGAGAAACGAATAGTTGGCTTCCTCAAGATTTTAAAGATGTCAAGCTTCATCTGTCCCAATTTAAGACTATTGCTTGTTTCCCTTAAGTGTGAGCCCAGTTCACAGTTAAGAATGTATTGAACATATCTAGGAAACATGTATTGTTCTAAGGAGTCCAAGTTAGCTAGCAGATTTGTATAATCAAATTGAGAGTACCTGAACTTGAATCCTTAAACCATCCCATGCACTATGAAGGAGAGATCTTCAGAAATCTGGTCCCACCCTCCATGCTTGTTGGACAAGCTGTGGATAACCACATGTAGCAGGTATTTCCACTCGGATGAGACATTCCCTATCCTAAAGGTCTTTAGAGAGAAATCTCCCTCATAGCCTACCTGCTCAAAGGAGTGTTTTACAGCTTCTTTGGGGAAGAACACCTCACCTTCTTCATCATCTAGCTGATGATGATTGCTGATGATGGCTAGAGTGATGAAGAATGTTTTCCCCTGCAATGTGGCAGACATTGCCTTCCCCCCATCTAGAACAACCTCTTGGCAGGTCTTCCAAAATTCAAGCCGATGATCCTCATAAAGAGTAGGATCAATGGTAAGGGAGGTGAAGTAGTTTCATAGAGCTAAGAAACGACAAACTTCTGAGAAATATGGAACTTTCTCAGAGTGTAACAGAGCAACTTGGTTGTGTTGACTGTGTAACTACATGGAGAAATCTGGTTCATTTCTTTGGTTAAGGTTGGCCATTATGAGTAAGCTTAAGGATGAAGGAAGTATGAACGAAGGCAGTTTCAAAGATAAATTTGGGATTTAGGTTTGGAGGAAAGATGAAGATGATAGAAAGGGGGGAACCGTTGAGTTTATATGTTAACAGGATTTAAGACAAAGTTAATGAAACAGAATACACTTTGAAATCCGGATGTCGGTCCCACCTCTGAAAAAGTAGTTTGGTTTTTGCTCAAAAAGTAGTTTTCTTGGAAATAAAAAAGCTTCGAAGGTAAATTGTGTTCGGAAGTTTTAATGAAAAAGCTTCGAAAGCCAAAATGACTTCGGAAGAATTTTCTAAGAGTTTTGAAAAATTTTGTTTCAGAAGAAACTTAAGAATTGGATGTTTTGTTCAAAAGTACTAAGCTTCTACGAGTTAATTTGCTTCAGATCGAAATTGTCCTTGAAAACATATAAGTGCCTAAGAAAGGTTTTAAGCTTCGGAAGATATTTCTGAAATTTCTTCCGAAGGAAAATGACTTAGGCATTTATTCGTTTTGAGGGCATAAGTTTCTTCCGAAGTATCAAAATTTTTCAAGAATTCTAAGGAAAGTCTTCAAAAGGTTTTCATCTTGAGAAAACAAGAGCTTATGAAGGTGATAAACTAAATAACTTAGGACACACAGATTTTAAGAAATAATATGAATTAGTTTTAAGAAAAACCTATCAAAGTTAATCATCCCAATAGCTTATATAAGATACTAAAATCTCTATTTATCAAAGGCTTTTGTAAACAGATCAACATGTTGTTCATTTGTGTTAACTTTGACTAGTTTAATTAATCCCTTTTCAAAGTTATCTTTAATTAAATGATACCTAATATTGATGTGTTTTGTACTTGAGTGCTACATAGGATTCTCTGTGATTGAGATAGCACTGTTGTTGTTTATGTGAATGGGAATCACTTTGAAGTTTAATCCATATTCAAGCATCTGATTCTAAATCCAAAGCACTTGAGCAGAGTAGCGTGCAACAACAATGTATACAGCTTTAGTAGTTGATGTAGAGCCACATGATTGTTTCTTACATTGCCATGAGACAACTTATTGGACCAAAGAACCAATGAGCCTGATCAGAAAAACCTCTTAGTCCCACAGACATTACAACTGCTGAAGAAGATCACACAGCTGAAGACATCAGCTGATTACAAGGTCTGAAGACAAGAACTGAAGACTACTACTGAAGACAAAGTCTGAAGTAAAGAACTGAAGACAAAGTCTGAAGCTATCAGTTGAAGACAAAGTCTGAAAGTAAAGTACTGAAGACAAAGTCTGAAGCTATCAGCTAAAGACAAAGTCTGAAGGTAAAAGTCTGAAGAACAAAGTCTGAAGAACAAACACTGAAGACCAAAATGATCAGTAGTTGTCACAACAGCTGAAGTTATCAACTTCAGTAGTTGTGATGGTTTCCTTTCAGTACTTGTAATTTACTTTTCAGTAGTTATAGTTTCAGTAGTTTAGTTTCAGTAGTTTTATGTTTCTTGTACTTAGCATTCTCTGAGATGTAATCAGTAGTTGAGAACTTTCTCAGTAGTTTGCATAGTTTCAGTAGTCTGAATAATTCTGTTAGATGTCACTAACAGTGACATCAGCAGACGTCACATATTCTATATAAGGAA
The DNA here is from genome assembly GCA_025506515.1 of Flaveria trinervia. Taxonomy (NCBI): domain Eukaryota; kingdom Viridiplantae; phylum Streptophyta; class Magnoliopsida; order Asterales; family Asteraceae; genus Flaveria; species Flaveria trinervia. Next base: position 32,355,659 of record CM046445.1, on the reverse strand, counting down.
TGTTGACCTAATTGTAATGTGTGACATTAAGCAACACGAAAGCATATGAATGAAATATCTCTTTTGCAGAATTCTCTTTTTCTATAACCATTTACTGTTACATTGAATATCAATTGTGTTCTTGTAAATTGTCTAATTCGTTGTTCGAACTCCGCTGCAATACTCTCTAATTAATCAAACCTAGATCACTGATCCTAACAAATGGTATCAGAGCGAGGTTAATCATTGATCGATATAACAATTGATCATTGAAACTGCTATTCGATATCTAAGTTTGATTGAATTAGCATATTTGCAAGAATTGGTTATAGATCATTGAATTTCTCCTGCTTTCGTTTATCTGCTTTGAGTTTTCTCTTGGTTCATATTGAGTTTGTTGTGTTTTGCACTAAATCAATTAAAACTTAATTGAATTTGGTTGAATCTGAGAATGACTACTCCTTCTAATGACCCTCACAATACCGGTTCCTCAACCAAGCCTCCGATGCTGGTTAGGACTGAGTATAACATATGGCAATGAAGAATGCTTCATCACCTGTCTGTCAACAGTTCAGGTTGTTGGACATCTGTGGTACATGGTCCACACAAGCCTATGGTGAACAATCCGGAAACCAACCAAATGGTTCGAAGAAGAAGGAACAATACTCAGATGTGGATCGAAAACTGTTTGAGATTGATGCTAAAGCGCATGGATTCTAGCCATGGCACTGCCGAATGAAATCTATTCTGGCTTATGCATCATGAAACTGCTCATGACCTCTGGAATGCATTGTAGGAACAATTTGGTGGAACAGATGAGGTCTTAGCAAATAACAGAGAAATCCTTGCCTAACAATATGAGACATTCTCTCATAGGAAGGGTGAGTCACTGACTCAACAGTTTGAGCGTTTTTTCCTGTTTGATCTCTGAGCTGAAAATGGTCAAACATGAATACAATAATAGTCTGATGAACAATAGATTCCTAGATCACTGCCTGAGAGATGGGACACATATACCATTGTCCTACGTTCCAGTGCAAATCTGGATAGTCTATCTCTCACCCAACTGCATGGGAAACTGCTTACATTTGAAAGAGAGATAGAGCAAAAAAGGAAGCTGGCATCATCAGAAAAGCTCACTTATGACTTTGTACCAGGGAACACTGCCTTGGTTAGTCATGAGTTTGAATATGCTGCATCAGAAAGCAATTATGATGAGTATATAGATTTCTCCTCAAATGGTTCAGATCATGCATTTGTTAGTGTTGACAGTCAGTCAGGCTGTAATAGTGACAATTTGTGTTTCATTATGGATGATTTAAAGGGTATTGTTGATGATGACTTAGAAGAGATGGATATTCTGAGCCAAATGGCCTTGATTAATATCAGATCTCAAAAGTTCTACAAGAGAACTGGTAGGAAATTCCCAGGACTCTCTGGCAAAACCAAAGTTGGTTTTGACAAGAATAAGTTGAGGTGTCACAAATGCCACAGGCTTGGACACTTTGCAAGAGAGTGTAGATCATCTGGATCTAACTCCTCTGCACCCTTTGTGACTTTTCCAAGCAATAGTCCACAAAACAGAGGGTAACATCCTTCTAGTTCTGGTCATCATTCACAACCTATATCTCCTGCATATTTTGTCCCTCAGGGTCCAATGTCATATCCATATCCCTGCTATTACATGCCACACCCAAATCCGGTTCAAGTTCCTAATGCACAACAACCTCAAGCCCTACCTGAGCCTCTACCATCTCAATCATCTCAATCACAACCTCATCACAGCTTCTTCACCCCTGGTATTGTTGACTGGAGCAATTTACCAGATGATCTCTCTGGTAATGCGCAATTATTTGCTGGTGATGGTCAACATGGTGGTGAACATCCTTTTGGGAATCTAGCTCTCATGGGCCTGGAATCTACTGATATTTCATGCTCCAATGCATCTTCATCACAGGTAACCCAGGTATCCTCTGAGGCTAAGGCCAAGCTATGTTCTGAATCTTGCATAGCTGCATTTATCTCTATTAGAGAGGCAAATGTAGCTTTAATTAATCAAAATCTAGAACTTGAGCAAACCCTTTCCAAAAGAAAAGCAGAATATGAGTCTGTCCTTAAGGATAAAGATAATGAGATTTATAAGCTTAAATGCCAATTAAATGATGAAAAGGCTAAGCTAGAGGTCATTCTTGAGAACCATAGAGATCTCAAAGAAAAACTTGTAGTTACCCAAGTTGAGTGTGACCGCTGGGTATCATCCTGCAAGGGATTTGAAATGCTGCTCAGCAAGCAATCTGCTTCGAATGTGAAGTTTGGAATAGGTTACAATCATATTGCACCACCTACAGATTTTACTCCAAAACCAATAGTAAAATCTGAAGGTGAAAGTAATTTCCAAACCATATCATCATGTGCATCATCCTCAAGTGATCACCCAAAATCACAAGATGAAATCAGTGTTGATACCTCACAAATCAATTGCTGATGGGTTAACTACTGATAAGCACATGAAGCTGAGTACTTCAGATGTTGTCCCTCAAAGTACCTCAAGTACTGAAGGGCAAGTCACAACATCTGAAAAGCATTTCAAATCAGCTGAAATAAAAGGATTAACAACTGCTAATAGTGAACAGCTGAAGAACAAGTCTTCAGTTGTTACAGATCCTTCAGTACTAAACAAAAGTACTGAAAGGAGGAAAGTACTGAAGAGCACACCTTCAGTAGTTTCCACATCACCAGTTGATCAATTCAAGATGAAGAATAAGCCATGTGAAATATATGGTAAATTCAATCATCTTTCTGATGAATGTTGGTACAGAAAGGGTTCCAAACACAACAGAGATAAGCTTATTAAAATCCAGATGGATGAAATGAAAAATGAGTTTGAGACCAAGTTTGTACCACAGTCATCCCAATGTGATAAATCCAAGCCTTCATCCAAATCCAAAAAGAAGGATAGGGTTTATCATAAAACAACTCATAGTGCTCCTCATGATAAACATCAGACTAAGTCTGTGAATTTTAAGGAGGAAATGGTGGGTCACAGGAACTCATCAACAAGTACTGATATGTCACAAGAACTAAAAGCTTTAGCTACAAATCAGACACAACTTGTTATGATGGTTCAGTATTTGTTGGGGAGAGTTAACCAACTAGATGCACCTGTGATCAAACCAATAAAAAGGCATTCCAAGCCCAAATCCAAGGAATTCATTTAAGCACCATCTCCTTCTTCATCAGCTGTTAATCATAAGAAACAAGTTATGGTTAAATCTGTTGATGAAAACAGACCCAAAACCAAACAGGTTTAGGTCTCAAAACCTAACTAGTTCTTTATGATGAATGCAGGGTTCTTCAGCATGCCAAAGGAGCATCTGGTATGTAGATAGTGGAGGATCTATGCATATGACTGGGAGCAGTTCTCTTCTTAATGACTACTCTCAAGGAAAGAAGGGATTTGTTTCATTTGGAAATGATGCCAAGGTTTACATCATCGGGAAAGGATGTGTGTCTAATGGACAAATCAAGTTTGATGATGTTAACCATGTGGAGAATCTCAAGTATAATCTGCTGAGTGTCAATCAGATGTGTGATAAAGGGCATGCTGCAATTTTCACAAGCCAGAACTGCAGGATTCTGTCTACCCAAGTTCTGAGGCTGATTGACAAGGTATTGGATGAACATACTCTCCTGAAGGCTAACAGGATTGGAAGAGTGTATGCCTTGGATTTGTCAAAGAAGATTGATTTGAAGGGTCATCCTTGCCTGTTCTCCAAAGCCTCTTCTCTGGAATCTAAACTGTGGCATAGAATACTGGGTCATGTTAATCTCAAAAACATGAATCAGCTGATCCACAATAGTTTAGTGAAGGTCTACCAATAAAGGAGTTCCACTGTGATGAAACCTGCACTGCTTGTTTGAAAGGAAAACAGCACAAAGTCTCATTCCCTCCTATTGAAGAACCTAAGTCCACTGCCTGCTTGCAGTTACTACACATGGATCTATTTGGTCCTGTGAGAGTGATGAGCATGGCAAAGAAGAAATATGTCTGGTAATTGTGGATGATTACTCCAGATTTGTATGGACTTTCTTCTTGCATTCAAAGGATGAGGTTGCTCAGACGATTATAAACTTTGTGTTGTATGTTGAGAAGCAGTATTCCCTATCAGTCAAGTGTATACGAGTGATAATGGAACTGAATTCAGAAACCATACACTTGATGACTTCTATCTTTCAAAAGGAATCAAGAGGTAGTTTAGCATCCCAAGGACCCCAGAACAAAATGGAGTAGTGGAGAGAAAGAACAGGACCCTAATTGAAGCTACAAGGTCTATGTTGGCTGACTCTAGTTTGCCATTGACCTTTTGGGCTGAAGCTGTTAACACAGCTTGCTATGTGCAGAATAGAGTATTAGTAAATCAGAGGTTGATGAAGACTCCATATGAAGTTCTATATTATTTGGCTCCTCTAATTTCATTCGTCAAAAACTTTGGGTCTCCTTGTTTCATTCTCAACACAAAGGACCAACTCCACAAATTTGATCCTAAGGTGGATGCAGGGTATTTTGTAGGTTATTCATCCACATGCAAGGCTTACAGGTCTTGAACTGCACAACAAAGTTAGTTGAAGAAACCTTGCATGTGAAATTCAATGAATCTCCTAAGGATAAAATTCCACAAAACCCTGTGGAGTTGTTTGATCTGGACATACTACAATACGTTCCTTATCAATCCAGCTGTTGCAGATCATGTGGATAAATCATCTTCTGCAGCAAGTCTTCCACCTGGTGGTACTGAAGATGATGATGATATCAGTACTCACCTTTTCAAGTTTAGTGACCAACTGCCTGAGTCTGCTAAACTTGATGTTCCTGTAGGTTCTGTAGCTCCATCCACAACAAATGCTGATGAGATTTCTCACTCCTCTACATCATTTGACTTGCCATCTAATACTTGGTTTCAAGAATCTGGATCACCATCTGTTGTTGCTAAACCGGCTACAAACACTTGCACTGATCTTATAGTATACCAAGAGCTGAAGAATCACCCCATGTCTCAAATCATTGGTGATATTGCTGGTGTCTCAACCAGAAGTCAATTGTCTAACTTCTGCTTCTATGCGCTCTTCATCACTCAGCTAGAGCCAAAGAACTATCATGTTGCTTTGAGAGACAATGGATGGGTTGAAGCCATGCAGCTTGAGCTACTTCAGTTCAAAAAGCAGCAAGTGTGGGAATGGTTCATCTACCCCCAGGTAAGTGTGCAATAGGCACTAAATGGGTGTTTAGGAATAAAACTGATGAAAATGGGCTTATTGTCAAGAACAAGGCTAGATTGGTTGTACAAGGGTTTTCACAAGAAGGTATTGATTATGATGAAACCTTTGCCCATGTAGCCAGACTAGAGGCAATTAGATTGTTCTTAGCCTATGCTGCATTCCACAATCTTAAAGTTTTTCAAATGGATGTCAAAAGTGCATTTTTATATGGTAAACTAGAAGAAGAGGTTTATGTGTGTCAACCACCAGGTTTTGAGGACAATAAATATCCTGATTGGGTGTATCAACTTGATAAGGCTCTTTATGGGTTGAAGCAAGCTCCTAAAGCCTAGTATGAAACACTTTCAAATTTTCTTCTTAAAAATAATTTCACTAGAGGCTCCATAGATAAAACTTTGTTTATAAAGAAAGTGGATTAGCATAAGCTACTTGTTCAAATTTATATTGATGATATTATTTTTGCATCATCTAATCACCAGTTGTGTGATGATTTTACAAGTCTAATGAAACAAAAGTTTAAAATGAGTGCAATGGGAGAATTACAGTTCTTTCTAGGCTTGCAAATCAAACAAAAGGCTGATGGAACTTTATTCATCAGTCAAAATATACAAAAGATCTTTTGAATAAGTTTGATTTACAAAATTGTAAGCCCTGTTCTACTCCCATGTGCAACACCACACAAGTGGATGCAGATCAGAAAGGTAAAGCTGTTGATGAAACACTTTACATATGTATGATTGGATCCTTGATGTACTTAACAGCTTCTAGACAGATATCATGTTTGCAACTTGTGTTTCTGCTAGATTTCAGGCTGCTCCTAAGAGTCTCATTTGATTGTAGTCAAGAGGATCTTTAGATATCTGCAAGGTACACAATCTCTAGGTCTTTGGTATCCACTGGACACTCATGCAAATTAGTTGCTTTTTCTCATAGTGACTATGCAGGGTGTAAGTTAACCAGAAAGTCAACTTTTGGTGGATGTCAATTCCTAGGCAACTGTTTGATTTCTTGGCAGAGTAAGAAACAAACATCTGTTGCTACATCCACTGCTGAAGCAGAGTACATTGCTGTTGCAAGTTGTACATCTCAGGTACTCTGGCTTCAAAACCAATTATTGGATTATGGCATTACAGAGACTAAGACTCCATGATTAATGGATAGTGCTTCAGCTTTGTGCATTGTCAAGAATCCAGTCCAGCACTCTAGGACCAAACATATAGAGATCAGACACAATTTTATTAGGGATTGTTTTGAAAAAGGTCTAATTGATCCAAAGTTTGTGCCTAGTGCTGATGAGCTTGCAGATATATTTACTAAGCCTTTGGATAGTTCAACTTTCCAAAACCTTGTGTTAAGGCTTGGTATGCTGCAGCTAGAATAAGTGATAACTACTAATGATCTCAGTAAACAAGTACTGATGATCATTAGTAAACATGTCACAAATATGTACTAATCCTGTAAAAGAACTGATGCAGTTACAACTACTGATGTAGTATAACTCCTGATGTCAGTAAAACAGATAAGTACTGATGTCCTATGAAACAACTAAAATCAGCTAAAAAGTCTGATGAGTAAGTGTTGAGGACAGTATGAAACAGCTGAAAAGCTAAGAATTGACAAAAACTACTAATGAGAATTTTCACTTCAGTCGTTTCCACAAATGTTGTTTCACTCTAAACAGCTGATGACAAACATATCTTCAGTAGTTTCACAACTATTGATGACTAATACCAAGTCCTCAGTGTTTACAACAGCTGATGACAAAACCAAGGTTTTTAGTAGTTTCACAACTACTAATGACTAAAACCAAGTCTTCAGTTGTTTTCAAAGGTCTCATAGTTAAAACCACGTCTTCAGTTGTTTTCATAACAACTGATGCCAACACCAACACTTTCAGTCATTTTCTTTTCAGCCTTTTCTTAACCTATAAATACCTGCACCTATAGACAAACGTTTCATTAGCCGTTTTCAAATCTTTCTCTCAATAATGGTGACCATGAAACTCAAACCCCGACACACTGTGTTGCCTACCTTTCAAAATCAGCCTTCTGGAACAAATTTGACACTGCCATCGATCTTATGGTGGATTCCCCATACAGAACAACCTTTCTACTGAATCCTACCATATATCATGACTCTTTATCCCAGTTCTGTACCAACGTCTCTGTAATAACTGGTGAGAATGATAGACAAATCACTCTCCAGTCGTTGGTGAACCAGAAACAGGTGCTCATCACCCCCGACATCATTCGCAAAACCCTAAATCTACATGATGGCACCTATCCTAAATAATACCCGAAAGGCACCACTAATATGTCTTTAATCCATAACGGGTATGAAGGCGACTTAAGTGCTACAACCATACTTAAAAAGCACTTCCATGATGCTGAACGACTTATCTTTCATATGGTGAATGTCTGCCTTGCATCAAAGACATCTTCTTGGGATCAGATGTCTTCCCGATGGGAACAGGTATTGTTCTCTATCCTTGAACGCCAAAATCTAATTTTTTCTGAGATAGTGTTCATGGAACTAAAGGATCTGGCTCAGAAACCTGTGGCAAACAGATGGATACTTTATCCAGGTTTCTGATGGCCATAATTTTGAATCAATTACAATCTGATGGCCTTGTTGGTCTTGGAGTCCCTACTCCAGCTGTTTTAGCTGAGGTATACTCCCGACATAACTCAGACCCTACTCTTAAAGGGGCTGCCCGGATGCTAAAACCCAAGCAGAGGGAACCCACAGCCTCCACTTCCAGATCCAAAGTCCCCACCAAACCCAAATCCAAAAAGCCCAAAAAGGCTACTCAGGGAGATGAGTCCCCTGAGGATGCCCTGTACCACAACACAGGAAATACATACTGGTTATAACCCCCCAGTTATGTCCAAGACTCAACTGCTGAAGCCGCACAGGTATCCTCTCAACAGGATCCTGTTGCAACCACAATTGGGGATCCCACATTTCTGGAACCTATCTCAATTGAGAGGGTTACCATTGAAGAGCACCTCTCACCCCGGGTGCAATCTGCTTCAGACCAATCTCCACATGCAACCGCCCCTCAAAGCCAACAACTGATAGTTGCTAAAGTGCTAAGTCAGTTGCATTCCTCACCCCCTCCCCAAAAACCACTTACCACTGGGAATACCTCAACTATTGAGGGGGAGGACCAAAATGCTTCTGATAACCCACAGCACAGGGGTTACAATGTTCACTCTCCAAGTGTAGAAACGGAGAATAGAACATCTGGTAAGGTTGCCACTTCTACTGATTCAACAAATGATCAGGATGCAGTTGGTAACATCCATAAGACCTTACCAGAGGAAACTGCCAATGAAGGACACAGTCCTGAGGCAGGAAGTCCCCAGTACCAAGAACAAGGGGCACATGCTTCTACTGATCTACACTCAGAGCATGTACATCCTGATTCAATCAGGAGGTCAGGTGATTCAGCACAAACTGATGATGACCTGGGCTTTTTCTATGATGTATTAGCCCATATACCATCCTTGAGACTAAGGTGAGCAGACTCAAAGAGTTGTTAGCCAAAATGTCTCAGGATCAAAGTCCATCTACCTCCACAAACCCCACATATGGGACCTTCCATTGAAGGTTCCCCAAACACTAAGCCTACACACGTAACTGAGCCACTAGCCACTACTTTTGGCACCACCTCTTAGGGACAGAACCCCTCTAAGCAGATTGTTGCTATCTTTCAAAACCCCTTACCTCTCATCACTCCCATCATCATTGACATAGTGCATAAGCCATTGATGAGAGGATATCCTCAAATCTACAAACCCTTTTGATGATGCTGTTCACAAATCTCTTCTGCCTTTCAAGCCCCTGATCCCAATGCAACCAAAAAGGGGGAGACTTCAAGTCTATGGCAGTGAAAGAAAAGAAAAGAAAAAGAGTTGATGATGAGAAAGAACCTGCAAAAGAGAAGGAGGTGGAGAAAGAACTGATCTCAGAACAGCTGATCACATATAAAAGAAAGAAAAGTGCTGAGTCAAAAGCTGATGAAGATAAATCCTTAGAAGATCTTGTCAAAGATGTTGATGAATCTCACAGCAGATCCATGGATAAAATTATAGATCAGCTCTTTCAACAAGGTCATGACACAGCTACACTAGATACTGAGATCAGAAGGCTGGAAATAGAAGAGATTCAAGCTAGATGGGCCGGTTATAGTGTGTTGGAAAGGAAAGATTGGAGATAATGATCAGATTCATTGCCAAATACCTTGGAAGATCATTGATAGAGATAAATGCCTGGTCCAGAGACAGTATCCTCGAGATAACCAAGAAGATCTGCTCTGCTGGAGGCTATAATAATGGGTTGATAATTGAAGCACTGGATGAAGCAGGTGCAGGGAAGAGAATTGAAATGGCAAAGCTCTCCAAAGCCAAACTCACCACCAAAATGCTAAGTCAGTCTTCTCACACTTCCACTCAAACACAAGCCTTATCTCTAAAATCTCCCAAATCTATCCCTAAACAAAGCCACCCACAACTCAACCACAAAACCAATCCTTTACCCCGAAAACCACCACAAACCTACCCAGTGATGCACCCAGAAGGAGGAGAAGGGTGTTGAGGGTAGAAGAAGATGAAGAAGAGGATGATGATGATGATAGTCTGCCAATCTTTGTTGTTCTCAAACTCAAATCACCTAAGCACGGAAGTCAACAAGTGATTACTCCTGACTTGCAAATGCAGATGGTGAAGGTAAAGATTGAAGAAGCAGAACAACAGAAACAGCACGATGAGAAGTTTCTCAAGATGGTTGATAAGGATTCCCTTAGTCCTCATCCATTCAAGAAATGAGAGAAACAGGCTCTGAGGCTGTACACTCTCAGACATACTTTCAACATCAAAAAGAAAGAGTGCGGATCTGGCCAGACCCCAGGGTAAGTTCTAGAATCATAAGAAGAATATACCAAGTAGATATCATGGCCAAGTGAAGAAGACCTTGAATGCTGCAATTACATTGGCCATGGTAGCCTCACCCTCAGAAATCATTGAAGAATTCAAGAGAGCTCACAAATCCAAGACAACCCCTCAATCTATTCTTGAGAACAAAATGATCAAGAAGGGGTTGTTATACAAAAGACTTGAAGATCTTCAGAAGAGTGAACTCTAGTTGTTTCTTGAAGGCTCTCACCCTAATGAATTTGCTTATAGAGAGATAACACCTGTGGAGTTGAAAATTGGAAAGACAGTGAGATACCTGTCTGAGTATTATAGCCCAGAGTTCTTCTTCAAGGGAGAAGCAGAAGAACTCACAAGGAGGAACAAGTTGTTCTCCTTGAGGCCTATGCTAGTGAGTCTTATAGACTCATTCATGGGAATTAGGTTTCATGGTTGGGATAAGACTCTGTGTTTAGTTTCCCCAAAACAGAGTTCCCTTCCATACTTAGCCAATCAAAAGATTAGAAACCTTTTCACGGCCTGTGCTTAACTGATTACCTCTGAAGCTGATCAAGAGGGTGTTTCTGCCAAGAATCAGTGGGATCATCAATAAGTTTAGAGGTTTTGGCTGCATTGGTTCAGGGGGAGTTTGTTGGACCAAAAGAACCAATGAGCCTGATCAGAAAAACCTCTAAGTCCCACAGACATTACAACTGCCGAGAAGATCACAACAGCTGAAGACATCAGCTGATTACAATGTCTGAAGACAATGTCTGAAGACAAGAATTGAAGACTACTACTGAAGACAAAGTCTGAAAGTAAAGAACTAAAGACAAAGTCTGAAAGAAAAGAACTGAAGACAAAGTCTGAAGCTATCAGCTGAAGACAGAGTCTGAAAGTTAAGTACTGAAGACAAAGTCTGAAGCTATCAGCTAAAGACAAAGTCTGAAAGTAAAAGTCTGAAGAACAAAGTCTGAAGAACAAAGACTGAAGACAAAGACTAAAGACCAAAGTGATCAGTAGTTGTCACAACAGCTGAAGTTATCAATTTCAGTAGTTGTGATGGTTTCCTTTCAGTACTTGTAATTTACTTTTCAGTAGTTATAGTTTCAGTAGTTTAGTTTCAGTAGTTTTATGTTTCTTGTACTTAGCATTCTCTGAGATGTAATCAGTAGTGAGAACTTTCTCAGTAGTTTGCATAGTTTAGTAGTTTGAATAATTCTGTTAGATGTCACTATCAAGTGACATCAGCAGACGTCACATATCGTATATAAGGAATGTTGACCTAGTTGTAATGTGTGACATTAAGCCACCACGAAAGCATATGAATGAAATATCTCTTTTGCAGAATTTCTTTTTCTATAACCATTTACTGTTACATTGAATATCAATTGTGTTCTTGTAAATTGTCTAATTCGTTGTTCGAACTCTGCTGCAATACTCTCTAATTAATCAAACTTAGATTGCTGATCCTAACACAACCCTTCCATAAAGAAACTAACATCCCCCATATGTAGACTTTGCAGTTATGTTGCAACCACCATAATCACATATGTATAAGCATACAAATTGAAGTCAAATTTCTTATGATACCAAAGAAAAAGTGTTGAGGCACCTATGAGGTATCTTAGAATCTTTTTGACAGTGATGAGGTGAGACATCCTGGGGTTGGCTTGATATCTTGCACAAATACATGTGGAGGACATGATATCAGGCCTACTAGCTATGAGATACATAAGAGACCCAATCATAGCCCTGTAAAGGTGTTCATCTACACACTCCCCTCAGATCAGGTTTAAGGGATTGGTTTCTTGCTTTGGGTGTCTTGGCAATCTTACAATCAGTCATGTTAAATCTTTTGAGTATGTCTTGAACATACTTTGACTGAATAATGAAGATGCCATCTTCAACTTGCTTCACTTGAATCCCCAGAAAGAAATTGAGTTACCCATGGCACTCATTTCAAATTTGTCCTTCATCGGCTTCACAAAGTCTTTGCAGAGCTTTGGATTAGTCAAACCAAAGATGATATCATCCACATACACTTGAACTAGCATTAAGTCATTTCTTTGTCCTTTGATGAAGAGAGTTCCATCTATAGTATCCCTTCTGTATCCATGCTTGCAGGGATACTGAGATAAAGTCTCATACAATTTCCTTGGTGTCTGATGCAGCCCATAAAGAGCTGGTCAAGCTTGCAAACATAATCAGGATGATCAGGATCTACAAAACCAGGTGGTTGTTTGACATACACCTGTTCATCAATCACCCCACATAGAAAAACACACTTGACATCAAGTTGATAGACCTTAAAGTTCTTGGATATAGCAAATGCCAAGAATATCCTAACAACTTCTAGTCTTGCTACAGGAGCAAAGACATCAGTGTAGTCAATTGTTTCTTCTAGTGTGTACCCTGGAACAAGTAGTCTAGCTTTGTTTTTGATGACAATGCCTCTATCATCATTTTTATTCCTAAACACCCATTTGGTTCTTATAGTAGTCTTCCGATGAGGAAGAGGACAAAGGTATTCTGCCTTTTGAATTGAAGCAGCTGCTCTTGCATGGCTCAACCCAACTTCCATCCTTCAGAGCCTTATCAATTTTCTTTGGCTCTATCTGGGATAAAAAAAAGAGTGAAGACAAACATTTGCTTCATGGGTTTGTCCTCTTGTTTTTACCCTTGTGTTAACATCTCCAATGATGTTTGTGGTAGGGTGAGACTTGTGAATCCTTAGCTGAGGGATCATAGCAAGTTGCTGAGAGAGATCTAAATTTGAAAAATTTAGATCTGGCATTGATGCTTCACCCACCGCATCAGGACACTTATCAAGAGAAACGTGATCAAATGACTTTGTGACATCATTAATGATTTCATCTATGGAGTGGTTATTAGCATCAAGAAATTCCTGATCACCGTCACCACCACCATCATTTTCTTCTGCATTTGAAGTGTCTTTATGTGGTTGTTGAGCCTCTGAGTTGGAATTTGAAGGCATCTCAAATTTGTCAACTGTATTTGTCATTGTGGTGCTGATAGAAACCTCATTTGCAGAAGTAGTTACAACTAGAGCTGAAGATGTGGAACTTGAAGGTCTTCTTAGCTCAAATCTTGGGTCAGGATCACCTATGGGTAAGACATCTGTAGATCCTGAAACATTCTAACAGGATTTGTTAAAATAGTTGGTAACTAAATCAAGATCAAATAGCCAATCAGGACCAGAACCAGCCACACAGGGTGTGTGTTCCATTGGCTAGTTCTGAGCTTGTATAATCTATAAGCTTTAGCTTGAGAAGAGTATCCAAGGAAGTGTCAATCATCTGATTCTCAGCATATTTGGCAATTTGATTTTTGGTATTCAAGATGGTGCAAGGACATCCAAATGACCTGCGAAAACCAATGAAAGGTCTCTGCTTGTGCCACAATTCATAAGGAGTCTGGCCATGAGTCTTAACCACCAAAACTCTGTTTTGCAAATAACAGGCAGTGTTGACTGCCTCTGCTCAGAAGGTGATGGGCAGCTTAGAGTCAGACAACATGGTTATTACAGCTTCAATCAGTGTCTTGTTTCTTCTCTCGACAAACACCATTTTGCTGAGGAGTCCTGGGAGCACTTTATTGTCTTTTAATATCCTTTTCATCACAAAATGTATCAAGGATTTGGTACTGGAATTCAGTTCCTTGATCGTATCTTATGGTTTTGACCATGTGATCACATTGAGTCTCTAACTTTAACACGTAGTTCTTCAAAATCTCAGTTGTCTCATCCTTAGATCTAAAGAAAAATACCCAAGTGAATCGTGTAAAGTCATCTGTGATCACCAAACAATAGGAGGTCCTTCCTAGACTCATTACACTAGTGGGGTCAAAGAGATCCATAGTAACAACTGTAGGGGTGTAGTGAGGGAGTTTCTTTCCTTAGGCTTAAGAGATACCTTATGTTACTTCCCTTTCAGGCATTCAAGACAATGATCATCACTTGTAAACTCTTTCTTTTGCATTCCAGTTACCAAAATCATTCTTAACAAGTTTATTCATGTTTTGAAAGTTTACATGGAACATTATTTTATGCCATAGGAAAGACTCATCACTATTTGCTTTAGACAGAAAGCATTAAACTTCTCCAGAGGAATATGTCTCTGGCAAATCCATCTTGTACATGTTCCCTTTCCTGGGCTCTGAGCAAGATATGCCCATAAGGAATGACCACCCTAGGCTTGAGAACAATGCACTCATGCTTAGTAAAAAGCATGACGTCTTTGATCACAAAATTATGATACACTCAGAAGATTATACCCAAGCTTCTTGACAAAGTTTACCTTTTCAATTATGAGCTTACCATTTGTGACCTTGCCCTTCCAGAAATGTTGCCAGCTTCATCTCCTCCAAAAGAAACTAGCCCTCCATCAATTCTTTCAAAGTTCTAGAGTAGTGACCTATTATCTGTCATGTGCTTGGAAGAGCCACTATCAATGATCCAAACATTCTTGTTTGTCTTGAGCTGTTCGTGTATAAAGAAAATGATTAGTTACATTTGGAAACCCAAGCCTTATTGGTCTTGGGCTCAAGAGAAGAAGTAGAAGGTAATGTAACAGTAATAGATCCTATAGTTGTGCTTTGAGGATCTTGTGTTGTTGTTGATGGAGAACATTCAGTCACATGGTCTTTCTTTGACTTCCACGCAACCTTTGGAAGTTTGGACTTGACCTTCAAAACTTCGGAAGCTTTTGAGACTTCGGAAGTTTTGATGACTGGACCTTCGGAAGATTTTGTAAATACTACAGCGGACTTCAGTGCTTCGGACGTATTCCTTTCTTCCAATACCAAATTTTCTTCCGAAGGAAATTTTCCACTTGCCTTCTTCTTTATTTTGGAGCTTCCGAAGGAAACAGATTTTCGTTCCGAAGCTGAAATCTTCTTGAAGCTCTTGTAAGCCTTTTTCTTGGTCATATGGAGAGTACCTCTTGGATAGTATGGACAATCCTTAGCAAGATGAGAGATACTTTCACACATAACACATTCCACCTTTTTCTTTCGAAGAGCCTTCTTCTGAGAACAAGGTTGACTTTTATTACATCCCTTCTCCACCTTCATCTTTAAAGATTCTAAGACAGTCCTTTTGGGCTGAGAACTGTTCTTGGAGTTGGATGGTCCAAGCTGTGTAGCAGTGGTACACAACAAATCAGCCTTCTTCTTGGTGCTGAGATGATTTGAACATGAACCAGAACTCTTGGTAGAAGAGCTTAGGTTGATGTCTTCAGTCTTAACCACTTTAAACCCTGTAGAAATAAAAACTTGTTTCTACCTAGAATCAAAAGTGGCCTTGATCTCTTGAGACTTCCTAGCTTTTCTATTGCTCTTTTTGATCAAGTTCTTCCTCAAAGAATCCTCCTAGTCTTTCTTGGACATCATAGTCTTTCTTTTCTCCTCAGAAAAATAGTGTCCCTTCTTAGAATCCTCCTTTTCACTCTTCTCAGAGTAA
This sequence comes from Flaveria trinervia, assembly GCA_025506515.1. Classification (NCBI taxonomy): domain Eukaryota; kingdom Viridiplantae; phylum Streptophyta; class Magnoliopsida; order Asterales; family Asteraceae; genus Flaveria; species Flaveria trinervia. The sequence continues at coordinate 32,340,008 of CM046445.1, read as the reverse complement.
TTCTTCACTATCACTTCTTCATCCTCTTCACTCAAAGGGTCTATGAGAAGAAGCTTATCTTCACAAGTTCCACACCTAGGTGATCTTACAGACAAGATTGTGTGTGGAGGAGATATCTCACTAGATCCTAGTCCCTGCTTATTTTGACAACATACTTTGGCATGCAGGGATGAGGATATCATGTTCTTGAAGGTCTCTTCTTCAAGAACACATTTTTCTACCCTAGCTTTGCTTATCACAAGCTCAGCCTGGCATTCAGTCAACTTAGTTATGAGATCCTTGATCTGAGTCTTATAATTGGTGTGCTCATGTTTTAGTACTAAAATGGTTTTCTATAAGTCCTCTATCTTTAGCTTATAGTCACCTTCAACCTTTCTACAATCAGCTTTTAAGATGTTTAAGGACTCAAGATCATATCTCATTTTTATGTTGTAGAACCTGTATCTCTTGACTTTAGCAATACGTTTAGGAGTACAGGGATGTTCTAATACCTTTGCTTCATCATGGTCAGCAATCAATGCATGGTTTGGAGACGCATGTTCCACCTGAAAGCTCCAGCCAAAGCCTCCTTCTTCAACGGCAACTGCAGCTTGTTGCTTTGGGTTCTCAGTTTGGTTAACTTCATCAGTGTAATTTGGTCTGGACTGTGCTTGGACACCATTTGTTCTTGGTGCCTTGCATTCCATGGTAAAGTGGCCTATCAAGTTACAATTGAACATTTGATTTTGTTTTTTTAGTCCAAACTTTCCAGTAGCTGTATTGTTGGGAAACTTCCTTCCTATTCGCTTGTAGAACTTCTTGGCTCTGTGAGTGAGAAGAGCCATTTGTTGAACTATCTCCATATACTCCAGATTACCTGGATAGATACAATCTAGATCTTCAAGGGTGAATAGAAAGCTGCCACAACTTTCATAACAAGATACCAAGGCTTGAGAAGAACTTGTCTCTTGGAATGGGCTTCCTTGAGTATAGTTCTCCGTTGGCGTCTCAGGGAAGGTGATGAAAGGACCCTTTTGTGAGTTGTCAAGGTAGCATATGAGATGATGTTGGGGTTCTATGCTATCCCTTTTAACCACATGAAGGGCTGAACCCATTTTATTGCTGGAGTTGCCAGATGAACCTTGCATGTTCATCTCCATTTGGTATCCACTGAGAATCCTATACAACTCTATTAAGGTGAGAGTCTTCAGGTTCTCAGTTCTCTTGATAACAACACAGTAATGTGTCCGTTTCCTAGCAAAAGAGGACATGAAATTCCTTACAGTATCTTTTTTCTCAAAAGCCATTCCACCATCCACTAGCGTATCCACAATCTCAACATACCTGAAGTATTGTGAGTCATGGTCTGACCTGCTTTAAAGGTGAAATTTTCAAACTACTACTTCAGGAGATCCTTCTTGTTCTCTTTGGCTTCAGAGGAACCATCATACATTAGTTTCAATGCATCCCACAGCTTTTTAGCTTTTTTGCATTTCTTGAAACCTCTGTATACAGAGTTTGGAAGAGAAGGGTTGTCATGGCCTTTAGGTTAATCTCTACTCTCTTTCTATTTTCATCTGAGTAGTCAGCCACAGCCTTGGGGATCATACCACCTCCAGTTGCAGAAGAGGTGCTTGGTATCTAAGGTCCATTTTCAACAGACTCCTACATTCTTGAGTCTAGAGACTTGATAAAGCCTTCTATTCTTTAGGACCAAGTGTCAAAGTAATCAAGAGTGATGAATGAAGACTTTGTCATGGTTCCAGTTTTCATGTTAGAATTGGAAATAGCTGCCATTTGAGATGTTAAGTATTGTGTGTGAGAGACGGATCTTAAGATGGTGAGATCTAAATCAAGTGCCTGGAATGCTTTGATACCAATTGCAGGACCGATGAAGGGTATGCACTTACAACACAAAAACATAATGAGGAGAGTTGTCACACCCCAACCTTGACAGCGGAATCATCGAGATGTGAGGGTTAAGATTGTTCACAACCACATAACGCTATATTTAAATGTAAATATTAAAATTTTAAGTTTCAAAAGGCATTAGAAACACAAGTCTCAAACACGAAATAAGTTCAAACATAACATAACAAAACAAATTTCTTTTATTCCATTAACTAGGTCCAAATCCTAGATTATTGCAAGCTTCAAAAGATCACTTTAAACTTGGGCATGACCTGAAACATGATAAAAATAAAAGGTCAACTAAAAATAGTTGGCGAGTTTCCAAGGTTTTATACATAATATAACAAGGTTACAAGTAGCAATTCATGTCATAGGTTATAAGTTAGCAAGATTATAGAACACATATCATTACAACCAAACCTCGACTTGATTAGAAGTATATAAGATTGGCTAAGTGTATTTGGTTCCCAGATGAACAAGCATACGTCATCAGGAGCCGGCAATACCTCGGCTTTAGCACCAAATTGGCTTGTCAAGCCCAAAGATCTAACACGTCGCCAGGCTAGCAATAGTTAATGATTGTAACAAATTATGTATCTCATATAATCACGTACAACACACAAGTAACCATGACAAAATATAAAGATGAATTGCAGTGTTTTACAAGTCTCAAACGTTTATAAGTGTATGATTTATAAATATCATGTTTCACCCCAAAATAGTGTGAAAATGTAAAAAGGGGCAAGGAAACTCACATGGTATATAGTTGATGATTATTAATAAAAGAATCGACGTTCAAACATAATTCTTCACAAGATGCCTAAACATATATATTTACAAGATTTAAGTTTAATAATCATATTAACATTTTAACGCAAACTAGGGTTTCAATAAGGATTTGGGGTTTTTCATAAAAAAGATTTGTTATCGAAATCAGAAATATACATTTTATTACAATGAAAGAAAACTTATTGATCCCTTTTAAAATGATTTGTGAAACTAAAAGAAATTAAATCCTTCTAATGATTTAATTATAAAATGTAAGTAAAATCCTATAATTAACATAATTAATCCTTATTTAAAGATAATGTAATTGCTAATAATAATTTAGTGATTTCAACTATTTGTAGTTTATTTTTATAAAATGAACTAATTATAACCTTTGTTGACATTTAAAAAAAAAATACTAAGGTTTTTAAAGAAATAAATTTACAAAAAACAATAGAATACCTAACAAAAATAAACAACTATATAAAATTGATTTTTATAATTTTTAGAGATTTTAAATATTTTTTAAAGGCTGAAAAAGCCCAAAAAATAGTTTGAGGGTGCCCGGGTTCGAACCCAGGACCTCAAGTCCAGAAGGGAAGCGTGTAACCAGTAAACCAGGGCTGTGGTTTAAGTTGGTTTTAAAATGTTATAATATGACCAAAAAAAAACCCTTAAATCATATATAAACCCTAGAATGTTTGGATCCAAATTGAAGATCAATTCGAGTTTGTTAGCCAAATTAATGATGGGCCTCTTATCCCGAAGAAAAACCGAGTGTATTCGTGCAATTAATTACCTGGTTTGAAGTTTAAATCGATGAAATTGACATAAAGAACAATCGCGACTATTGTAAATCTGGTTCGAGAAGATAATGATGATTAAACTTGAATTCGTCGTGACAGAAGTTTCCAATGATGTTAGTTAAGTAAAAGTCCTTATCGAATTTCGGTTATAATCGAACGAAAGTTGAAGTTCACTATGTAGCAGGTCACGACGAGGATCATGATTCAAATGTCAAAGAATTGAGTTTATCAGGTGAAATTGAGAGTTGTGAATGCTTTGGATTACTTAGATGATTGTTTAGGTTAGTTTAATTAGATTATTATTAAGATTAATGCCCGAACTGCTATGGTGTTTAAAGCTTCGGTTATGCTCTCGATTGAGCTTTGTAACCGATGCTTTAACTCCATTACAAGTTGCATTCAAGTTCAAGGTAAGTTCCTGGAGGTTTTGGGACGGTTTTTGGAATAAGAAGCGACTAAATTTGACGGTTTAGAGGTGGCCGGAGGCCGCTGGAGATTTGCCGGAAAACGGCCAGAAAAACGGGTTAGAAGGGGAAGTGGGGTTTTGATTTTTAAAGTTACACAATCAGCCCCTTAACTTTGGAATGTTTATTATTTTATGCTTAAACTTTCTTTTAAAGTTTATAAAAATGACAAACAAGTCCCTTAACATACTTAATTTAAGTTTTAAACATTTTTAAGTAACTTAATATAGTATTATTAGTGTTGTTTATTATTATTATTATTATTATTATTATTATTATTATTATTATTATTATTATTATTATACTTATTGTTATTGCTATAGTTATCATAATTTTTGCATTATTGTTTTTTAATAGGACCATTATCATTATTATTATTAATATTATTATTTTGTTAAATTTATTAATCAAAATTTTAACTTCCAACTGAAAGAATTAAAAACATAACTAAGAAGTAAACATAAATAATCCATAAGTTTCATAAATGGCATAAATGGCCCTCACAAGAATCAACGAAATTAACTTTTAATTAACAAAAATACGAGATGTTACGGTATCCCGAACTTAAAAGAATTCCGTCCTGAAATTAAGAATGAAACTATACGAACAAAAACGGGTACTTTTTCTTCATGTGCTCCTCACGTTCCCAAGTAATTCAGTGCCACGCTTAGTCTCCGAACGAACCTTGACGATTGGGGTAGTTGCGGTTCTAGTCTTCTTCATAATGCGGTCCATAATCTCAACAGGTTTCTCAACAAAATGCAATGATTCGTCGATCTAGATGTCTTCCAATGGAACATGCAGACTTTCGTCAGCCAAGCACTTTCTCAAATTTGAGACGTGGAACACATGATGAACTCCACTATGGTCGGAAGGTAGTTCCAGTTGGTAAGCCACCTTTCCAACCCTTTTCAGGATTTTAAAAGGTCCTACAAATCTTGGAGCCAGTTTACCCTTCTTTCCAAAGCAAACAACACCATTCCACGGTGACCTTAAGAAGAACTATCTCCCAACTTCTTGCCACTTCAAGGTTTTTACGGATTATAGAAACATTATCGGTCGTCTCTTGTATAAGTCAGGGCGAGTGATGAAGTTTTCACCAATGTTGGTCCAGCAGATCGCTGAACGACATTTACGACCATAAAGTGCTTTAAACAGTGCCATCTTGATACTCGAGTGATAACTACTGTTATACGAAAATTCCGTGAGCGGTAGATGCGTATCCTAATCACCACCAAAGTCAAGGACACACAGGCGTAGCAAATCCTCCAAGGTTTGGATCGTACGCTCGTTTTGACCATCAGTTTGAGGATGGTAAGCCGTGCTTAGGTCCAATTGAGTACCCAAGAGTTCTTGCATAGATGACCAAAAGTGTGAAGTGAAACGAGCGTCTCGGTCGGATATGATGTGCAGAGGTACCCCATGACGACTTACAATCTCATTAACGTATATAAGAGCCAACCTCGATGTCTTGTACGTGTCACGTATGGGTATAAAATGTGCAGATTTGGTCAATCGATCAACGATCACCCATATGCTATCATGACCACGAGAAGTTCGGGGTAGCTTAGTTATAAAGTGCATGGATATGCGTTCCCACTTCCACATAGGAATCTCAGGTTGCTCAAGTAATCCACTTGGACGTTGATGTTCGGCTTTAACCTTCGTACACGTGAGGCACTTAGCTACGTAAGTCGCTGTATCCTTCTTCATTCCAGGCCACCAATATTGACTACGTAGATCCATGTACATCTTATTGGAACCAGGATGAATAGAATATCCAGTTTGATGAGCCTCGTTCATGATAAAGGTATGAAGATTATCAGGATTTGGAACCCGAATTTGATTTGCGAAGTACATCAATCCATTGGATTTCATTTCCAATTGGGTTAGAAGATTATGCTCCAGTTCATCCTTCATTCTTCCTTCTTGTTGAACCGCTTGTTGGGCCTCTAGGATACTTGACTCGATGTCACTATCTATTCTCAAGTTTTGTAACAACACAGTAGTCTTGTTGACATCTAGTGGAATCACAGTATCAAACTCACCCAAAGTGTCAAACCATTGACGTGGATTGCGAATATCTTGGAATAAGATCATCTTGTTGTGAGTCTTTTGGCTTAGTGCATCAGCTACAACATTTGCCTTACCAAGATGGTAACGAATGTCGCAATCTTAATCACTAATCAACTCCACCCAACGACATTGTCACATATTGAGATCTTTTTGTTTAAAACGTGTTGAATGATTTTGTGATCGGTGTAGACTATACATTGCGTACCATACAAATAGTGTCTCCAATTCTTCCAAGCAAAGACAGCAACTCCAAGCTCAAGATTGTGTGTTGTGTAATTCACCCCATGAACCTTCAAATGTCTTGATGCATAAGCTATGACCTTCCTTTGTTGCATGAGAACACAACCAAGGCCTTGTTTAGATGTATAACAATACACGGTGAAGTCGTCATTTCCATCAGGTAGGGTCAAGATAGGAGCATTTCACAACTTGTGTTTTAACGCTTCAAAAGCTTCTTCTTGCTCAAACCCCCACTCGAATGGTTTGTTCTTTTATGTAAAAAAAGTGAGCGGCTTCACGATCCATGAATAGTTGGCAATAAATCGCCAATAATAACCAACAATTCCTAGGAAAGAACGTACTTCGGTAGGAGTTGAAGGAACACACCAATTCTTCACAGCTTCCACCTTTGTAGGATCAACGTGAATTCCTTGGCTATTCACCACATGTCCTAGAATTTGAACTTCCTCGAGCTAAAATTCACACTTCGAGAATTTCGCGTACAATTGCTCTTTCTTCAACAACTCAAGAACTTGTCGTAAATGTAGCTTGTGATCAGTATGGGACTTGGAGTAGATAACTATGTCATCAATGAAGACCATCACAAACTTGTCTAGATAAGGCTTGCATAATCGATTCATGAGATCCATGAAGATAGCAGGAGTATTGGTTAAACCAAAAGGCATAACCATGAACTCAAAGTGCCCATAACGAGTACGGAATGCGGTCATTTGGATATCATCATCATGGACTCGTAATTGATGATATCAAGAATGTAAATCAATCTTCGAGAAAAAAGCAGCTCCTTGAAGTTGGTCAAACAAGTCATCGATACGAGGAAGAGGATAACGATTCTTGAGGGTAAGCTTGTTAAGCTCACGATAGTCGATGCACATACGAAACGATCCATCTTTCTTTTTCACGAAAAGAACAGGTGCACCCCAAGGCGAAAAACTAGGACAGATGAAGCCCTTCTCGAATAGCTCTTGAAGTTGATTAGAGAGTTCTTGCATTTTCCGATGGTGCAAGCTGATAGGTGACTTAGCCACGGGGTTTGCTCCCGGTATCAAGTCAATTTTAAACTCGACTTCACGCACGGGAGGTAAACCACTAAGGTCATCGGGAAATACTTCAGGAAAATCTCGTGCGATAGGGACATTCCGTAAGTTCTTTCCCTTTGACTTTCTCATTGACCACGTAAGCCAAGAAGGGGATATACTTCTTGATTAAGCACTTTCAGGCTTGAGTGCAAGACATGAGTTTAAGCCCTTTGGAAGATTTTTCACCGAACACTTTCAAAGTATCCCGAGAAGGTAACAGTATACGGATGCACTTCTCGAAACAAATGATCTCGGGATGGTGTTTGTCTAACCAATCTATACCAATGTTGACGTCGAAGCTTCCAAGTTTCATAGAAATAAGATCAATAAGGAAATCGTGTGTGTCAAGACGTAAGATGCAATCACGAATAACAATATAAATGGTGATCGGTTCTCCATCGGCAACTTCAATGGTGAGAGGCCTTTCTAGTTTCGTATGTGTCTTAGCACGTATGGGTTCAAACTCTAATGAAACAAAACTCTTATCGGCTCCAGAATCAAATAGGACATAGGCATAAGTTTTATTGATAAGAAACATACCTGTTCAATTTTTAAGGTATTTAACAATATAGGTAATCTATGAAAAGAATCGGATCACAAAAGTTAAAGGTAAGCTAACATACTATTCACCGCATCGTTGTTTGCTTGTGCTTGGTTAGCATTGATGTTCAAAGCAGACCCTCGGGCTTGTGGAACATTACCCACAAGACGAGGGCATTGTGGGCGGAAATGACCAGGTTCCCCACAGTTGTAGCAAACACGATTTGTGACCACGACGGCGTTGTTAGGTGCACGGTGGCAAGTCACCACCAAATGACCATATTTACCGCATAAGGTGCAGATACGGCACGGTTGATTCTCCTGATGATGATACCTACAAGTGTTGCACATAGGTTGAGGACCAGCATAGGTCCTAGCCCCAGGCACTTGTGCCCAGGTGTAGCCGCAGGTACAAGTGTCTTTGGGGTTTTTTGGGTGCAGCCACGACATAGTTGCGTGCCGGTGTAAACTTGTTCTTCTTCTTGTTGTTGTTGTTGTGAGACGGTTCAGCTTTAGTCTCCTTAACGGCCTCGGTAGCCGTCTTTTCCACATTCTTTTCACCCTTCACAGACATGCTGCCCGCTCGTATATTGTTCTCGATGAGTTGAGTAGTGATAGTGATGGCTTCTTCCAAGGTTGTGGGTCGGCTACCCAGCACAACATCTTGAATTTGGGGTGGTACACCCTTTATGAACTTCTTAATGTTGCGGGGGACCGTGTCGACCATATGGGGCAGTAGTATACTCAACTCATGATGCCTAGTTGAGTATGCCAAATGGTCACCACCATCTTGCTTCAAGTTCCAAAACTCCTCCTCCAACTTTTGCAGTTCGCTTCTTGAGCAGAACTTCACCATGGTGATGTTCTTGAACTCTTCCCAAGTAAGTGCCAAAATAGAATCAGCTCCTCGATTTCTCTACTCGCTCTTCCACCAGGTAAGTGCCCTTTGTTAGAGCATACTAGTGGCATAACGAACATTGAGTGCCTCGGGACACTCACAATTAACAAAAGTGTTCTCCATGCTCTCGAACCACTCTAGAAGACCAGTGGCTCCTTCCTTGCCACTAAAACTAGTGGGCCTGCAAGAGCTAAAATGCTTGAAAGTGAAGGTTTGGTTGTTGCATCCTTCGTCAACACTATTCTCTCCTTGACCATTTCCATTGTTGCTAGTGTTGGTCATCAAGGTGCTATTGAGTTCAGCAACCATGGTCGGGATGACAATAGCCATTTATCGAGCAATCATGGTGGCTAGCTTACGATCAGAACTTCCACGCTTTTCATGATGACGAGACATGCTGGAATATGCAAGATGAGTTAGAAATGAGAAAGAGAATAACAAGGATTATAATTCAACAAGGATAAAGCAAAGGTTGTAAGGCACAGGGAATGGTTCCATTTGGTAACACATTACCATTTGGAAACATTGACACGTCAAGGTAAGTTGACCCATTCGCCTTAGAAATTTGTGTATGTTGACCATAGTTTATCACTCATCCCAGAAATCCCCAGGTAAGCATAACTAGTCCCGTAGGATTTATGCGATATGCTTGCCTTAGCCCGAAGGCCTTTTTCCAGGAAAACCAGAATACAGATCTCTATGTGTCACACAAATTTCATAGGTTTATCAAATCAAAACCTTGATGAGATTTTCATAGATTAGACATAAGTCTAAAGATCCAAGTCATAAGCATAAGTATACGATTCCACGTGTCATCGAGAATAAGATTAAGAAGTTTCTTTTATCGGGGAGAGTCAAAGAGTCAAGGATAAGTTTAGGGAGACAAGTAACAAAGTTTTAACAATTACAAGACAATCCTAGGCTAAGGCATCAAGTTGTACATAAGTATGGCATAGCATTATCTAGCATGCAAAACAATATACTTTTACAAGAATAATAATATTATTTTATAAGGTTCATGCATAAACTATAGTCTAGGTCACCATTTCTAATAACCTAAATCCCTATAGTTATGGGCTCTGATACCAATCTGTCACACCCCAACCTAATGGCGGAATCATCAAGATGTGAGGGTTAAGATTGTTCATAGCCACATAACGCTATATTTAAAGGTAAATATTTAAAATATAAGTTTCAAAAGGCATTACAAACACAAGTCTCAAACACGAAATAAGTTCAAACATAACATAACAAAACATAATTCTATTATTCCATTAACTAAGTCCAAATCCTAGATTATTGCAATCTTCAAAAGACCACTTTAAACTTGTGCATGACCTGAAACATGATAAAAATAAAAGGTCAACTAAAAATAGTTGGTGAGTTTCCAAGGTTTCATACATATAACAAGGTTACAAGTAGCAATTCATGTCAGAGGTTATAAGTTAGCAAGGTTATAGAACACATATCGTTACAACCAAACCTCGACTTGACTACAAGTATATAAGATTGGCTATGTGTATTTGGTTCCCATGATGAACAAGCATACGTCATCAGGAGCCGGCAATACCTCGGCTTTAGCACCAAATAGGCTTGTCAGGCCCAAAGATCTAAGACGTCGCCAGGCTAGCAATAGTTAATGATTGTAAACAAACTATGTATCTCATATATTCACTTACAACACACAAATAACCATGACAAAATATAAAGGTGATTTGCAAGTGCTTTACAAGTCTCAAACATTTATAAGTGTATGATGTATCATGTTTCACCCCAAAATAGTGTGAAAAATGTAAAAAGGGGCAAGAAAACTCACATGGTATATAGTTGATGATTATTAATAAAAGAATCGATGTTCAAACATAATCCTTCACAAGATGCCTAAACATATATATTTACAAGATTTATGTTTAATAATAATATTAACGTTTTAACGTGAACTGGGGTTTCAATAAGGATTTGGGGTTTTTCATAAATAAGATATGTTATCGAAATCAGAAATATACATTTTATTACAATGAAAGAAAACTTAATTGATCCCTTTTATAATGATTTGTGAAACTAAAAGAAATTAAATCCTTCTAATGATTTAATTATAAAATGTAAATAAAATCCTATAATTAACATAATTAATCCATATTTAAAGATAGTGTAATGACTAATAATAATTTAGTGATTTCAACTATTTACAGTTTTTTTTATAAGATGAACTCATTATAACATTTGTTGACATTTAAAAAAATACTAAGGTTTTTAAAGAAACAAATTTACAGAAAACAGTTGAATACCTAACAAAAATAAACAAGTTTATAAAATTGATTTTATAATTTTTAGAGATTTTAAATGTTTTTTAAAGGCTGAAAAAGCCCAAAAAATGGTTTGAGGGTGCCCGGGTTCAAACCCGGGACCTCAAGTCCAGAAGGCAAGCGTGTAACCAGTAAACCAGGGTTGTGGCCGTGGTTTAAGTTGGTTTTAAAACTTTATAATATGATAGAAAGAAAACCCTTAAATCATGTATAAACCCTATAATGTTTTGATCCAAATTGAAGATCAATTCGAGTTTGTTAGCCAAATTAATTATGGGCCTCTTGATCCCCAAGTAAAACCGAGTGTATTCGTGCAATTAATTACCTGGTTTGAAGTTTAAATCGATGAAAACGAGATAAAGAATGTTGGGGTTAAACATGTTTATCAAAGTTCATATAACCTTATTTATATGAAAAACGCAGCGGATATAAGATTTAAAACATGTTAATAAGATGATTATTAAACCCATTTAATGTGAACCCCAAAGCCATGGATCATTATACAAAATACATACAATGAAAGAAACATAAAAGTTAAGAACCACAACCTTTGGAGCTGCAGAGAACCGAAATTAAAGAGATGAAAAGGATGTGTTCTTGTGGCTAAACTTCAAGGTAGAAGTTCTCAAGATAGCATACCCCAAGCCTATCAACAAAACACCTTGAATGCTAGGATCTTTGACACCAATTTCCAGCTACAAAACACCTTTTGTGGGCTGAAATTCTACTTCCTTTTCTGCCCAAAAACCGTGAGATAGAGGAGAGAGTAGAGAGAAAGCTTTGGTTGTGTGTGTTCTTGGATGTGAAGAATGAATGAGTGTTCAAGTGTCCAAGACTTGCATGTCTTGGAACTAATAAAAATTGGGGCATCCAAGACCAAAAGGGGCGGCCGAAAATGGCCCCCTTTTGTTTCCCTCTCAATTCAAATTTTATAAAAAAATATACAATCACATCCCTTGTTTTATAAAATTAAAACCATTTTAATTTTATATCACTAACACACACAATTATTTGCCATTGCTTAACTAATTTAAATAATGTACAAATAATCTTTTATGAACAAATTATCTATATAATGATGTTCATTTACAAAAGCAATAATTTAGAAAATCCAATTTTCTAAATTGGTGTCATTATTTATTTGTGTGATCTTATCAACAAATAAATTACATTTTGGTGTTTGTTTGGCTTGTTATTGGGTATGACCCGACTTGGATCATATTACACTAGCCACATCAATTTAATATGAATCTTGGGCAGATCAATACTTTCAATCTCCCACTTGCACAAGATTTATAGAAGATTGATGCAAGCAGCAAATAACGCCTAGCAACGGTTTGCTACCCCTAATGTATATGACTAAGTGCCATTCAATAACATTATCCTTTTCAAGTACCTTACTTGAATATGTTTTAGGTGAATTAATCATCTATCCTTTTGTTGCAGATGTCATGTTAAATCCAAGAGACACAGAATTGTCATTCTCTGATGATTTAACTTTAGCAGGCCTTAGACATCTAACTCTCAACGAATAAGAGGAACAAATTCCATCTCGATAACATACGTCTCTCACAATCACCTCATGTTATACCTGAACTCAACCTTATGTACTGCCTTTTTCAGAACAGCAAAGAACTAAGTCAAGGTACAATACTTGGTGAATATCAAGACCCAATATGTATCTCAGGTTTGAGGATACAATGATATTCGCCTTTACTCAAAATCTCTTATGACAAATCAGCAAGATTCCATGCAGAAATAATTGAGAGCGGGTCAGTCCAATATCTATATCCCATAGATATCAATGAACCTTGGTAACAACCTCTTGCTGTATATTCATACCATATGAATATCAACCAATCCAAGTTCATTATAGTCTTATATTTATAGTTGTTCCCACAAGTATAATCGACTGCGGACGTTTAGAATAACTTATTTATTCATGGATTTAAACATGCTAAAATAGAATAACAAATGAAATTATAACTATATAATTAAGTCAAATAACATTAGTTCCAATATCTATATGCAAAATACAACATCAAACCCAGTCACTTGAATATCTAAGTCCCATGGCACAAACATGACCCTCATGCTTTGCCTTTTCGAGGAGCTTTGTGAGTGGATCCGCAACATTTTTATCAGTGTGAACTTTGCGAATACATATCTTTCCCTTTTCAACTTCATCCCTTATGTAGTTGAATCTCCGTTCAATGTGCCGAGTCTTTTGATGAGCACGAGGTTCCTTGATTTGAGCAATCGCACCCTCGTTGTCACAAAAGATCTCTAGGGGATCCTGAATGGAAGGGACTACCCCTAGATCGGCTATGAATTTCTTCAGCCATGCAGCTTCCTGTGCTGCCATTGAAGCGGCGACGTATTCTGACTCTGTAGTGGACAACGCTACGACTTCTTGCTTTGAGCTTTTCCAAGAAATAGCTCCCCCATTCAGAATAAAGATGTACCCCGATTGAGATCGTGAATCATCACGATCGGTTTGGAAACTCGCATCCGCGTAACCTTTTACAACGAGTTCCTCTTCACCAGATCCGTAGATCAAGAACATGTCCTTAGTCCTCCTTAGGTACTTTAGAATGTTCTTGATAGCGATCCAATGACTATCACCAGGATTTTGCTGGTATCTACTTGTCATGCTCAAAGCGCATGACACGTCTGGTCTAGTGCATATCATTGCATACATGATGGATCCTATAGCAGATGCATATGGGATAGCCTTCATTCTATTTTGCTCCTCCTTTGAGCTTGGACATTGAGTTGTACTCAATATTGTCCCTCTCTGAATAGGTACAGTACCTTTCTTTCCATCTTGAATCTTTTCAAGATTTTGTCAATGTATGCACTTTGATTCAAACCAATTAGCCGTCTTGATCTATCCCTATAGATCTTTATTCCCAGAATATAGGCAGCTTCACCAAGATCCTTGATGGAAAAACAACTTCCAAGCCAGGTTTTTACACCTTCCATGGTTGGAATGTCGTTTCCAAACAGTAGTATGTCATCAACATATAATACTAGGAAGGTTATTATGCTCCCACTAGCCTTCTTATACACGCAAGCCTCATCAGCGTTTTTGATGAAGCCAAATTTCTTTACTTCATCATCAAAACGGTGATTCCAACTTCTTGATGCTTGTTTCAATCCATAGATTGATTTCATTAAACCTTCAGGCTGAACCATATAGACATCTTCCTCAAGATATCCATTTAGGAAAGCGGTTTTGACATCCATTTGCCAAATCTCATAATCATAATGAGCTGCTATGGCAAATAATATCCTTATAGACTTAAGCATTGCAACAGGTGAGAAGGTTTCATCATAATCAACCCCTTGAGTTTGAGTGAAACCCTTTGCTACAAGTCTAGCTTTGTAAGTATCCAAGTTTCCATACATATGAGTTTTCTTCTTGAAAACCCACTTACTTCCAACTATTTTGGAATTAAGAGGTGGCACAACAAGTTCCCAAACTTGATTGTCATACATGGATTGCATCTCAACGTTCATGACCTCAAGCCATTTGTCACAATCCAAATTGGACACTGCATCATGATATGTGGTTGGTTCATCTGAATCCACCACATAGCATCCATCCATGAAAAATCCGTATCTGTCAGGTGGATTACTAGTTCTACCACTTCTGCGAACGTTTTGTGTGTATCGATCAACCGCTTGATCATCCTCAACATCCTCACGTTGAGTGCTGGTTTCAACCAAGCGTGCACCGGGCTGTGTTTCTTGATCCTCCTCAAGATCCACTGTTCTACTGCTAGTTCCTTCCATAAGGAACTTAGTTTCTAAGAACTCACCCTTTCTGGCAACAAACACCTTTTGTTCCAGTGGATCATTGAAATAATATCCCATAGAATCTCTAGGATATCCAACAAAGATACACTTGGTGGATCGGACATCTAATTTGTTTGGGGTGGGAGTCTTAACATAAACCTCACAACCCCAGACCCTTAAGTACGATAAGGATGGAACTCTTCCATGCCATATCTCAAAAGGTGTCTTTTCCACCTTTTGGTTGGGGCCATATTCAGAATACGGGCTGTGGAGAGCAAAGCGAAACCCCAAAATGATAGAGGTAATGTGCTTCTAGCCATCATAGATCGAACCATATCCAATAAGGTTCGATTCCTCCTCTCAGACACACCATTATGTTGTGGTGTTCCAGGTGGAGTGAGTTGTGAGACAATCCCACAACTCCTAAGATGATCTTGAAAAACATCACTTAGGTATTCGCCACCTCTATCAGTGTGGAGAATTTTAATTGACCTGTTGAGTTGATTTTCTACTTCATTCTTGAAGATTTTGAACATTTCAAAAGCTTCATCTTTGTGCCTTAATAAGTACACATACCCATAGCGACTGTAATCGTCGGTAAAGGTAATGAAGTATCTTTCACCATTCCTAGTCATTGGCTTAAAAGGACCACATACATCCGAATGTATGATACCTAATAAATCTTTTGCCCTTTCGTTAGTTCCACTAAAGGGTGCCTTAGTCAATTTACCTTGTAAACAAGATTCACATACATCAAATGAATCACATTCATTTGTTTTCAAAAGACCGTTCTTTTGAAGTGTTTGTATACGTTTCTTGTTTATATGACCAAGGCGACAATGCCAAAGGTAGGTATCATTCAAATCTAATTTGAGTCTTTTGGTGGTTGCTTGGTACATGGAGCTATCATATGTTACGTTTTCATGAACCAATTCATAAATACCATTACAAGGTATAGCTTTAAAATAAAATACATGATTTAAAGAAACATGAATATCATTGTCAACAAACTTGAAATCATAATCATATTGTCTTAAACGGGAAACAGAAATTATGTTCCTAGTCAAACTAGGAGCATACAACACATTATATAAAATGACTTCCAAACCACTTGGAAGCTTCAAAATGTAGTGTCCTCGGGCTTCAACGTGAACCTTTGCACCATTGCCCATGAATAGACTTATTTCCCCTTTTGCATAATGCTCATTTCTTTTGAACCCCTGCAATAAATTGCAAATGTGAGTTCCACATCCGGTATCTAATACCCATGTGTTAGAAGAAATAACATTTAGCTCAACATGTATCATGTAAATATACCTGAGGTTTGCCCTGCATCCCTCTTTTCTCTTAACTCTTTGAGATAGACTGGACAATTTCTCATCCAATGCCCTATCTCACCACATTTGAAGCATGGGTCATTTGCAGCAACCTTTTGCTTCTTCTCCTTGGGCTTCGGAGGTTCCGCCCTAACAACCATCTTCCCCTTTCTTCCAACGTGCCCCTTTCCTTTATTAGGAGGGGGTAAAGACCTCTTCTTTCTCCCACCTTCATTAATGGTGAGAACGGGTAAAACCCTTTTTCCCATTCCCGCCTCAGCTGATTTGAGCATCGAATGAAGTTCATTTATGCTCTTGTCCCATCCGTTCATGTTGTAATTCATGACGAATGCCTCAAACCTTTTAGATAGGCCATTAAGAATCAAATTCGTGGCCAACTCCTTTGAGACAGGACAATTTAGCCTTTGAAGGCGGTCGATGTTGCTTTTCATCTTAAGAACATAAGATGAAACTGATTGGGATTCTTCCATCCGACATGCATGAAGTGCTCGAACCGTTTCGAAGCGCTCCACTCTAGCTTGTTGTTGGAACGTTTCCCGCAACTGAGTGATCATGTCATAGGCTCCATGGAGCTCATACTCCTTTTGGAGTTTGGGTGTCATACTTGCTAACATTAAGCAAGAGACTTGGACGGAGTCTTCTACATATTTAACCCAATCATTATAGGCCTCCACATCCTCCTCGTTAGGTTCATCGGGGATGGGATCATCAAGAATGTAGGCCCGCTTTTCTTGCTTGAGAACAATTCTGAAGTTGCGGTACCAATCCATGAAGTTGTTAGGTGTTAGACGATCCCTTGAAGGATCGCCCTAAGAGATTGGTTGTTTTGGTTTGGTACATCGTTATTAGCGTTGGTGTAGTCGGCCATCTACAAGATTTTACAAAGTTTCCATTTTAGTAATCGTTGATATAATTATATATTTCAATTATTAATACCTTTTACGTCTCATAGACTATTAAAAAAAATTTAGAATCCAACGTTATATTTAAATATTGGTTAGGTGACCTTTATCCCATTATTTAAATAAACAAGGTAGTCATATATGACAATGGTATGGGATCGTTTGAACATCTTATGTTTATAACGGCATGTTTACCCTGTCACACCCCAACCTTGACGGCGGAATCGTCGAGATGTGAGGGTTAAGATTGTTCACAGCCACATAACGCTATATTTAAGTGTAGTTATTAAAATTTATAAGTTTCAGAAGTCATTACAAACATAAGTCTCAAAACATGAAGTAATCCCAAATAAAATAAAACGTAGCATAACATTTATTTATTTAACTAGGTCCAAGTCCTAGTTTTATTTCAAGCTTCAAAAGTCCACTTTAAACTTGGGGATTTCCTGAAACATGATAAAAATAAGAGTCAGCTAAAAATAGTTGGTGAGTTTCCAAGGTTTTCATACATAATATGAAAAAGAAAGTTACAAGTAGCAATTCATGTCATAGGTTATAAGCTAGTAAGGTTATAGAACACATATCGTTACGACCAAACCTCGACTTGATTACAAGTATAAAAGATTGGCTAAGTGTATTTGGTTCCCTAGTGCACAAGCATACGGCTCCTAGGAGTCGGCAATACATCGACTTTAGCACCAAATAGGCTTGTCAGGCCCAAAGATCTAAGACGTCGCCAGGCTAGCAATAGTTAATGATTGTAAACAAACTATGTATCTCATATAAACACTTACAATAAACAAATAACCATGACAAAATAATAAGTTGAATTGCACGTGATTTACAAGTCTCAATGTGTATAAGTGTATCATGTATACGCTATCATGTTTCACCCCAAGTTAGTGTAAAAAAAATATGAAAAAGGGGCAAGAAAACTCACTTGACAATAAATATATAATGGCGATTTAATAATAATATTAACAAGCGTCGCTCCAAGGTGTATCGTCACAAGACACCTAAATATATATATTTATAAGATTAAAGCTTTACAATAATTTAACAAGGACTAAGAAAATCAACTTGATGTTTGGGGTCTAGTTAATTATTATAGTTAAATAAGATCTCAATTATATTTTCGTGGGAACGATTTTATTTATAATTTATATAAATATATATAGATTAAAATATCCTTTATAATAATTTTGTAACGTTTATAAAGTTTAAATAATTTTATAATTAAATAAATAAAATGAATACAAATTAAACAATAATTTTAAAGGCAATGCTTGCAATAATAGTTTGTGTGAATTAAACTATATATTTTTTTTAAGATTCTAATTTTATAGAAATATGCTAGTTATGTTATTAATCTTTAGGATATTAAATAAAAAAAATATAAAGGTATTTTTATAAATAAATTACAGAAAAAAAGAAATGATTAAATAGCTTTAAAAGAAATAAAGTTTATGAAAATGATTTTTCATAATTTTTAGGAATTTTTAATATTAATTTGAAGGCCAAAAAGCTTAAAAAAATACATGAGGTTCCCCGGATTCGAACCGGGGACCTCCTGTTTAGGGGGTCATATGTTTTACCAGTGAACCAAAGGCTTCCAGCCGCGTTAGAATCCATGTTTTAATTGTTAAATACAAACTTAAACAAACCCCCAAATTTCACATGAACCCTAGAAATAGATTCGATCAAATTGAACACCGAATCACGAATGGTAATGAAATCCACCTTAGGGCTTTTGATCCCACGTAAAACCGAGTGTATTGGTACAATTAATTACCTGGTTTGAAGTTTAAATCGATGAAAACAAGATGAAGAACAATCACGACTATGGTAAATCCGGTTCGAGAAGATGATGATGATTAAACACGAATTCGTCGCGACAGAAGTTTCCAAAGATGTGGTTAAGTAAAAGCCCTCATCCAATTTTGGTTATAATCGAACGAAAGTTGTAGTTCACTATGTAGCAGGTCGCGACGAGGATGATGATTCGAATGTCAACGAAATGAGTTTAACCGATGAAATTGAGAGTTCTGAATACTTAGGATTCCTTAGATGAATACGCATGTTAGTTTAATTAGATTATTATTAAGATTAAATGCCCGAACGGCTATGGTGTTTAAAGCTTCGGTTATGCTCTCGATTGAGCTTTGTAACCGATGCTTTAACTCGATTACAAGTTGCATTCAAGTTCGAGGTAGGTTCCAGGAGGTTTTGGGACGGTTTTTAGATTACAAAAACGAAGAATTTTGCGGTTTTGAACTCGCCGGACTTCGGCCGGAGAGTGGCCGGAGTCCCTGCCGGAATTACGGGGTAAGGGGGCGGGTTTTGGGTTATTTACACATTTGGTCCCTCAACTTTGAATTCTTATTATTCTATGCCCAAACTTAATATTTCATGTTTCTAATTAGACAATTAGGCCCCCTTGAACTTAATTAAGTTTTAACTTGTTAACTTTGATAACTTATTATTATTATTTTTATTATCATTATTATTATTATTATTATTGTTATTATTATAATTATTATTATTATTATTATTTTTACATAATAGTATTTATACTTTTATTAATATTAACATTATTATCATATAATATTTATGATTAACTTTCATAAAAACCCAATGACAATAATAAATAAGCACAAACAAAACATGAGTTTCAAAATTGACAATAATAACCCTTGTAAGAGTAAACAAAGTTAACTTTTAGTTAAAAATACGAAATGTTACATACCCCATCAACACCTTTTATAAAAAACATTTTAGGTAATCCATTCAATATATTTTATAAATCAAGTCGCCCTACTTACACACACGTGTGAGTTCACCACATAAGTGGTTAGGTGACCTTTATCCCACAAACATGGCATTATCACCTCAAGTTACAAGTTCCCTCAAAGTGGTTAGGTGACCTTTATCCCACTAAGAGTTTGCAAGTAACCTAAGTGTTGTGTAAAAGGATGGTGTTTAACTTGTTTCTCAAAAGGGATTTGTAATTTCACAATTCTTGTTTTAGAAAAGTCCATGTAGTATATGATTGTATGCATTCAACCATATGGTATCCATTTGGTTCTTTTAAATAAAACCCATTTTATTTTGCAAACCAATAACTCCTTTTATAGACCCATTCTATTTAGCTTAATGATTTGAGAACCAATTACATGTAATAGTTTGTTCTAGTTGATGGTTGGTTAATGACATCCAAATATCCAAAACAAAACAACATCATAAGCATTCAACCAAGCATAACCAAATAATCCAAATATGCATAACAAAGTATACTAAGTTGAGCACACTTGTTTAGCCAAAACAAGTGTGTCAAAAGCTCTTGTCCTAAGGGTTAAGAACATGACACATGGTTGACAAAAGGAACTCCCACTTGAATCCACATCTTCAAGCATCCTTTTTGTCCATCTTTTCTTCAAGTCTTGATCTTGAACATCCTTACAAAATATGTATCCTAATACATTTTTCTAGTAAAGATAAACTCCTAATCTATTTTTATTACAAACCATAAGAATGAATAGATTACAAAACAAAACTTGAAATAAAATAAATATTACATGCCCAAATGAATATAACATGACAACCAATCATTCAATCCAAATGGTCTAGACTTTGTTATGCATAATCAACAACATGAGCAAACATACATAAGAAATCGAATTTCCAGCCCCTTGTGGCCCATGTTTTTGGCCAACATAAACCAAGAACAAATGGGTTTAGAACACATAAACAATCATATAATAATCTAGAGTTTTAAAGATCCTAATATGCATAAAATAGCATCTTTAAAACACCAAAAAAGGGGCAAAAGGCAGACCCTAACTCACGGATTTTTGCGTGTCAAGCAACACAAAACCGTGAGCTAGTAATGAGAAACATGTATGCATATGTATAAGTGGCTCTTGATGCCATTTGTTGGGGTTAAACATGTTTATCAAAGTTCATATAACCTTATTTATATCAAAAACGCAGCGGATATAAGATTTAAAACATGTTAATAAGATGATTATTAAACCCATTTAATGTGAACCCCAAAGCCATGGATCATTATACAAAATACATACAATGAAAGAAACATAAAAGTTAAGAACCACAACCTTTGGAGCTGCAGAGAACCGAAATTAAAGAGATGAAAAGGATGTGTTCTTGTGGTTAAACTTCAAGGTAGAAGTTCTCAAGATAGCATACCCCAAGCCTATCAACAAAACACCTTGAATGCTAGGATCTTTGACACCAATTTCCAGCTACAAAACACCTTTTGTGGGCTGAAATTCTACTTCCTTTTCTGCCCAAAAACCGTGAGATAGAGGAGAGAGTAGAGAGAAAGCTTTGGTTGTGTGTGTTCTTGGATGTGAAGAATGAATGAGTGTTCAAGTTTCCAAGACTTGCATGTCTTGGAACTAATAAAAATTGGGGCATCCAAGACCAAAAGGGGCGGCCGAAAATGGCCCCCTTTTGTTTCCCTCTCAATTCAAATTTTATAAAAAAATATACAATCACATCCCTTGTTTTATAAAATTAAAACCATTTTAATTTTATATCACTAACACACACAATTATTTGCCATTGCTTAACTATTTAAATAATGTACAAATAATCTTTTATGAACAAATTATCTATATAATGATGTTCATCTACAAAAGCAACAATTTAGAAAATCCAATTTTCTAAATTGGTGTCATTATTTATTTGTGTGATCTTATCAACAAATAAATTACCTTTTGGTGTTTGTTTGGCTTGTTATTAGGTATGACCCGACTTGGATCATATTACACTAGCCACATCAATTTAATATGAATCTTGGGCAGATCAATACTTTCAAAGAACAATCGCGACTATGGTAAATCCGGTTCGAGAAGATAATGATGATTAAACTTGAATTCATCGTGACAGAAGTTTCCAATGATGTTGTTAAGTAAATGCCCACATCCAATTTCGGTTATAATCGAACGAAAGTTGAAGTTCACTATATAGCAGGTCGCGACGAGGATCATGATTAAAATGTCAAAGAATTAAGTTTATTTGGTGAAATTGAGAGTTGTGAATGCTTTGGATTACTTAAATGATTGTTTAGATTATTATTAAGATTTAATGCCCGAACGGCTATGGTGTTTAAAGCTTCGGTTATGCTCTCGATTGATCTTTGTAATCGATGCTTTAACTTGATTACAAGTTGCATTCAAGTTCGAGGTAGGTTCCAGGAGGTTATGGGATGGTTTTTGGAATAAGAAGAGACTAAATTCGATGGTTTGGAGGTGGCCGGAGGCCGCCGGAGATTTGCCGGAAAACAGCCGGAAAAACGGGTTAGAAGGGGAAGTGGGGTTTTGATTTTTAAGGTTACACAAACAGCCCCTCATGTTTGGAATGCTTATTATTTTATGCTCAAACTTTCTTTTAAAGTTTATAGAAATGACAAACAAGTCACTTAACGTACTTAATTTATGTTTTAATCATTTTTAAGTAACTTAATATAGTATTATTAATGTTATTATTATTATTATTATTATTATTATTACTATTATTATTGTTATTATTATTATTATTATTATACTTATTGTTATTGCTATTGTTATCATAATTTTTGTTATTATTATTTTTTAATAGTACCATTATCATTATTATTATTAATATTATTATTATGTTAAATTTATTAATCCAAATTTTAACTTCCAAATTAAAAAATTAAAATCAAAACTAAGATTTACATAAAGTCAAAAGTTACAGACTCAATGCCTCAATGTAAAGTTACCAAAAGCATGGACCTTTTAACCAATCTTATGAAAGTTGGTTACTTTACAGAGTTGTAGGAGAAAGGTGTCCAGCTTTATGTAAAAGATACATTAGGTAAAGCATGTGTTCAAAAGTCTTCGGAAGAAATCATTATTCAAGTTGGCTTCGGAAGACGTTGTCTTTGAAGGTTTAGAAGACTTCATATTTGGCTTCGGAAGATATTGGTCTTGCCTTTGAAAGATTTCATACTTAGTGTACTTTCTCATGCTAATGTGAAACTTCCGAAGCATTCTACTTGAGTACACTTGTGCATGCATGCAGGAGAGACTTTGGGTGTGTGGGTTGAATAGTCTTTACATTTAATCCTCACATACTACCTTAGCATGCTGAAACTACATTTTGTTCCTTGCCAAAAGTAAAATTTTGCTTGCCAAAATTACTATTTCAGCTAGCGAAACTATACTTTCACCTAGCAAATTTAAGTTGGATTTTCTTCTTTTTTACTCTTTTAATTATTT
This sequence comes from Flaveria trinervia, assembly GCA_025506515.1. Lineage (NCBI taxonomy): Eukaryota > Viridiplantae > Streptophyta > Magnoliopsida > Asterales > Asteraceae > Flaveria > Flaveria trinervia. The sequence continues at coordinate 32,316,635 of CM046445.1, read as the reverse complement.
TTCTTTATTGTTCATTTTAATATATCTTTCTAATGTGTTTAATCTACTTTTTAGATTAAATGGCTAATCTAAAGCATCATGATTTAGAAACAATATACGTTGGGTTCAAAGATCACCCATTGCCTATGTGATGACTCATTCTCCCACCATCTATGACCTACAGATCAGAGACTTTTGGCGTACTGCCAAGTACGATACTACAACCAATCCTGAAAGGATTGTTGCGGGAGTGCTGGATAATGACATAGTTATGACTACAGAGATGATTTCATGAGTGTTGAGACTCTAGAAGGACAGCGGAGAGGATGTTGTGCTTATAGATCGGGAAGTGTTTGATGCTTTCAAGACTATAGGATATGAGGGTCCTCCTTTTGGGACAAGAAAGTAGATAAGAAGTCCTTTCTGTTCAAGGAGTGGAGATATATTACCCATGTCTTAATCATGTGCTTAGATCACCGAAAAGGTGGATCTGATTGTCACACCCCAACCTTAACGGTGGAATCGTCGAGATGTGTGGGTTAAAATTTTTCACAGCCACATAATGCTATCATTTAAATATAAATATTATTATCATAAGTTTTTAAATGCAAATTACAACCATAAGTCTCAAATAAGAAACAAAATAACATAAGATAAATAATCCAACACATTTTATTTAATTATCTAGGTCCAAATCCTAGATGTCAGCTACTTCAAGAGATGACATCAAACTTGAGCATTTCCTGGAACATGTTAAAAATAAAGGGTCAATTATGAAAGTTGTGAGTTCCAAGGGTTTAATATACATAAACACATATCAAAAGATTTACAAGTAGCAATTCATGTCAATAGTTACGAATTATGCCAGGTTATAGAACACATATAGCTACAATCAAAGCTTGACCAATATTAAGATTAGAAGTTTCTAATTACTAGCTATGTGTACTTGTTCCCATGATGAACAAGTCATACGTCATCATGAGCCAGCAATACATCGGCTTTAGCACCAAATAGCCTTATCAGGCTTATAGATCTATGATGTTGCCAGACTAGCAACAGTTAATGATTGTCAACATATAATATATCTCATTTAAATCTCATAATAACACAAATAACCATGACAAAAATAAGTATGAATTGCATGTACGTTACAAGTATAAAATGTTCACAAATGTAAGTTGATAAGTTTAACATGTTTCACCCCAAAAAGGTGTGAAATAATACAAAAAGGGGCATGCAAATTCACATCATGAATAAGTATATATATGATGATTAATAAGTATAATAGTCGATGTCCCAACGAATTCCTTCACAAGGTACCTAAACGTATAGATTTTATAAGTTTAAGTTCTGTAACACCCTGAATTTGTATTCAAACGGAAGGAAAAGAAAAGTAAATAGAAAGAACAGAAATTGTGCACAAGTGGAGGGGAAAAAGTGTACAAAGTACAAACCTTATTACTTTAAGGTTTAATGGGGGCATGGTTGGCCATTTCTTTTCATCTTCTTCAATCGGCTGAAAAGGAGAAAGAAGAGAGAGAAGCCCCGGTTCTAGAGAGAGAAAGTGGAAGAAGCAGCTTCAAAGGTAAGTCTTCTCTTATTTGAGCACGGTTTCAGCTGGGTTTCGAGTTCTTGACTGAAGTTCTGGTTGTTTAGTGTTTTTTTTGGGATTCAAGAGCTGAATCGAAGGTGGGTCTCGAACTTGAAGTGTGTTGCTCAAAGGCTGCTCAAGGTGAGTTTCTAGAACCCCTCTTTTACTGATTTTCAACTGATTTGGGGCTATTATGCATACTAAGTAAACATTTTGAAAAAAACCGTGGGTTTACAGCTTTATGTTCGAATGATGTTTGTATGTATGTATGTTATAATGTTGATTATGGGTTAGTGATGACGAATAGCATGCTTAGATGGCCTTAGTATGTTAGATTTGTGTTTGGGTATGATTAGAATGGCAATCGGGTGAAATTGATAGCATAGAAAATATTTCAAAATGTTCTAATGAACATAAACAGTTGTCCATGCACCCAGTATGAGAGGCCAGACGCGTAAGTGTTGGCCATGCGCCCAAGAGTGGGTCATGCGCCTAAACACTAGCCCATGCGTGGCCATGCGTCTAAGTGTTGGCCATGTGTCCAAGAGTTGGCCATGCGCCTAAATAGTCGCCCATGCGCCTAGCATGTTGGCCATGCGTCTAAGTGTTGGCCATGCGCCCAAGGCTGGGTCATGCACCTAAATAGTGGCCCATGCGTCTAAGTGTGGCCATGCGGCCAAGTTTTGACCATGTGCCTAAATAGTGCCCATGCGCCCAAAATGAATGAAATGGCTAAGTGATGGCCATGCGCTTAAATAGTGCCCATACGCCCAGTAATTGAAACGACTAAGTGTCAAGTGATGCGCCTGAACAGGGCAGAAGCACCCAAATAGTGCCCATGCGCCCAGACTATTTTACACTTAGAATTTTTATGCCCATGCGCCTGGAAGGTCCCATGCGCCCAATTTGGACTTGAGGTTTTCTAAGTGATTTTTAAGGGGTAACATGGGAAGATAGGCCCGGTTAGGATGTGATAGCTTATGTTTGATGTGTGTTATGCATGTATGATGTTGCCTGTATGGTGATGGTGTATGTTTATGTATGTTCCTCATTATGTATGTATGTCTTCCCTGGCTTTGCGTTGAACGTTAATAAATGTAATGAAAGTATGATTTAACGTAAAGTGGAAGATAATGAAAAGAGGAACATAATGAATGAATGCATGCATGAATTAATGGATAAAGAGAAAGTATAGAAAGGCTTGCAAGCAATATGTACAGAGGTGCACGGCTCTAAATGCCTTAAGCTCTACCGCATGAGGTTTAGCTAATCCTAAAGTGTGCATGCAAGGGTTCCAGTCTATGTGACTGACCTTCTGTGGTGTTACCCACTTCGGTGGGGGTGTTACCCATTTTGATGGGGGTGTTGTTACCCACTTCGGTGGGGGTGTTACTCATTTCGGTGGGGGTGTTACCCATTTCGGTGAGGGTTGTTACCCACTTCGGTGGGGGTGTTACCCACTTTGATGGGGGTGTTACCCATTTCGATGGGGTGTTGTTACCCACTTCGGTGGTGGTGTTACCCATTTTGGTGGGGGTTGTTACCCACTTCGATGGGGGTGTTACCTATTTCGGTGGGGTTGTTACCCATTTTGATGGGGGTGTTGTTACCCACTTCGGTAGGGTGTTACCCATTTCAGTGGGGGTGTTACCTATTTCGGTGGGGGTATTACTCATTTTGGTGAGGGTTGTTACCCACTTCGGTGGGGGTGTTACCCACTTCGGTGGGGGTGTTACCCATTTTGGTGGGGGTGTTACCTATTTTGGTAGGGGTGTGGTTACCCATAATGCTGGGGTGAAATATATGATGGTTACCCGAGTTACGTATAACTTCGAGGGTGTGGCATAAAGCCAAGCATAGATATGAGGTGAGCGACTCTGTGTCGCAACAGACTCGAAAGAGGTCCTTGTCGCATATCCCGGTACTATGTCAGTCTTCGGACATGAGTCGGGGGTTTGTGAGCAGTCCCCGGCATAGTATCAGCCTTTGGACATGAGTCGGGGGTATTGCATGAGACAGGATATAGGTCGCGTACTCCGGTACTGTGGTAGTCTTCGGACATGAGTCGGGGGTTTGTAAGCAGGCACCGGCACAGTATCAATCTTTGGACATAAGTCGGGAGTATTGCATATGACGAAAGTGACTGATGATGAGATCCGTGTCGCGTATCCTAATACTGTATCAGTCCTCGGACATGAGTCGGGGGTTTGTTTATCGGGCCCCGGCACAGTATCAGTCTTCGGACATGAGTCGGGGATATTACATGAGACGAGATAATGAGGTGAGCGACTTTGTGTTGCAACAGACTCGGATAGAGTTCAATCCCTGTGATTGACTCGTATGGGATTTTTGTCGCGTATCCCGGTGCTGTGTCAGGCTTCGGACATGAGTCGGGGGTTTGTGTGCAGGCGCTGGCACAGCATCAGCTTTCGAGCATGAGTCGAGGATATTGCAAGAGACAAGATTCGATATTGAGTAATGAACGAAAGATAATGTATGAAAGAACGGACGTATGAATGAACATTAATGAATTATCGTAATAAAGTACTAAATGGGATCCTTGTCATTCGACCTCAGTAATCGTTGCTGAGTGCCATGAAGAGGGTAAAGTCACAAAGTTAATGAATATAATGACAAAGATAATAATAATATTATCTGTATGTACGTATGATGCATGATCGCGAACTGTTGTAAAGTATAGTATAATTTGAAATAAAGTAAAGTACAGTTGTAACACAGAAAATATGTTTTATTATAAAACTAGAACTCACTCAGCATCGCTGACTTTTGTATGCATGATAGTTGGCAAGTATATGTTAATGCTAAGGAGTTGCAAGCATGGATGCATAAGCTACTGGGAGCATTTTGAGGCTGGCATCCGTATTTTGACATGTCTTGTATTTTGAGATGAAAACAAATGTTGTAAATGACATGTTTTAGTTATTAATGAAAGATTTAAATTTCGCTGCAAAATATACGTACGTTTTAAAATGTTTTAAGTGCAATGAATGACCAACTGTGAGGTGCCTGGGAACGGGGCCTTATAAGTTCTTAATAACGATATTTAACGTCCAAACATGATCTAGGGTTTGAAGGGGGAAATTTTTCGGGGTTTGATATATAGAGTTAATAAATCTTTATCATAAAGAAATAAATCTTTAATTTTTGAAGAAAAATATATTACACCAAGTGTAAATAGAGTTTTTATATTTTTCTATTTGCAAAGAATTACACCAAGTGTAAATACATTTTTTTATATTTTTATATTTGCAAAATTTATAAATTTAAACAATAACGAGTGAACCAATAATCAATTTTAATGATTCAAATCATTATTTAAACTCTTTCTTTTAAAAAACAAACTAAATGTAATTCTTTTCTTATATAGTATAAAATTATTTAAGAAATAAATTTATAGAAAATGATAAAGTGAATTTAAAAATAAACAAAGTTTATAAAGTTATATTTAATAATTTTCAGAATTTTTTACATATTTTTAAAATCTAGAAAAAGGCCAAAAAGAAGGGTTTGGGGGTCCTCAGGTTCGAACCCGGGACCTCAAATCCAGAATGCAAGCATGTAACACTAAACTAGGGTCATGTCATCCGTATGAAATGGGTTTTAAAATATAAAAACACAATTATGAGGAACCCTCCCTAAACCATATGAACCCAAGATTGATTTATCCCAAATTGAAGATCAATTTGTATTGGTTAATGCGGATTACCATAGGGCTTTTGTTTCCCATGTATAATCGAGCAGCTATATGGTTTCAATTACCCAAAACAAAGTGTAGGACACTAGAATGGATGATGAACAGGTCACGACTAGGCTTGATTCAGTTAGATGCGCAAATGATGATCATAATTCAATTCGTTGCACAGATAGCTCCTATTGATCTTGATGAACAAAAGCCCTCTATCAATTGAAGGTAGAAATGCAGAGAAGATGGGTTTCGAATAAGTTGTAGGTTCGTGATGAAAGTGAGGATTGTTCGATGGTTGTGTGTTTCTCAGGTGCAATTGCAAGTAATGATATTTTAGGAATAATTAACAAATTATTTATGTACCATTAATTGAGTTATTATCACAGGTTTTATGTTGAACGGTTAGAAGTTAAGTGGGGTTTGGGTTTCGAGTGATTCATTAGTAAATTGAACGTTTCAGGTTGCATTATCAACGGTTACAAGTTCGATTCTTGTTCTAGACTCAATTTGGAACGGTTTAGGTATCATAATTGAGTGTTTTTCATGGATGCGGGAGTGGTTCGAGGTAGATTTTGAAAGTTTATAATTTATACAATGAACACTTGTATTTTGATTTGTTATTATTTCATGCAATTAACTTCCTTTTAAAGTTTATAAAATGACAAACTAACCCCCTAACTTAATTAATTTAAGTTTTAACATTTTCAAGTTTAGTAATTTTTACAAATTATTATTATTATTAACAATGTTATTACTAGTATTAGTATTACTATTATTTTAGTTATTGTTATTGTTATTATCATTATAATTATTATTATTATTATTATTATTATTATTATTATTATTATTATTACTACTACTACTACTATTACTATTGTGGTTGTTATTATTATAATTATTATTATTTTGATATAATTACTATTGTTATGCAATTTAATAGCTTGATTATTAACTTTTATATATTAAAGATGAATGACAACTATAATATGAGCATAAATAACCCATTAATATCATAATTAACAATAATGACCGTTAAAAGAATCAATGACATTAACTTTTGATTAACGGAAAAAATACAAGATATTACAGTCTCCTTAACTTACGGGAAATTCCTCCCTAAAATAAGAATGAAACTATAGGAACAAATACGGGTACCTTTTCTTCATATGTTCGTCACGCTCCCAAATAAACTCAGCTCCACACTTATTCTCCGAGCGAACCTTGATGATTGAAGAGGTTGGTTTTATGCTTTACACTCGTTATATAGATCAAATTTGATTGGTTTCACTTCGAACAACATCAATGCATAATTCGGAGTTTTGATTCAGATTGATAAATGATTAGGCAGTTACATGTTCATTTGAATTGATGTTTATGATCATAATAGCCTCATTTATTTTTTCTAGTTACATGATTTGATCAATTCTCAATAGATGAATTCGATAGCAGTTGATTTATGTGGGTAGTTTCAGTTTCGAGTTTGATCTATGTAATACTGATGTTAATTTGCGAATTAAACTAGGGTAGAAGTTCGAAAGATAAAGGCGAGAGCCGTGGTACGGTTTAATTCGAGTGTGAATGACTATTTTTGGGAGTTTGGCTTGGTCGGGGCTTGCCGGAATGATCATCGGAGATAGGGGTCGACGGTAGGGTGATGGGTTGAGTTTTACAATTTGGTCCTGTAGTTTTAAATGCTTATTATTTTATACCAAGGTTTATAAATCAAGGTTTCAATAATTACGTTTTGAGCCTAATACATTATAATTCAAAATGTAAATAACTACTCAATTTATTTGTTTAAAAGAATTATAGAGAGATTATAAATCTTGTAAAATATTTATAATTTAATTGTTAACATGGTTAAAGTAATGCAATTGATATTAGTATTTATATATTTACATATCTTTATAAATCTTATAGAAATTTTAAAGTCTAATTACTTTTTCTCTGTTTAATAATTAAAGCTCATTACTGCTAAATAAAACCTCAAAAGTTTATAAATTAGTTAAATGGTCAAGTAAATGTGAATTTGAATCACAAAATTAACACATTTATTGTTTTTAAATCACCACTTTAAATGAAATGGTTTAAGTGATGTGTTTGATTTATATAATTGAGAAAACGGGTTCAGGTACATATCTTCAAAATGGACAGATGTTATAGAAGCTATCTTTGAGAAATCTTTGATGAAACTTTTGTAGTAGCCCACCAAAAACAAGAAACTACGGATCCCAGATGGCATCTTTGAGGACTTGCATTTCATCATCACTTCAACCTTCGTTGGGTCCACCATGATCCTTTCAGGACTAACAACATGACCAAAAACCGAACATCCTACAACTAGAACGCACATTTGGGGAACTTCTCATACAACTTCTCTCTTCTAAGTGTCTTTAGTACCTCTTGAATGTGACCTACATGTTCCTCCTCGCTCTTTGAGTTAATCAAGATATCATGTATGAACACACTCACTGATTATCCAACATCGGCCCACACACCGATTCATCAAGTCAATAAAAATAGCCGGCGTGTTGGCTAAACCAAAAAACATAATGAAAATTTTGTTGTCTCCATAACGTGTACATAAAGCTGTCTTATTCACTTTCACTTGATGGTAGCCGGATTGGAGATCTATCCTCGAGAACCAATTTTCATATTGTAGTTAATCAAACAAGTCATGAATCCTCTGTAACAGATACTGATTCTTTATCGTTAACTTGTTCAACTCATGGTAGTCAATGCACATCCTCATCATACCGTCCTTCTTCTTTACAAATAAGACTACAACATCCCACGGAGATAAATTCGGTAGAATGTACCTTTTATTTGAAAACTCTTACAGTTGAGTCATCAATTCATTCATCTCGAAGGGAGCTAGACGATATGATGCCTTAGAAACAGGTTGGGCACCAGGTTTTAAATCGATCTTGTACTCAAAATCACGAACTGGTGACACAACTGGTAGATCCTCTAAGAACACGTTTGAGAAATCACACACGATCAGCACGTCTGACAAGCATGGTACTATGGCACCACATCCATGCATTATGAACTTCTTCACCACCACCATGGAAATTACTATTAGTACCATGCAAACTCCCATCAGGTGCAATCAATCGAATCATCTTCTTACAACACATGATATTGTCCTCATAGGCTTCTAACCAATCCATTCCTAGGACTACATCAAATTCTCCTAAGGCCATCAGGAAAAAGTCTAGCACGAAACCTATGAACTTCCAATTCTATCACTTGCCATCTCGAATCCTATAAGACTCAAATATCAACACGGTCATTCAAGGTAATAGCTCATATTATGTCAAGTATAGTAAGTCCCTAATTACAGTGGCTAGTTATGATTAGCCACTTACTTTATTCTTTATTCCTCAAGCATTTCTTATCGTGACTACATCAGTATCGAAATCTACTAGAAGCACATAATTCACAATACACACACACACACATAATTGATCATTCTATTAGTTTACATAAAACATTTAGCATTTACCTGCAGGTATGTAGCTACTAGGACTGGCATCCTTTTTCCTTTTGTCCCATTCTCAGTTTAAGTCTTGGTTTTAAAATAATTTTATCTAATTTTAAACTTTAGCCCTGATACCAATTTCTAAGTCCCTGTTTCCGGAACGCTTACAGTTGGTCATTCATAGAGTAAAACAATTAGAACATGACATTTTGCAGCGAAATTTAAACTTTTCATAAATAATGGTAAATACATGACAAAACATTATTCTTATAATTGTATCATAAAAACTTGAAAATTACAATCACCGTCTCAAAATTAGAATGCCAAACTCAGATCTTTCGAGTAGCTATCTCATCCATGCCTGCACTCCTTAGCTACATCATTACCTGCCAACTATTATGCACACAAAGTGAGTTGTAGTTTTATAATAAAATACTTATTCATACATTTCAAAACCATTCATTTCGTTAGTGATCATTCATCATCACGTACATATCATCATATTCATGTCTTATCATTCATTTTGTTATCTTTCATTTCATCATAACAAGATTGCACAAAGCAAGAGCTCCATGTTGATCGACAATGAATATCGATCCCTGTCGGTACACATCATCATGGTAGCTAACCCCCGACAGTTGATCCACACTGCAAGGCACAAAGCTTGCTCATGAATACAAATCCATCATCATTCATCATACTCACATAATTGATGTCTATCGTAGTGAATGCAAGAGTTTCATCATGATACGGGCTTATGGAAACATTCATTGTGTTCCACTTCTGATTAATATTATACTTTCCTTCTCTTTACATAGTACTTTACTTATTACACGTATAACATTCAATTAAAGCTTTCATAAAAAAACATTTTCATTGTGAGAGAAAGTAGTTTAAGTCATCATAATTCATTGTAAACCTTATATAGCATTATAAGTAGGCATATTCTTATCACTTATTCTATGGAGTACTACCTTAACTATTCTTCCTTCTACTCATATAGTGATCATACATCTTATAACTACCTATCGAGCACTAGCTTAACTATTCATGGTACTTCACGTACAGTAATCATAGATGTGAAGGCTAATAGTAGAAAAATCATATAGTTAAGCATTTAACATCATGAAGGTATGCATAACTTGGGACGAGGGTAGGAGGAGTAGAGGTAGACCTAGGTTGACTTGGGACGAGGTAATTAGGCGAGATATGGTAGACTTGCACCTCTCTGAGCACATGATCGAGGATAGGAGTGCGTGGAGGCGTAGAATTAAAATTAAGGACTTTTAACGGACTGTGGGTAGGAAGGGTAATCGTAGACTTTGTTGCGGGACCCCTGTTTTCTTCAATTTGCCCTTTCGTGCGTTTCTTGATGATTATTTGTTGTACTCAATTTCTCAGCTTTTATGTGATCCTTACCTGTGTCTTGTATGCCATATTTTATAATTGCTATGGTTATTGTTTTCCTTACTGAGTCGGGGGTCTCTTCGGAAGTGGTCTCTCTATCTTCCAACATAGAGGATAGACTCGCCACCAACCACCCCTCCCAGACCCTACTCTTGAATGGGATCTACTGGGTATGTATGCTTATGTTTATGTTTAAGGTATGCATAACAGCCCCAAAAACCGTTGAAAGCTTTGTAAAATAGGGGCTAGAACTCAACAGGTCTCTGCACATAACCTCACCAAAAGTATGCTCATTGTACACAATCTGCATATAAGTCAACATACAAACAGGTCATTTTTGACACACTTTCTCTTCTAGTTTCATCCATGAATTTATATCTAAGCTTCAACTTTTTACTTCCAATCCTTAGCTTTTCATCCATGAATTTATATCTAAGCTTTTTAGATGATTTCATGCATAAAAACGTGACTTTTGTGTTGATTATTTACCACTTTCAAAATCCCAAAACCCTAGAGTCCGGGTATGATTAAAATGGGCATTTTAATGATGATTCTTACCTGGATTCTTGTTATTTCCTTGTTGTTTAGTGCCCAAAAATGTAGATTTTCAATCCTGTGATCCATAAAGCCTCAAATTTCACTTTTCTCCACTTTCTCTCTCTACACTCTCTCTAGAAGGTTGGTTATTTAAATTGAAAATAAGGAAGATATGTCAGATGTATGTTTATATACCGGGTGTTCATGGGACCTTAAAATCGTCTAACACATAGCCCGTAAGGTTAATTTGGTCCATAATCCATTCCTCTCTTATTTATATTAAATAACCCCCAACTAATCCCATTATTATTAATTGGCTTGTTTTGACTTGTTGGGGCGTCACAAAAACCAAAATTTACTCTTACATAAAATGAAGGACTGGACAGTTCAAACCCTAATTAAAAGACTTATTTCATATAAAGGAGAAACAATCAATCAATTAAACAAACTTTTAAGATAATAAAACGACACTTCATTATAGTACACCCACCTCTTCTAGTGAAACATCCCTAACTCTTTCTTCTATCTGGTTTATTATTATTTTTAAATGTCTGGCACCATTATAAGCTCTCTAAAACTTACATAAATTCACACAAGAGCGTAATAAAAATTGTTAGTAACAGTGTAGGACCGTTTCAGGGGTTTGGTCACTTACGACAAACTATACAATGAGGAGAGATATATTTAGAACATTTAACAAATTATATGGGGAACTAGAAATAGTTGCAATGAAGCTAAGAAACACAAGTAACTAAGAGACAGAACAATAACAAATAACACAAGTATTTGGTTTTCAAGAATGCTGTATATTGTTCTCTAGTTCCTTACAAATGTTTTTCAAAGCATCACCTTAAGATATAAGAGACCAGAGATACTTTATAGTACATCCTATAGCCAGCCTACTTTGAAGGTCAGTTGGATACATGATCTAGACAACAACAAAATCAATGTAGAGTCAAAAGGCAGATTTCCTTTTGACTTGTGACTATGACATGCCATAGCTCACATCCTAATGTATTATAAAAAGGATAAAAGTACATAAAGTAGAAAGTACCAGACTCAAGACCTCAATATACAATTTACCAAAATCATGGACCTTTTCACCAACTTGTGAAAGTTGGTGAGTCAAACAGAGTTGTAGTAGAAAGATGGTCCAACCTTTTTGTAAAAGTACATGAGATAATAACATGTACTCAAAAGTCTTCGGAAGAAATTTGTCTTTATAAACTGGCTTTGGAAGACTTTGTCTCTGAAACTTTAGAGGACTACATATTTGGCTTCGGAAGATATAGGTCTTGGCTTCAGAAGATATTGGTCTTGGCTTCGGAAGATTTCACACTTAGAATATTTTCTAATACAGAATGTGAAACTTTTGAAGCATTCTACTTTCGCACTTTGTGCATGCGTGCAAGATAGAATGTTTGGATGTTTTGGGTTGCATCAGCCTTATATGAAACCTTACAAACTCCCCCTTGGCTCATGCTACCAAAACACTTGACGACTTCAGATATTGACAATCCTCATCATGATGATGACCATACCTTCTTCATGAGATGATTAGGATGACTCAGATTCTCATAATGTCTTATCATATCAAAGAGATCATGCAGAGGTAGTGATAGGATCAAATGAATAAATCTGTGATGATTTATAAACACAATTCAATGAAATTCACACAAAGTAATCAAATCAAAACAAGATATCAATAAACTTCAAGTTTTCATTAATATCAAACTAAGACAATTACAAGTCTGAAAAGCATATTCGAATATCTTGTGTTTCGTTCCTATCTACCTGCAAATCTAAGCTATTTATACTGAAAACAAAAAATAAGGAACTAACAAATTACATAAATAGTCCCTATACTATTACAAACTATCAAAAGACAATAAAGACAACATGTTAATCTTTCTTAGAGCACTTAACAATACTCCCCCTAAGATTGACATGGTCTTCTGTCTTCAAACTCTTCAAGCTTTGACTGCTAACTTTATCTTCAATTCTATCTTCAACCTTGACTTCATCATTAAAAGTAATCTGCTAGTTCTTCTTTGACTTTGAACATTGGCTTCTGTTTGTACATATCTAATTCTTTCAAAGCTTTTGATATTGCAGACTTGAATTGCAAGAATGCCTTGTTCGGGTTTAGCTTCATTTTTTTTAATCTCCATCTTGTTCATGCTTTCCAATGTGTCTTTTGAAAGACATGAAATATCAATGTTAGCATATAACTCAATAGGCTTGTTACTTTCCTTTGAGTACACTTCTAATACTCCTTTCCTTGATATTCTCATGAATTCAATATCTTTAATATCTTTCTTGACTATGTTGGCATACGCAAGAGCTTTTCTCAAAGATATTCTTTCCATGGCAGCATTCATCACATTAATAAGAGAAATGAAATATTTCTTATCTTGCTCAGCCACTTCAGGAGATACTTTCTCAAATTTTTGTACTGACAAAAATGAAATATAACTTGGATGTAACAGTTTTAGTTCAAAAACTCCAAATAAAGTAATCATGTCCTCATCCCATCTTTCTAGATTTTGGACTAACTTCAGCTCAAATGTCTCAGTGTTATAAAACCATGTGAGAATTGGCTTTGAATTTTGATTACCGTAACGTTTTCAAAATATTTATCACAAAATTCTATCAAAGAATGTTCTTCTTCTGAATGAACTCCCTTAAGCTTCTTGTTTTTCTTCAGAGTAGCAAATTACTCTTTATCCTCTTGATCACATCTTGTGTTAAGAAAATTCCTCGATCTATCCAATCCTCTTCTTAATAATTCTACAAACATCTTCCCACGTTTTGAATCAGAAGGATTGATCAGAGGTAATCTATTCAGCTCTTTTAAATTTTGCACAGGAAGTTTTATGATACTTGAGTAAAAATGATAAACATCACATACAACATTTACTCTTTTTATCAAAAATGCATCAAACACTTCATCATACTTCCATGCAATGATCTTTACTTGGTTGGTAAAATCTGGAGCAATCATAGCATTCAACAGTTCTGCAACTGATTGTCCTTTTTGCAATATGTTTCTTACCAAGTCTCTAGTTGTTCTTGAACTATCAAGAATATGCCTTTGTTCAGTTGATGCTTTATAAGTTTGTCTTTCTGGATCAACAAACATTTCTATCAATTCTTTTCTATGAGCATGAGCATCATCAAATCTTGACATTTGTTTTATCTCTTGAGGATTTAACATTCTTGTTCTCTTTGTTATTTCAAGATACTGAGGGTTATCTGTATCAAGTACTATCATTTTCTTCATTTGTTTCTCAGTCTCTTCAAAGCTTCTGAAAAGATTTCTTAGAGATACAGATTGTAATCTCTTTAGCTTCCTCCAAGGGTAATTTCTAGATTGCAACCATGATCTAAGAGTTGAATACTCATATATCTGGATCAGGATGGTGCAACTCAGAACTAGACAGGTCTTCTACATTTACTACTTCTTTTGCTCTTGTCCATTCACCATGCTCAACAACAATCTCATTTGGATCTATTGAAGCAACTGACTCTGCATAGATACATTTCTCGTATTCATCGTTAATCTGAGAAATAGTCAGTCCATCCAAATATACTCGATTGTATTTCATGTTCACAAGATAATTATATTTTTCTTCAAAGTCTTGTGGTACTTCATCTTGTTCTTGAATAAGTTCTTGTGAAGTGAAGTGTGATACAAATTCAGCTTTATCAATATCTTCATTATCAAGAACTTCATCATACCAATCATCAATGTATATTTCCTTAATATCATCTAAAGCATCAATCTGTTCTTGAATATTTTTTTCTACAACATATTCTTCAGTTCTTTGAAGCTTAGAAGAGGATTTAGTTTGAGAAATATCTTCTAATTCACTCACTTTCCTTTTGCCTTTTATTTGCTCAAGATTTTCATCAATCTGCATCTCAGTACTAATCACATGTACTGGTGATATAGATTTCTGAGCTTCATTTTCCTTAAGCAATTCAGCTTTGAGATTTTCATTTTCCTCAGATAATTTCTTGAATTTCTCCTCAAGAATATCATAATCTTTAATCATAACTTCAAAGTTCTTGATCACATCTTCTTTATCTTTGGCAAAACTTACAATCTTTCATCTTTTAATGCATTTTCTTCAGACAACTTTAAATTTTCATCTTTTAGCTTTTGAATTTCTTTTTCACAAGATGTGTTTATCTCTTTCATTCTTTCATTGTCTATGTAACACCCCATTATTTATTCATTTATTTTGAAGCCGACTAAAGAAGAAATGAAATAAAGTCCAAAGTCGAGGGATCAAACCCACCAACGAAAGAAAGTCGGGTGAGTGGGAGTAAATAAGGGAAAAGGGCATCCCTTACCCTCTCCCCCACACTCACAAATCAGCCAAAGAAATAGGAGAAGAGAGAAAGAAGAGAAAAGAGGAAAAGTGTTGGTTCGGGTTGGTTCGAGTAGCCAAAGTTGTTGAGAAACCACTCAAACCGAAGCTCTACTCGTCGTGGTCATTTGTGTGAGTTCTAGAACCCCAATTTTACTTGTTTTCTAACGATTTTAGGGCTAGAAAACATCTGAAATCGGGTTTTTGAGTGTGTGTATGTTGACCTGTTTGTGTATGTGTATGTATGATGCGTTTGTGGCTTGATTGTGAGCTAGTGTGTGCTTGAATGGTGTTGCGGTATGCATCCCTAAGGTTTAGGATGGTCGATTTGGGCTTAAAATGGGTTTAGCTGAGTTTGGCGGCCGAAAACCCTCAGTTGTAGTCGGGATGAACTGCATTCTGCATCAGCTAGGGCTAGGCGACCGACTGGAGGCCGAATGGAGGCCATACGGCCGATTAGGGTGCGATTGGGGTCCATTCGCACGATTGAAGGTCCAGTCGCATAAGTGCTCATCCGCATTAATCCCATTTGCATGAGGTTCACCCGCATTGTCCATTCGCACGACCGAACGTTCATTCGCATGGGTATTCATCCGCAGTAGTTCATTCGCATAGTGTTCAGTCGCATGGAGGCCACACGACTGAAGGGTGTCCATACGCCCGAATAGAGCAGTTGCACTCGTGGGAAGCGTAGTTTGACTTCTGGTTTTCGGGAGAAAGGGCAGATGTAAGTTTTGACGTAAAGGTTTTCGTAAGAGCATGTAAGATGATGATTGAGGCCTTAGAGAGCATGTTGGGCATGGCGATGATGATGTTGCCCTGTATGATGATGATGATTGCGTATGATATGTTCCTTATTATGATGTATTTTTATCTTTCGTGTGGCTTTATGTGTCATGTTAATGAATGAATGAATTATGTGTAACGTAAAGTGAAAGATAATGAAAGAGGAACATAAAGTAAGAATGCATGCATTATTGAATGATGAACGAACGAAGGAAGGCTTGCAAGCACATAAATGTGGTGAGCAACCCTGTTGTTGCAACAGACTCGGATGGTATGCAATCCTTGAGATTGCTATCAGGTGAGCACCCCTATGGTTGAAACAGACTCGGACAAGGCGTTATTGTGAAGCTGCCATGAGGTGAGCAACCCTATGGTTTCACGAGACTCGGATAGCATGCTATCGTTGAAATTGGCAATTGGGGTGAGCAACTCTATGGTTGCAACAGACTCGGATAGCGCGAAGTTGTTGGGATTGTTAATGAGGTGAGCGACCCTGTTGTCGCAACAGACTCGAAGGAACGAAAGTATAAATGAACTAAAGATTTTGTATAAAAGAACGAAGTATGAATGAACATAAATGCATCATCGGAATAATATACAGAACAGGATCTTGGTCATTCGATCTCAGTAACGTGGCTGAGTGCCACGAAGAGGGTAAAGTCTGACCGGATCTAGATAGAGAAATGAACGATAATGTAAGACGTGAATGAGCAAAGTTAATGAATGGAATGATGAAGATAATACTGATATTATCTGTATGTACTTATGATGTATGATCGCGAACAAATGTAAAGTAAAGTATGTTTTATTTATAAAACTAGAACTCACTCAGCAACGCTGACTTTGATTTGTTTCCAGTTGGCAGGTAATGATTGCTGAGGATGGCACGGGCGACTACTCAGCTATTTTGGGATGGCATTATTTTGATTAATATTTTTGCATTGTAATGTGAACAAGCTATTTTGTAATGAATGTTGTATTAATTTGCAAAAGCATTTACATGGAAATGAAAGATTGTTTTAGTTTTCCGCTGTGATTTTATGAAATACAAGTGTAATTATACGTTTTATGTGCGATGAGAACCCAACTGTCAGCGTCCCGGGAACGGGGCCATACAAGTTGGTATCAGAGCCAAAGTTTAAGTGAAGTGGTAAATATTCAAAATAAACCTTAACTTAAAATGAGAATGGGACAGAATAGGAATGGGATGCCAATCTGAGTAGCTGCGTGCCATGAGGTATTTTCGTAAAGTTAACTGGTTTTATGTGCGCATGGTATGTGGTTATGTGTTGTATTTAGATTTAAATACTGATGTAGTTAGGACAGGTAATGCTTGGGGTATGAAGAGTAAAGTAAGTGGCTAATCACAACTGGCCATTATAATTAGGGACTTACTATACTTAACATAAACTAAGCTGCTCCCTTGAATGACCGTGTTGGTGTTTGAATCTTTCAGTGTGCGTGTGATGGCCGGAGGTAGATCTTCGAAAGCTTCACGGGGTGGAGGTCACGGTGCTGAACCGCGACCCAAGAGAGAGAGACCCAGAGTTGAGAAAGTGGTTCATGAAGAACCAGAGACCCCTCATCCGGAGGGTGGAGACGAGAGCGCAAAATCTGAGAGCCTCAGTAAATGAGGCGGTGGTGGAAGAAGTTCATCAAGTCATGCAGACGATCCTACCGTCTGTGGTGACCGAAGTGATCAAGGCGGTAAGAGAAGGGGAAAGAAAGGAGAAGAACAGATCCTCTGGAGAACGGGAACAACCAGAGCCGGAAACAGTTCTATTTGATGACGAAGAGGAAGAAGAAGAGCCTGCATCGGAGACAGCACGAGGATGCAATTATCGGGCTTTTATGAGATGCAAGCCCACTACTTTCGATGGAAATGGCACTGCTGCAGCTGCTCACCGGTGGGTGAGGGAAATGGAGGCTGTTCTCGATATCAGCGAGTGTCGGGAAGACCAAAAGGTGAAGTTCGCTACCCACTCTTTTGTGGATTCGGCCTTGTGTGGTGGGATAACATTGTCCAAGCGAGGGTAGCAGGGCCATCGGGAGGATGAGATGGCCTGAACTGAGAAAGTTGGTGATTGAGGAGTTTTGTCCTCATCGGGAAATGGACAAGGTCGAAAGGGAGTTCTTGCAACTAGAGGTGGGAACTATGACGCACCAGCAGTACACCACGAAATTCAACGAGATGGCACGTCTGGTGCCGGAAAAGGTGACACCTTTGTCATGAAAGATTAAAAGATACATTCAGAGTTTGCCAGCGGATATTCGCAGGCACATGATCGCTGCCCAACCGAGTACGTTTAGGTCGGCGGTGGATTTGGCAGGGAGACTGTACGATGAGAGAACAATGGTGGTGACTGAAGGTGGCAAGAAGAATGGTGGTGATCGAAATTGGCGGGGGAAGAGATTTGGTCGGGGTGATACCTCGACGGGTAATAAGAAGGCACGAGTGGATGATCGCCGTGTGGTCACATCAAGTGCGGGGTCCAAAAGGTGTGGCAAGTGTGGAAGGGAGCACAGTGGGGAATGTAGGTTTGGGTCAAACTTGTGCTTCAAATGTGGGAAGGCGGGGCACCTGGCAAGGGAATGTCGTATAGTCTGGTGCTATAACTGTGGCGAAGAGGCTCACATAAGTAAGGATTGTAAGAAGCCAAGGGCTGAGAGTTCTGGGGTGAAGAGAACTAGAGGTGAAGGACGGAGGGCGAGCGCCAGAGCATTTACCATGACACAGGAGGAAGCTAGGACAGACCCTGATGTCGTGTCCGGTACGTTTCTAGTGAACCAAACTTTAGCTTCTGTGCTATTTGATTCTGGTACTAGTAAGAGTTTTATTTCTGCTGCTTTCTGTGCTAAGCTGCCTGTTAGTAGTAGACGTGTTGATGTGCCCTTTGATGTAGAAACTGCCATAGGTAAGTCTACCAGGATTTCTGAGATGATAGAGAATTGTGATGTGGAACTTGAGGGTCATAAGTTTCCTGTTAGACCGTTTGTGATGACCTTGGGTGGTTTCGATTTGGTTCTTGGGATGGATTGGTTGGTGGACTTCGAAGCGAACATTGTGTATCACAAGAAGATGATTCGGTTGACAGCGCCTCACGGAAGTTTGGTAACGGTTTATGGTGAGGGTCACGACGATCCCGAAGGTGATCTCAATGGCGGTAGCGGGAAATTGTATGAGGCGTGGATGTAGCGCCTACTTGGCTTATGTAAAGGATGTAGATGCACCAACACCACAACTGTCTGATGTACCGGTTGTGTGTGACTTTCCAGACGTGTTCCCAGAAGATTTACCAGGGGTACCACCTGATAGAGAAATTGAATTTCAGATGGATCTGATACTGGGTGCCCAACCTGTTGCCAAGGCACCATATCGGTTAGCTCCGATGGAGATGAAAGAGTTGATGGAACAGTTGCAATAGTTGCTTGATAAGGGGTTCATTAGACCGAGTATCTCTCCTTGCGGTGCTCCGGTCCTGTTTGTAAAGAAAAAGGACAGTAGTATGAGGATGTGCATTGACTAGCGCGAGCTAAACAAGTTGACAGTGAAGAACCGATACCCCTTACCGAGAATAGATGATTTGTTCGATCAGCTTCAGGGTGCCAGTTGGTTTTCAAGGATAGATCTTCGATCTGGCTATCATCAGTTGAAGGTGAAGGAGCAAGATATCCCTAAACCAGCTTTCCGCACGCGCTATGGTCATTACGAGTTTCTGGTCATGTCTTTTGGTTTGACCAACGCGCCAGCTGCTTTTATGGATCTGACGAACCGTGTGTGTCGGCCTATGTTGGATAAATCAGTGATTGTGTTTATTGATGATATCCTGATTTATTCGAAGAGTGAGACTGAGCATGTCGGTAACATCCGGGAGGTTATAGAGACGCTGAGAAGGGAGAAATTGTATGCTAAATTCTCCAAGTGCGCATTCTGGTTGTGTGAAGTTCAGTTCTTGGGTCATGTGGTGAATCCCGATGGGATCATGGTGGACCCGGTGAAAGTGGAGGCAGTTATGCAATGGAGGTCACCAAAGACGCCATCCGAGATTCGTAGTTTCTTGGGTTTGGCAGGCTACTATAGAAGATTCATCCAAGACTTCTCTAAGATTGCTTCTCCACTAACTAAGTTGACCCGAAAGGATGTGAAGTTTGTATGGGGTCAAGCTCAAGAGAAGGCGTTCGAAGAGCTGAAGGCAAGACTGACTCAAGCTCCTGTTTTGACATTACCCGATAGAAGTGAAAATCTGGTGGTTTATTCTAATGCTTCCTACTCAGGGTTGGGGTGTGTGTTAATGCAGAGAGGGAAGGTTATAGCCTATGCATCCCGATAGTTGAAAGTTCATGAGGTTAATTATCCCACTCATGACTTGGAGCTAGCAGTCGTGGTCTTTGCACTAAAGATTTGGAGGCACTATCTCTACGGGACGAAGTGCACTATTTTCACTAACCAAGAGTTTGAAGTACTTCTTCAAGCAAAAAGACCTGAACATGAGGCAGAGGCGATGGTTGGAGCTTGTAAAGGATTATGATTGTGAGATCCATTACCATCCAGGCAAAGCTAATGTGGTGGCGGATGCCCTTAGCCGAAAGGAAAGGCCCGAACCGATTCGGGTGAAAGCTTATCAACTAATCATGACCTCTGATGTGATGAAGCAAGTCAAGGAGTTTCAAGATGAGGCATTGAAAGAAGATCATCTTAACTCGGAAAGAATGAGAGGTCTGGTTGGGGAGTTGGGTGAAAACACACTCGGTGTTAGAACTCGATTCGGTCGTGTGTGGATTCCTTGTTTTGGGGATCTACGGGTGAAGATAATGGATGAAGCTCACAAGACTCGATACTCCATTAATCCTGGTACCACGAAAATGTACCATGACATGAAGAAAGATTATTGGTGGTTGGGTATGAAGCGTGACGTGGTGGAGTATGTGAGTAAGTGCCTTACTTGCTTACAGGTGAAGGCAGAGCATCAAAAACCATATGGGAAGATCCAACCTTTGGATATACCGGAATGGAAGTGGGAGCACATCACCATGGACTTCCTTACGAAGTTGCCACGTACTCCGAAAGGGTACGATGCCATATGGGTGATAGTTGATCGTTTGACGAAGAGTGCTCACTTTCTACAAATCCGCGAGACGTATTCATCTGAGAGGTTGGCTGATCTGTTCAAAAAGGAAATTGTAACTCGTCATGGTGTGCCGGTGTCTATTGTGTCTGATCGCGACACTCGGTTTACATCTAAATTTGGGAAGAAATTCCACGACGCTATGGGGATGAGGTTACATATTAGCACGGCTTATCATCCCTAAACCGATGGTCAGTCAGAAAGGACCATTCAGACATTGGAAGACATGCTCCGGGCATGTGTGATTGATGTTGGTGGAAGTTAGGATGACCACCTACCGTTAGTCGAATTCTCATACAACAACAGCTATCATGCCAGCATTGGCATGCCTCCATATGAGATGTTATACGGTAGGAGATGCAGAACACCCGTTTGTTGGGGTGACATTGGTCAAAAGGAATTGGGAAGCGTCGAGGTAATCGAGGCTACGACTGAGAAGATTGAAAATATCAAAGCCTTTATGAAGGCAGCCAAAGATAGACAGAAGTCGTATGCTGATAAACGACGCAGGCCGATTGAGTTCCAGGTGGGTGACCGGGTTATGTCGAAGGTCTCACCTTTGAAGGGTATTATCTGATTCAGAAAGCGGGGCAAGTTGAGCCCAAGGTATATAGGCCCTTTCCGAATCATTGCTCGAGTGGGAGAGGTGGCCTATAGACTTGAGTTACCGGATGAGTTAAATGGAATTCACCCAACATTCCACGTATCTCATCTAAGGAAGTGCCTAGCAGATGATTGGAAGATATCGAAGTAGATGAACGGCTTAATTATGTGAAGCAACCAGTGGCAATCATCGACCGAAAGGAGAAAAGGCTAAGGAATAAAGTGGTTCCTCTTGTGCGTGTACAGTGGAAGCACAGGAAGGGATCCGAGTCAACGTAGCAGACTGAGGAAGAAATGAGACAGCATTATCCATGTTTGTTCGAAGAATAACAGGTTTCGGGGATGAAACCTATTTAAGGGGGTGGACTTGTAACACCCGATTATTTATTCATTTATTTCGAAGCCGACTAAAGAAGAAAAAAAATAAAGTCCAAAGTCGAGGGATCAAACCCGCCAATGAAAGAAAGTCGGGTGAGTGGGAGTATGTAAGGGAAAGGGCAGCCCTTACCCTCTCCCCCACACTCACAAATCAGCCAAAGAAAGAGGAGAAGAGAGAAAGAAGAGAAAAAGAGGAAAAGTATTGGTTCAGGTTGGTTCGAGTAGCCAAGTTGTTGAGAAACGAGTCAAACCGAAGCTCTACTCATCGTGGTCGTTTGTGTGAGTTCTAGAACCCCACTTTTACTTGTTTTCTAACGATTTTGGGGCTGGAAAACATCTGAAATCAGGTTTTTGAGTATGTGTATGTTGACCCGTTTGTGTAAGTGTATGTATGATGCATTTGTGGCTTGATTGTGAGCTAGTGTGTGCTTGAATGGTGTTGTGGTATGCATCCCTAAGGTTTAGGATGGTCGATTTGGGCTTAAAATGGGTTTAGATGAGTTTGGAGGCCGAAAACCCTCGGGTACAGTCGGGATGAACTGCATTCTGCATCAGCTAGGGCTAGGCGACCGACTGGAGGCCGAATGGAGGCCATACGGCCGATTAGGGTGCGATTGGGGTCCATTCGCACGATTGAAGGTCCAGTCGCATAAGTGCTCATCCGCATTAATCCTATTTGCATGAGGTTCACCCACATTGTCCATTCGCACGACCGAACGTTCATTCACATGGGTATTCATCCACATTAGTTCATTCGCATAGTGTTCAGTCGCATGGAGGCCACGCGACTGAAGGGTGTCCATACGCCCGAATAGGGCTGTTGCACCCGTGGGAAGCGTAGTTTGACTTCTGGCTTTCGGGAGAAAGGGCAGATGTAAGTTTTGACGTAAAGGTTTTCGTAAGAGCATGGAAGATGACGATTGAGGCCTTAGAGAGCATGTTGGGCATGACGATGATGATGTTCCATGTTTAGGCTTGTTATGTATGTATGATGTTGCCCTGTATGATGATGATGATTACGTATGATATGTTCCTTATTATGATGTATGTTTATCTTTCTTGTGCGTTTACGTGTCATGTTAATGAATGAATGAAGTATTATGTAACGTAAAGTGAAAGATAGTGAAAGAGGAATATAAAGTAAGAATGCATACATTATTGAATGATGAACGAATGAAGGAAAGGCTTGCAAGCACATAAATGATGTGAGCAACCCTGTTGTTGCAACAGACTCGGATGGTATGCAATCCTTGAGATTGTTATGAGGTGAGCACCCCTATGGTTGCAACAGGCTCGGACAGGGCGTTATTGTGAAGTTGCCATGAGGTGAGCAACCCTATTGTTGCAGGAGACTCGGATAGCATGCTATCGTTGAAATTGGCAATTGGGGTGAGCAACTCTATGGTTGCAACAGACTCGGATAGCGTGAAGTCGTTGGGATTGTTAATGAGGTGAGCGACCCTGTTGTCGCAACAAACTCGAAGGAACGAAAGTATAAATGAACGAAAGATTTTGTATGAAAGAATGAAGGATGAATGAACGTAAATGCATTATCGGAATAATATACAGAACAGGATCTTGGTCATTCGACCTCAGTAATCGTGGCTGAGTGCCACGAAGAGGGTAAAGTCTAACCGGATCTAGATAGAGAAATGAATGATAATGTAACACGTGAATGAGCAAAGTTAATGAACGGAATGACGAAGATAATACTTATATTATCTGTATGTACATATGATGTATGATCGCGAACGAATGTAAAGTAAAGTATGTTTTATTTATAAAACTAGAACTCACTCAGCAACGCTGACTTTGGTGTGTTTCTAGTTGGCAGGTAGTGATTGCTGAGGATGGTACGGGCGACTACTCAGCTCTTTTGGGATGGCATTCTTTTGATTAATGTTTTTGCATTGTAATGCGAACAAGCTATTTTGTAATGAATGTTGTATTAATTTACAAAAGCATTTACATGGAAATGAAAGATTGTTTTAGTTTTCCACTGCGATTTTATGAAATACAAATGTAATTATACGTTTTATGTGCGATGAGAACCCAACTGTAAGCATCCCGGGAACGGGGTCTTACACTCTGCTTTCAACTGTTCAATCCCTTTTTCTTTGCTTAAATTTTCGTCTTTCAATTTTTCGATCTCATCAACATCAACTATTTCCTAAATTTGTATAGACACATTTTGTGACATACTTACAGGGATTTCTTCTACTCCTTCATTTGTATCAATTTCAAATACTGAATGAATAGAATCATTTATAAAGTCAGAATCAAATGTTTGATTTTGAGATTTCCTTTCTTGTAACAGCTTCCTCGGCATTTTCTTCATTCAAAGGTTGTGGCTCATGTCCAGTATCTTCTGCATTTCTTTCTTCATAACCTTCTTGATGTGCTTCAGTGGCATCATCATTTCCATCATCATCATCATCACTTCTTCACTTGATGAAATTTCAAAACAGCATCATCACTTTCTTTATCAACTTCTACATCTTCAATCACATCATTTGGATCTATGGTTCTTCTTCAGTTAGATGGAAGTGTGGCTGAGTAATATCAACTTCATCCATTGATACATTCCTCATATAATCAAAAACTGGAATGTTTTGAGCACCGTGATCATTGCCAGTCTTTGTAAACAACCTTTGACATGTGCTCTAACTGAATCTTTTAACCAATAACTTCTCTTCAGCATACAGATCGGATTTGCATCATTAATGAGAATTGAAGAAAATCTGGGTACATCAAATACTTATGCCTTACCTCCTCTTTCAAGATTAAAAATGAAACCATTCATTATCCACTTAGCCATATTAATCTTCTAAACTCTTTATTGTGGATAAAGCTATAATTGGAGATGCAATGTCTACAGGGAATGAATCCCAACCAGCACTTCTTTAACATGCATGTTGAAGATATAGCATAAAAGCTTCCAATGCTTAAATACACTAGCTCTAAAAATTGCTTCTTAGGGAAATGATCTGGATGACCCATCTGTATAAAAACCTCTCTACATTCATTAAATGTATATTCTGATAAATCTTCAGCATCATATCACCCAGTCTTAGAGCTTGTCTGATTGCTCTTCTTCAGAAACTTCAAGCATTCTTTCTGATGTGATGAAAGCTCTTAAAACTTGTTTCCTTGATCATCTCTTTCACTTGAGCAGTTCTCAGAATTTCTTAATCATTCTTCCATTATCATGGGCCTTGCACACATAGCATACACTATTTTGTTCTGAGTAAAAATCTGATCATATCTTCATATCCAGTAGCTTCTCTGTTTCATCATCTAAAAAGCAGCTACATTATGCTTTGGCTCAATTTTTAATTCTTCCATCTACAAAACACAACAAAGTATATTGAGAACATTGAATATTGATTAATGAAATGTATTTCTAATATGACTTTGATTTGACTTTTGAATTTGACCTTTTTATTTTACTTTTGAATTGAGATTTCAAGTTGTAAACATTAATCTTTATTCATTTTGATTTATTATTTAACTTTTTCAATTTTGATTTAATTTTTTTTATTTTTTTTTTTTATTTTTTTATTAATTTTGTCAAAGAATGGATTGTTGTTTCATCACTGTACTCGAAAAGAGTTCTTATCAATAATCCAGTATTTCTTGAATATTATACTCATTTGATCAGATTAACATGGATTATATTGAGTTCGAACGCCCAAATAGCATTCAAACCGTCTATAACAAGCACTGATTTAACCCAACATTTATATATTTGAAATCACAATTAAACGTTATATATTCAAATATAATGTATACTCAAATGGATTTGATTCGATTTCAGATGAAATAAGGATGTGATGATACTAGACAGACACAAGTTGACGGTTTGGTCTGAGATTTTGAAGTGAAAATGAGAATACACATAAGTGTTCAATTATATAAGTGAAATTTTAGGCGTATGAGCCCTGTTTGGCGTATGGTCCCTGTTTGGCGTATGAAAACCTAACATTCACTTATTTTGTTAGACGCATGAGCACTGTGTGCGTTTTAAATCGGACGCATGGGAACTTTCAGAGGCATAAGCACATTTAGACCCTTTTGCACTGTTCAGTCGCATGGACTTTGTGAAACGTCTACACTGAAATTTGAAACTATGTACAACGCATGAGACATGGACAAACGTCTAACAACAGAAACAACTATTTAGGCGCATGGGATTATCACAAACGCCCAACATTTTAATTTTCATAGATGTATTACAAACTGTTTAGACGCATGGGAATGAATCAAACATCTAACACTTGTATAATCCTGAAAAATTTCATCATGCTCATATTGAGGCGCATGTGCACTGTTTAGGTGCAAGAGTTGACTTTCATGATTTAAGCACATTGTGATTTCCAATTTCTTCACTTGCAACACTTTTTACCAGTTAGATCCCCAATTTTGAAGTTTTTGCATATTGCACTTTCAATTTATAAAATTTTATTTTCTATTTCTTTTAAATTTCTTTTGTCCCTTCATTTTAGTCTCAACATAAAATCAAATATCCTGATTTTCAACTTAAAAAGCATTTATTGCAAAGATTATGTAGATCATATTTCATTTTCAAACACTTCTATTTTCATTTACACAACTACTTAAACATAAACATCATCCTTTCATTCAACATTTCAAATTTTGATTATGATTATTGAATATTCGGAGAACCACTCTTTCATTTACTCTCCCCTAAACTTTAAGTTTGAAAAACTTATAAGTTCTATGAAAGAGAATAAGATCACACAGCACATTGACATTGGCCTCACACACAGAATGCATAAAAGAAAAATGAAAATAGAATTAAAATCTAATATAAGCACAGAATAAATGTCTGCATAGAGATCATACTAATGAAGATCAGCACATTAAAATAAAACAAATGTGGAGAGTCATAGACAATGAATAAATCCTGATCAAGTGTGTTCCAAGTCAGTGATATCACAGCAAAGGAGACACAAGATCTAAGGACAGACAATGAGTTTTTTGACACAATTATCAACTCACTTACTTTTCGATTCTTGGATTGATTAGTGTTGATTTAGATATGACATGATGTAAAGCATACAGAGACTAAGAGAGCTCAACTATCGTCATGAAATGTAAGAAAGAACACATGCTCAACTTATTACCTGAAACATAGATATCACCAGAGTTCATGTTACTTAGTTAATAGAGGATGATCATGGATAACCATTTGATCAGCTCTGACTATTCATTTGAATAGGTTTTGCACATTGGCATCTTTTTGCATCAAAAAGAGAATCTGGGTCTGTAATGACTTACAACAAAGGATATCTCAGTACTTTAGGTCTATGATAACTCATAACAGAGAAGTGAAATGATGCTTTGTAACAGATCTCATGATTTCATATAGTTTTAACAGGTGTGAGAGATGTATCTTAACAAACATTCATTCTGATAAGCTAAAACAACTCAAAAGTACTCAGATGAATACACACAAGCATTTATGTTTAGTTTGATCACAAGAATTTATTTTTTCAGCATAATAGTCAGATATTGTCTACACATCATATCTCATCATGTTTAGACTTTATTAATGAGTGAAGTATGCAACTGATCTCACTAATGTACTATCATTTCTCACATGTTGCAAAACATAATCCTTTCTAAAAAAACTCTATTTTTGTATTTTTGATATATATTTTTTATTTGATTTTTTTATGAAAAACATAAAATCACACACACACAAAATATAAACATGCAATTAACAATGAGAGTATCACTTATTATGATCTTTTGATTTAGGGAGATCACATATGATTTATAAGACCAATTGATTCTACTAAGTACTCAAACCGTCCTGGTAGGAAGGCTTTAGTAAATAGATCTGCCAATTGTTTTTCTGTTGCAATTTGAATCAATATGATTAATCCTTTTTCAAAGTTATCTCTAAGAAATTGATATCGAATTTTGATATGTTTTGTTTTTGAGTGTTGAACAGGATTAGCTGTTATGAACATAGCAGCTATGTTATCAATGTAAATTGGTGTTTTAAGAAAGTTGAATCCATAATCTAGTAATTGATTTTGCAACCAAAGGATTTGAGAACATCCTGCTGATGCATCAATGTACTCAGCTTCTGCAGTTGAAACAGAGACATTTGTTTGTTTCTTACATTGCCACGAGACTAATCTGGGACCAAGAAATTGACACCCACCCGAAGTAGATTTTCTATCTTGACAACATCCACCATAATCACTATCTGTATATCCATATAGTTCAAAGTTACCCTTGTAAGGATACAAAAGTCCTAAGGCTGGTTTACCTTTGAGATACCTGAATATCCTTTTGATAGCAATAAAGTGAGATTCTTTTGGGTCAGATTGATACCTGGCACATACACAAACAGCATACATAATGTCTGGTCTAGATGCAGTAACATACATCAAAGATCCAATCATTGATCTGTATAACGTTTGGTCAATAGATTTTCCTTTTGGATCAGGTTCAATCTTGGTGTTAACATCTTCTGGAGTTCGTATGGACTGACAGTCTTGCAACTTAAATTTCTTTAAGAGCTTGTCAACAAACTTTTCTTGATTGATGAAGATTCCATTTGTAGTTTGCTTGACTTGAAGTCCAAGAAAGAAGTTAATCTCTCCCATAGAACTCATTTGGAATCGAGATTTCATGATTTCTTCAAATTCATTGCACAATTTTGGACAGGTAGAACCAAATATGATGTCATCAACATACACTTGTACACATAAAAGATCATTATTATCCTTCTTTATGAATAAAGTTGGATCAATTTTCCTCATGTGTATCCATATTGGATTAGTGTTGTGATAACGTCTCATACAAATTCTAGGGGCTTGATGAAGTCCATATAAAGCTTTACCCAGTTTATATACTCGATGTGGAAATTGTGCATCCTCAAAGCTGGAGGTTGCTTCACAAACACATCGTCAGTGATTGGACCATATAGAAATGCACCCTTTACATCCATTTGATACACCTTGAATTTCATGAATGAAGCATAAGCCAGAAAAACTTGAATTGATTCAAGTCTTGCAACTGGTGCAAACACTTCATCATAATCTATACCTTCTTCGTGTGTGTATCCTTGTGCAACAAGTCTTTCTTTGTTCCTTATTACAACCCCACGATCATCGTCTTATTTCTAAATAACCATTTCATGCCAATTGCATTTTCTCCTTCAGGTAGATCAACCAAATTCCACACTTCTTGTTTGCGGAATTGAAGTAATTCTTCTTGCATGGCTTCTATCCAACCATTGTCCTTTAATGCTTCGGTAACATTTTTAGGAACAATTTGAGAAAGAAAACAAGAGTATAAGCATACATTTGCTTGTTCTGATTTACTCCTTGTTGTTCTCTTATTCAATGAACCAATAATCTGAGAAATTGGATGATTCTTGTGAATACGAGATGTAATAATCTCATCACATTGATCATTAACATCCATATTTGTTTGATTCAAGTTGGAATACTCATGTATCAAAGTAGAAGAATGTGGATTGAAGTTTGGAACTTGAGTAGGTGAATTGACAAAGTAATCAAAGTTACCTATATCAACTACATCACCTGAAATGGATGATGTTCCAGACTCAGGTATCACAAACTCATTACCATCATTAGGAATATTTTGTGATTCTTCCTGATTAATTGACTCTGAATGATCTAAAACTGTATTTTCATGGATTTGTATTGTTGAATCCTTGACAAATGACAAAAATGGGTAGTCTGAGCTTGAATCATCTGGCTCATCAGAACTGAATCTTGACTGAAAGATTCGAGATCTCCTCTTGAGTTCTTCTTACTGTAGAATTAAGAAATTTGGTTGATTAAACAAATTAGATTGAAAAGAGTTTGATAATGAATCTAGGTCAAATAACCATGCAGGACCATTTGAAACTCATGGAAAAGAATTTTCCAGAAATTTAACGTTGAATGTTTCAAGGATTACATTTGTCCTAGAGTTGTAGACTCTATAGGCTTTTGAAGCCGATGAATATCCAACGAAAAATCCATTATCAGATTTTGCTTCAAATTTTCCTAATTGATCACTTGAATTAAGAATCATAACTGGACAACCAAATGATTTTAAAAAGTTTATGTTCGGTTTTCTGCCAAACATTAACTCATATGGAGTTTTCAGTTTATCTTTGACGATTAAGATTCGATTCTGAACAAAACACGCAGTTGATATTGCTTCATCCTAAAAAGTGATAGGGATTTTTGCATCGGCTAACATAGAACGAGCAGCTTCAATCAGTGTTATATTCTTCCTTTCAGGAACTCCATTTTGTTGAGGAGTTCTGGGAGCACTGAACTGATGAGCTATCCTTTTCTGTGCACAAAACATTTCAATATTAGCATTTTTGAATTCCGTTCCATTATCACTTCTTATTATTTTCACTTTGTTGTCTAATTGATTTTCAACTTTAATGATAAATTCTTTTTGTAATTCAGCTGTTTTAGATTTGGCATAAAGAAGAAAACCCATGAAAATCTTGTGAAGTCATCAATGATAACTAACAATATGATTTTCGTCCATACTCTTGAACGTTTGTTGTTCCAAAAAGTCCATATGTAACATGTGGAAGAGGTGTTGGATGTTCAGTTTATATGCTTGGACTTATAAGACGCTCTTGTGTTGCTTTCCCTTCAAACATGTTGAGCAGTGATCTCATTTGTTGTAAACTTCTTAGATGAAGTCCAAACACATGATTTCCTGCTACAGCTTGTTCATGTTCTTGAAGTTTGAATCACCGAGACGTCTATGCCAAAGCGGGCTTTCATCATTTGATGCTTTGCAATTAGACATGTTGTTTCAGTTGAAGGATCAACTTGAGACATATCCAATTTGTATACATCTGTCTCTCTCAGCTGTAACAATCACCCAATCTTTGCTTATCTTGAAATCTGGCTTCAACATAACAAAATGAATCATCAAACAGAATAGAATATGATTTGTCACATATTTGAGATACGCTTAAAAGATTAAATTCACTCTGAACAAAAGTTGACTTTATCAAAGCTTATTATCCCATTGATACTGTTCCTTCTCCCGTTATTTTTGCTCCAGCATCACACCACCAAGGGCGACGACGAGGTCCATCTTTTGACTTAAAGTCTTGTAACAAGGCAGTATGCTGTCATGTGCCGACTACACCCACTATCCACATACCATGTATTGATTGGTCTTTTTGGGCGTACCTGCACTACAAGAAAGTTAAGTTGAAATATCTACCCAAGCTGAAATATCTATCCAAATTTATCAACAATTGTAAATTGTTTAAATGGAGATTATTCAATCAGTTTATTTTTGATGAATTTACCAATTTTATTTTGAAAATTTTTGATTTTTATTGTGAACATTCATACCATTTGATTGATCATCTTTTGAAATGTATTGATGACTAACATTTTTATTATTCATCTTTACAGATCTTGGTATGAAGTGTTCTTGCATGTTATGTTTTGAGCTCATATAATTGTTCTTAGGAAAAGATCTCAAACCTATATTAGGTTGATTAATGTCTCTTTGAAATCCATTAGTTTGATTTCTCAAATACTGTGGATTAGCAAATCCTTTGCTCATGTTTGATTTTGCAAAGTTTCTAGTGAGAGATCTATTTCTAAAGTAACAATTTGCAGTGTTGTGAGTCTTTTCATCACAATAAGTATAATATTTGTTATAATAACAATCTGCTGTCGAATGATTTCTCATGTCACATATGTGACAGTACTTGTTGAAGTAGCACTCACATATTGTGATTTTTCATATCA
>CM046445.1:32062816-32284768 GCA_025506515.1 Flaveria trinervia | reverse complement strand
AGCAACAAACTGATATTGAGACATTGATGATGCACTATCATTGTTCCTTGAGCTTTCATCAATCTCCACTGATTCTTTTTTGCAATAAGAAGATCTAGATCCATTGGAAACTTCTCAATATGCTTAGTAGAGTTACAGTTGTTTCCATGATGATGGTAAAGCATTGAGTAGCTTGAGATTTAAATCTTCAAGATCAGGTTTGATACCGTTGTTGACATCTCAGTTATAAGTTGAACAAATCTATTCATCATCGATTTAGTCGTCTCTAGACAAATGTTGAAACAATTCTAATTGTCTTTTGAGCTTTTGTTTCTTTAGATTTTGAATTTCCTTACCTCCTTCACAAATGATCTTCAATGTTTTATATAGTGTAATCCAGTTTGATATGCATCAAGCCTTGTAAGAACTTCCAAAGGCAATCCTTTACACATCAATGAATAGGCTTTAATATCAATCTTAAACTCTTTTCAGATCATCTGCTTGAAGATCATCTTCTGGATAAGGTTTGGAGAATCTTTAGTATACACAAATCCTCTGTCTGGTCCATCAGTTATTATAGGAATGTATGGTCCTTTTTCTATAGATTTCCAGAGATCAGTGTCAATGGAATTAAAATGTTGTTTTAGTCTTAAGAGACTAATTTTTGAAATCAGCTCTATTTTTAAGTATTGGAACTCTATTTTCGAATCTTCTGATTTTACCATCTTATATTTTTGTTCTTTTCTTATATTTTGAATTTTAAAAAATTGAAAAAGTTTTCAAAGAATTTTCTTTAAAAAAAATTCTAGTATCAAGTTGAAACGTCTGAACAGTATTCAAACGCCTCAATAGTTGATGCGTCTAAGTGAGAGTTGTCTAAGGGAATGCCTTAGAAAATTTTTCCAAAACGTATAAGTATTAATGCGTCTGGAATGTTTCAAGTGCCTAAACAGTTGTCAAACGCCTGAATAGTTGTCAAACGCCTAAAAACGTTGTCAAGTGTCTAAATAGTTGTCAAACGCCTAAACATTATCAAGCGCCTAACAATTATCAACTCAACAAAGGTGATACGTCTGAGATTCTTCTCTTCAACAGTACTCAAACGACTGACTAAAACACGTCTATACAGTGTTAATGCGACTAACACTTAGACAAATTTTCAGTCAATCTCAGCTCATGCGACACATTCATCATCTTCAAATGAATGTAACAAACTCAAATCTTCTGAATTCTTCAAATGTTGATGAATTCGATTGAAACTTTTCAATTAAATGAGTTTTATGCCGATAAACATTCTTCTTAATATCAATTTCTTCAATTTCAACAACAAATCACTCAATTTTGAGATTTTCAGTTCGAAACTTCAAAACTTTTTCGAACAACAAATTGACTTGAATTTGATGAATTGATATGCTAATTGTGATTCAAATCATGTTTCTGATGATGAAACACAACTGAAATTCACAAGTTTTTAATTGAATTGCATCTCAATCACAGATTCAGTGAGATTTTGACGTTTTCAAGTTTGATGAACTTAAAAAGAAAATCAATCACTAACAGCTTACCAACAGCTCTGATACATTTGATAGGATCAAATGAATAAATATGTGATGATTTATGAACACAATTCAATGAAATTCACACAAAGTAATCAAATCAAAACAAGATATCAATAAACTTCAAGTTTTCATAAATATCAAGCAAAGACAATTACAAGTATGAAAAGCAGATTCGAATATCTTGTGTATTCGTTCCTATCTACCTACAAATCTAAGCTTTTATACTGAAAACAAAAAATAAAGGAACTAACAAATTACACAAATAGTCCCTATACTATTAGAAACTATCAAAAGACAAATAAAGACAACATGTTAATATTTCTTAGAGCACTTAACAAGTAGATTGAACATGTCGTGTCATGTGTATACATCTTCAACACCTTGATCTCTCATGACATGCCATATTTCTAGATTAATAAAGTAAGTGCAGGACAAGATGGGTCTTCCTGATGCCAAATGAGCTACTTGGACTGCAGTTGGTTGAGCTTCCTCTTGCAAATCCTCAGGATATTTTGACTCAACCTGAGGTTTGGAGATGGATGCCTCTTTCTTCTTCTTCTTCTGTTTGGATTGGTTTAGAGGCCATCCTTTTTCTCCTTTTTGAATATTTCAATCAAAAGATCAGCATGTAACACCCTATTGGTCATCTTTGTCTTTCTCAGTTAGGTCTTCCTCTCTCATAGGTTCAGATTTAGAGGGAATAGAACGCTGTTGGGAATCAAAAGTAGAAGCTTGATCAGACTTAGCAGGAGGTCCAGGTTGTGTTCCTCAAAAGGTTTAACCTTAACCTCCACTTCTTGAGGGACTTGACTTGGTGGGGAGTGTAAGTAAACAAGTTCTCTCCATTTATCTTCTGCTTAATCACCTAGTGTGCTCATCCATAGTAGATAAAGACATAGGGCCAATTCTCCTTCTGGAGAATCCGTACAACTTTAAGAACTCATCATCCTCTTCCTATCAGCAGCCTTCTTCATGCTCTTTTAGATGATGGCTCTTTCCTTTGCAGCCTCTTCTCTCATCTGTCTCATTATTTACTTCTCTCGTTAATACTTCAAGTTCAAGCTCCTTAAGATACTCAAACTTTATGTACTCAAGGACAAGGGAAGAAGTGTATCTGCCTGATATAGGCATGTGGTACTTAGGTAGTTGATCATATTTATCTTATGTGTTTCTTTGTCTACCTAAGGTTCTTATGGAGCCATAGCCTTTTGTGTGGGAATTTCCTGAACTAGGGATAGGGTAGGAACATGGTTCTAGAGTCTTTTAGTGTCCTTTCCTCTTTGATTTGAAGAAGCATCATGCATCCTCTACCTTTTTCCTCTCTTTTGACAATTCAATGTCAGCCAATTCATTCAATTCTTCTTAGGGGAGGGAGATAATATTATCAATACCATAGTTCCTTGTCTATAAGTAGTTTATCCTAACTGTCCTTAACTCATCATCCTGAGTATTTGGACTAGGGGAGATAATATTTTTCACTGACAAACCTTTGTGACTTAGGGCGGAGAGAACTTTGGCCTTTATTGCTTGGTGTAGCCTCCAAGCTCTAACCAGAGAGAGGTTGAGATGCGCCTTCACGAGTAGATGTCTCATCAAGAGAATGGACTTCTGAGCAGTTGTAGGTGTGATAGGGCTCTAAGGTTCAATCGTTGGGCCTTTAGTCAAGGTCGTTTGAAGCTAATCTTAGGGCTTGCCTCAATATCCAGTTGACCATTGACATATCGTGATTGCCTATATCTCCTTCTGAGGCTAAACTCTTAAGTAATCATGTCTTGAATCTTTTGAGCCATTTGTTAGCTTGTCTAGATTGGCTTGGATTGACAAGTGGCATGCTGACAAGGTCAAGACCTTTATAGTAGTTCAAAGTACAAAAATGATTGGGTTGTGAGAGTGAGAATCTCACATAGGATCGAATATAGTGATAAAGTCAGAGATTGAATGGCGGAAACAAACAATCAATAGACTTTAATGCAAGAATAAACTCATAAATGATTTTTATATATTGATGAACGTGATTGAATACAATAAATTCTAGGGTTATAGCAAAAACAGTAATAATGCACTTAGAGAATGTTTCATACAAAATATTCTAATCATCTATTTTTCTGTCACCTCATGAATGAGGTTTCTATTCTATTTATAAGCTGACAAGATGCCTTTTTTACAAAATGACTAAACTACCCCTGACCTATACATCAGAACTAGTCTAAGTCTTCATCACCATTTCATCTTGTTCATCCGCATTGGCAAATGCAGATGAGTTGGACTTGATCTGCATTTCTTCACTAGGTCCTCCATATTAGTGTGTTGGTCATCCGTATTGGGTAATGCGAATGAACAAGTACTTGTGCGTATTCATCTGGTTATCCACATTGGCACATGCGGATGAACAAAATCTTATCTGCATTACTTCTGGTCTTCGGTATTCGTTAAAGCGAAAGAACAAACACTTTCAGCAGTTGTTCTTTGCCTTCCATGTAAACAAATGCGGTAAGCCAATACTTATTCTTCTACTACAGGATCTTCATCCGCATTAACACTTGGACTTATGGGAACTCTAGCAAAACAACCATCAACTCACTAATTGAATTGGCATGTATGATCCTTTCAGGGTCCAATAATACTCCCCTAAGGGTTATACAACTTGTGTTCTTTAATGCTTTGATGGTGGTTGAGGTTGTGAGGATTCTGTTGGATCTTGTTATGTCAGCAAAGGTTCAGCTTGTGATGGGTCCAGTATAGCCTTTATCATGTTGACAAAGTCTTTAGCATCAACCATCTTTTCTTTATTAAGCACATGTATTTTCTGTTGACTCATTGCATGGATGGCTTCTAATGGCAGTTTCTTGAGTGAAACTGATTCCTAATTAAAAGGTGTCCTTTTCTTCTTTCTTTTCTCTGTGAATCAACAAAGCACCATCTTGGCATTGATCTGGTCATATGCCAACTTTAATATCTTCATGCACTTTAGAAAGAAGTGCATATCTTCTTGACCAAGTTTGTTAGATATCTCTTTGAAGTTCCTGGTGAAGATATTATGTATGTAAGATTGATCTAATAGTCTCACTTCATAACCACTAAACAATCTGATTTTTGCACCTTCTTTCCCACCCCACTTCCTCTCAATCACCAACTCATAAGTCTTCTAATCATAGTAAACATTGGAGATTGGAATTGAGGAATGAGTGCCAGCCATCATTTTTCTTTTTATGTCTCTGTAGGCTTCACTCTTAGTTCTGGAAACACTACCTCTTCTGCTGGTTTTGTTTGCCTCTTCTCTTGAGGGTTTTTGAATGATCTGTCTTTCCTCATGCATATGGATTTTAGAGACTTGAAGTTGTCAGTTCTCTTGAACATTCTGAGTATTTCTTAAAACTCATAGCCTCTAAACATAGCTTTGTGATTGATTAGTTCTAATTGAGCTAGTTATTTTAAGTCATGGATCTCCAAGGCATTTTCTAGAGTATAGTACTCTATAAAAATTAGACCATCCCATAGATCCTCGTCACCATAAACATGTTCCAATCACCGTCGTACTTCTAGGAAATGAGTTTCTAATCTGTTTTGCCCTTTGGAGTAGACACACCCTTAATCATCTCTACAGTGGTAAGCCCATCTTGATGTTTTAGTTAAGAAGGCACAACAAACCATTCAGGATATCTATGAAGCACGGGTGCCAAAGAGTCTTGATCTCGATGGGTGAGTTACATGTCTTGAGCAGACACTCTGGATCTTGGCTTTTTGCCAGTAATCTTATCTTCCAGAGTTTTAAGTCTCTCTTTCTTCTCAGTAATCAATCTATGGACAATAGCCCTTAGAGAATTGGTTTTCATGTTACCAAGTTTCCTCTTGGTGAAATCTTGATTTGATAAATAATCCTTCATTTCCCTATGAGACATTGTATAGGGATCAGGATACAAAGGTTGAGAAGTTGAATTGTGCTTCCTCATGGCAGATAGTTTTGGTTTGTCAGCTTTAGGTGAGATGGTCTTTTCATAGTCAGTTTCAATAGTAGGGTCTAGCAGTTTGTTTAATCATTCCCTTTCTGCCTTCATCCGCTCATAAGTCATGCCAAAGACCTCATCCGGATCATATCCATGATTAATCAGATACATAGCTTCAACCATTAAATCATCATTTCGATCCTTTTTCATAATTTCTTCTACTTAACTTTCTTCTTTCATAGGACTATCAACTACTATTGGCTCATCAGCCACATAGCCTCCTTCGATTTCACCTTCTTCCAGATCAACAAAAATAGTCTGATTCTTTAATCGAGCTTCTTCTTGCTCATGTTCATCTAAGAATTCTGCTATAGCTACCAAGCTTCTTGGATCATCTTGTTTACTTATCTTAGAAGCTCTTCTTCCATTATGGGTCTTTTGCCCTTTGCCTTCTCAGATGAATACTTTCTCTTTCTGGTATAAGTTTGAAGTGAAGGACCCGAAGAGGTTTTAGGCGTTTCAGATCTTTGAGGCACTTTTTCAACCTCTGATTGTACTTGTTCATGGGCAGAAATAGCTTTTTCTTCCTTTTCTCTTTGTTCTTTACATAGTTTTCTAGTCATTTCTTTTTGATCATAAGATAGAGACACAGCTTCGATTATTTGCAAGCTCAACTCCTTCTCTAGAGGGACAGGGGATTGAGGGATAATCATAATGGGTTCAGTGAAAGTCTTTTGATGAGTTACAAAATCCCAAAACTCATCATCAATAATGAACTCTTGTGATGTGAGATTGTCTACTGCATTGATCATGTCATTAAATTCAGCCTCATCGGTGTGTGTAGCAGCTGATTTTACAGAATAGACCACCATCTCTAGGCTTGATTCTTCATTATTTGACTTACTTGTATCTTCTTATTTTTCATTACTTTGAGATTAAGTTTGTATCTTATCAGCTCTAAATCTATCCTCATCCTTTGCACTTGCTTCAGCCTCAACTTTTTTCTTAATTTCAATCAGCATCTCGAGCTCAGGAAATCTTTTGATTGACTTCCAATTTGATTTTGCAATTTAGTGATAATCTCTGCTTGTTCTTCAATTACCTCCTCTTGCTCTTCCATGGCAATGGTTTAAATAGCAAGAGTGTCTACATGGCTACAAATTTCTTCTAATGAACAATTAAGAGCAGTTGTTAACATTTCAATCTCCCTATGTTTTTCTTTCTTTTTTGAATCATATTTTTCTTTCAATGATTTCAACTTATCTTCCTTCTCATCTAGTTCCAACAATCTATCTTGAATGATACTTGATCTTCTCTTTAATAGTCTTTCCATCTTTACCACTTTCTGTAGAAGTTCAGAGATCATTTCATCTTTCTCATCCGATTTATTGATACTAGATTCAACAAAACTCTCAAAAGGAGCAGCTTCCAAGATAGCTTTCTTGACAGGAATTTGGTTAGGATATCCTCCTCATGAGAAGATTATTTGGATTTTTCTGAAGAGCTAGCATAGTCACCAAGCTCAACAGGTTCTGTAGGCATTAGAGATGGTTGGGTTGATTGTATAGGTGAATGGTGAATAGGAGATAAGTGTGGGGATGTAATGGGTTGTGTTTGGAGAGATTGTATTTGTGGGTTGTAAGGTGTTGGGGTTCTTTTTGAAGATGGAATTTGTGAGGTGTGAGGTGTTTGCAGTGGGGTTCTTTGTGGAGATAGAATAGGTAGAGGATCAGCTTGTTCTTCAATTTGCTCATTAGCTGGGGCATGTTGTTCTTCACCTTGTTCATCAGGATTGATCTGTTGGATCATCCAAGGCAAAAGAGGAGAGTGAGCTCCACTGTATAAATTTCTAGGATCCCTCTTCTTAATGTATTTATATGACTTAGCATCATAGTGTGGAATATCTACTACTAGTCCATCAGCCACTTGAGTTGGGAAGGCTTCATTGATAAGACATTGAACGAAACTTGGGTACATTAAGAACTTGTACCTCCTTCCTTCTTGTATGTTGGATACTAGTCCATTGAAGATATAAGTTGACATATTGAATGGTCTACTTGTGCACAAAGCACATATTGCTAATGAAGTAATAACATGTAACACCCAAATATTTTCTTTCAAGCCGACGAAAGAAGAAAGAGAAATAAAGTCCAAAGTCGAGGGACCAAACTCGCCAATAGGAGAAACTTGGATGAGTGGAAGTATATATAGGGAGGGCAGCCCACACGATCCCCATTCTTACAACACTCAGCCATGGAAGAGAGAAAAGGAGAAAAAGAGGAGAAAAGCTTGGTTTAGGTTGATTCGAGTGTGGAAATCGATGTGTAGCGGGTAAAATCAAAGCTCTACTCAACGGGATCGTTAATGTGAGCTCTAGAACCCCTATTTTACACGTTTTTAAATGATTTTGGGACTGGAACACATCTGAAAACCATTTTTCGGGTATTTGGGTGTAAACCCATTTTTGTATGTATGTGTATGTGTATGATTCGTTTGGGGCTTAATTTCAGGCTTGGTTGTGCTTGAATGGTGTCATGGTATGCTTCTCTAAGGTTTAGAATGGTTGATTTGAGATTAAAATAAGTTTGGAAGAGTTTGAAGGTCGAACTTGGCGGTTGTAGTTCGGGATGAACTGCATTCTGCATCAGCTAGGGCTAGGCGACCCAAGGGAGGTCCATGTGCCCGAATGAGGTGCGATTGGGTTCATACGAACGTAAGGAATGCGACTGAGGTTCGTTCATGTGACTGAGAGCCATACACATAAGGGCTATACGACTGAAGGAAATACGGATCAGAGTCATGCGACTGAAGGAAATGCGGATGAAGGTCATGCGACTGAAGGTCATATGACTGGAGTACATACGCCTGTGAGTCGTGCGATTTAGGTTCATACGCATAAATGGTGTGCAACTGATGGCCATTCGCATGAAGGTTATGCGACTGACATCCATACGCCCGGATGTCATGTGACAGAGGTTCATTAGCATGGGAAGCATGCGATTAGAGGCTCTGCGACTGGAGGTCCATTCGCCTAAGTGTTCTCATACGCATGAGAGACCACGCAAACGAATGGGGTCCATACGCCCAAATGACCATGGTGTTCACTGACTTTTGGGAAGTGCGGACGGAGACTTGGACCTTTGGGGTTGTAGATGATGTGATGGGTATGGACGACTTAAGATGATGTATGATGATGAGCTGATGATGATGATGAGCTGATGATGATGATGACGTGATGCATGAGGATGGTGTGATGTATGATGATGTGTGCTTTCGTATGGTTGCATATTGTTGTGATGCGCGTGATTCGTGTGATGTTTGATGTCGTGTGATTGTGCATGTTGTGTATTTGTGCATGTTGTATGTTATTATGTTCCTTATTATTATGTATGATTGTCTTCTCGTGGTTTTGCGATGAGCGTTAATTAATGTAATGAAAGTATTATATAACGTAAAGTGGAAGATAATGAAAAGAGGAACGTAATGAATGAGTGCAAGCTTGAATGAAGGAATGAGAGCAAGGATGGCTGGCAAGAGTAAGGAAGGAGGTTCACAACTCACTGGGAGTTGTTAGTCCAACTGTATGTGTAATTATAGCATGCGATCTTGGCTAACTCATAAGGGGACATAGACACAGTAAGCAGTTCAGTTTTGGTAACTGCTCAGATACGTGCGATGTGGTATTTACTGTGTGTTATGTAGCATGCGATTTTGGCTACCTCATGTGGATTATGTAGCGTGTGATTTTGGCTAACCCATGAGATGGCATGCGATTCTGGCTAAAACCCCGAGAGTTCTCACACACACAGGGGGAGTCGTTCTTGGTGACGACTCTGATGGTGCGATTTGTGCGATATGTGCGACGGACAGCATAAGGGTAGCGTGCGATTTTGGCTAACTCTTGTGGATTATGTAGCGTGCGATCTTGGCTAGCCCATGAGATATCGTGCGATTTTGGCTACCTTATGTGTGCAATCCGTGCGATATGTACTTGGCGTACGATGATGCGAAAGTGCGATATGTATGAAATCGACGAGCAGAAGAAGTGATAAATGAATGATGTTACGAATGATTATGTAACGTGCGATGATTAATGAATGAAAGTAAGAACGTGTGAACGAATGGAAGTTAATGAACGAACGTAAAGAAGATAATAACTATATTATCTCTGTGTATGTATGTTGTGTGATCGCTTATGAAACTAACAAATGGCTTTTTAAAGGAAGTAAAGTATGTTTTCTTTAAAACTAGAACTTACTCAGCAATGCTGACTTTGATGTGTTTCCAATTGGCAGATATGTTGCTGAGGATGGCACGGGGCGACTACTCAGTTCTTTTGGAATGTCATACATTGTTTTCAATGCTTTTGTAATGAAATGTAAAATGATAATGTGAAACAAACAGATGTATTATTTTGCAAAAGCATTATGATGAAATGAAAATGTTGTTTTTAATGTTTCTGCTGCAACGCTTTTATGTAAGAAGATAAAATATATGTTTTATGTGCGATGAAGGACCAGCTGTAAGCGTCCCTGGAACAGGGCCTTACAAGTTGGTATCAGAGCCAAAGTTTAAGTGAAATGGTTAAATTGTCAAACTAAACCTTAACTTAAACTGAGAATGGGACGAAAAAGGAAGGGATGCCAATCTGAGTAGCTGCGTGCCATCAGGTATTTTCGTAAAGTTAACCGGTATTATGTGGCATGTTATGTGATTTATGTTTTGCTTGTAGAGTTTGCTACTGATGTAGTCAGGATAGGTAATGCTTTTGGTATGAGGAGTAAAGTAAGTGGCTAATCACAACTGGCCCCTGTAATTAGGGACTTACTATAGTTGACATAAATTGACCTGTTCCCTGATGACGGTGTTGGTGTTTGAATCTTTCAATGGGTGCAGGGATGGCCGGTGGTAGGTCTGATACCTTCACGAGGTGGAGGCAGTGGTGGACGTGGTGCTGAACCACGGTTCATGAGAAGAAGACCTATAGTTGAAAAGGTGGTTCATGAGGAACCCGAGACCCCTCATCCGGAGGGCAGTGATGAGAGTGCTAATCTAAGAGCCTCGATGAGAGAGGCAGTGGCGGAGGAAGTGCATCAGGCTGTGCAGACGATCCTACCGTGTGTGGTGACCGAAGTGATAAAGGCTGTTAGAGATGGGGAGAGCAGGAAAGGGGTAGACCTTTGGGTGGAAGGAGACGGCCCGAGACGAAAACAGTTATCCCTGATGACGAAGAGGAAGAGGAAGAAGAAGAGCCTGTGCGGGAGGTGGCACGAGGCTGTAACTATGGGGCGTTTCAACGATGCAAACCCCTAACTTTTTATGGTAATGGCACTGCTGCTACTGCTCACCGATGGGTGAGGGATGTAAGGCCCCATTCCCGGAGACCTCACAGTTGGTCAGCCAGAGCATTTAATACATTATATATTATAAATATACAAACTCAAATAGCAGATATACTATAACAAAAGCCATTCATTTCTTCTTAAAACAGTGTTGTTGTGCAATACACTATTGTTTGAGTGATTACAAAAGAATGTTTAACTGCATTACAAAACAACAGCAACATGAAATTCGAATGGATGTCAGTCTTTCCTGCCGAGTAGCTTCACCCTCGTGCCATCCTCAGCAATAATTACATGCGAACTGAAAATATATAAAAGTCAGCGTTGCTGAGTGAGTTCTAGTTTTAAAAGTAATAAAATACTATCTATATGTTGTATATGAAAAATACTCTCTCAGTGAAATACAACTTTTTACTTTGTATGCGAGCACGCATTAACTATATGAACAATATTGTTCGTTCTCTTTACTGTGTGCCTTGTTTACTCTGTATTCTTTTATCTTTATCTTTCACTATCTGTATGGACCAATGAGGAATACCCTAAACTGTATGTGTGGTGAAAACTGATGATGGGCCATCTATATCCCTCAAAAGGGTTCTGTTACTGTATACAAGGCTGACCCAATCACCTAGGATACGCTGCAAAGGTCCTGCCAATCTCAATTGACTGGCCCTATGTGCATAATAGGGTAGCTAACCCACAACACAGTTGAGCTAACGACAACATGGTCGTGTACCTCCTGTAAGCTTGCAAGACTTGTTAACATAAATTAATGTTCCTCTTCTCTTCTTTAGTGCTCTTCTCTTTATTATTACAATATACTTTACGTTACGATAATAAACATACCACGTAAGTCACACACTATAAGTAATAATAATAGCAATAATAATAAGGAACAAACATAATCATGCATGAAACCCATCATTAATAAACCCTAGTCAACCCACAGTCAAAACCCTAAGACCACAAACTCCCAAGAATTTTATAATAAATTCTAAGTGTTGGGATCTTAGACACTATTTGGGCGCATGGGCCCTGTTTAGGC
Source organism: Flaveria trinervia (assembly GCA_025506515.1). Classification (NCBI taxonomy): domain Eukaryota; kingdom Viridiplantae; phylum Streptophyta; class Magnoliopsida; order Asterales; family Asteraceae; genus Flaveria; species Flaveria trinervia. The sequence continues at coordinate 32,272,899 of CM046445.1, read as the reverse complement.
ACTTCATCATTATACAGGCACATGAGCCAACACTTAGCTATTTTAACACTTAGGCTTATGAACCATTCAGGCGCATGGAAACTATTCGGGTGTATGACCCATTCGGTCGCATGTACACTTAGATGCATGGGTTTATTTGGGCGTATGGAAACTTAGGCGCATGGGAATATTCAGACGCATGGGTACTATTGTGGCGCTTGGCCCTACACTTGGTCGTCCGACTAATATTTCTAGGCGCATGGGCTACTGTTCAGGCGCATGGGTTACACTTAAATTCTTCTAAGGCATTCTCAAGCACATGAACCTTATCTAAGCGCATGAACCTTCTATACAACATGTTTGTAGGAAGTTTTCGAACTCAATCATCAAACCCATCTATTCTAAGCTTACCAAGGCTATTCTAAACATGAACAACCTATAAGCATCCGACAATCATCATCCAACATGCATAATACATATGGGTATACATACATAAACATTTGAAAATCGTTTTAATACATTTTCAGCCCTAAGAGAGTTTAAAACAAGTAAAACCAGGGTCTAGAACTCACCTGGTGCAACTTGTGTGTTTCTTCCTTCTTATCCGCTTGCAAATGAGTTCAAACACCTAAACACACACCAAATAACACACACACGAACACACACACAAGCATATAAGCACATAAGCATGTAAACGAGACAAAAACCCAACACGAACACTTAAAACTTCGAATTCTTACGTTGAATTCAATTCTCTTCTTCTTCTTTCCTTCAATCGAGAATTCTGCTCTCTCTCTTTCTCTAAAACCGAAGTGAAAAGTGATGTGAAAAGAGGGTGGGCGGCCATGCCCACCTTTACACCAACTTTTCAAAGATTTTGTCCTTTTGGACACTTTTAGTCCCTCCACTTGGGCTTTATTGCTTTTCTTTCTTTTCTTTCTTTTATTCTTCATTTCTTATTCTTTCTTTTCTTTTTTTTAAATAACCTGGTGTTACAAGGGAAATGGAAGATGTTCTAAATATCAGCGAGTGTCGGGAAGATCAGAAGGTGAAGTTCACCGCCCACTCGTTTGTGGATTCGGCTCTATGCTGGTGGGACAACATAGTCCAAGTTGAGGGTAGTCGGGCCATCGGTAGGATGAGATGGTCAGAGTTGAAAAGACTGGTTATTGAGGAGGTTTGTCCTCACCGTGAGATGGATAAAGTCAAAAGAGAGTTCCTGCAATTGGAGGCGGAAACAATGATGCATCAACAGTATACCACCAAATTCAACGAAATGGCATCGCTAGTGCCGGACCAGGTGGCACCTCTTTCGCGGAAGATCAAAAGGTATATTTAGGGTTTGCCGGCGGATATCCGTAGGCATATGATCACTGCCCGACCGAGCACGTTTAGGTCGGCAGTTGATTTGGCGGGGAGGTTGTATGATGAAAGAATTATGGTGGTGGTGGCCGAAGACATCAAGAAAGGTGATGGAGACTGGAACTGGAAGGGAAAGAGAACTGGACGGGGTGGTGACCTGACGAATAATAAGCACGCATGGGGGAATGACTGCCGTATGGTCACACCTGGTGCAGGGACGAACATATGTGGTAAATGCGGGATGGAGCATTCGGGAGAATGTAAAAGGGGACCAAACACTTGCTTCAAGTGTGGGAAGTCTGGTCATGTGGCTAGAGAATGTGGAACTGTGAGATGTTACAATTGTGGAGAAACTGGCCACATAAGCAAGGACTGTAAGAAGCCAAGGGTGGAAGGTTCGGGAGTGAAGAGGACTAGAGGAGAAGGACAAAGGGCGAACGCAGCGCCTGCACGATGAGGCAGGAGGAGGCTAGGGCATACCCCGATGTTGTGTCAGGTAGGTTTCTAGCAAATCAACCTTTAGCTTTTGTGTTGTTCGACCCTGGCGCTAGTAAGAGGTTTATTCCTGTTGCTTTTTGTGCTAAATTTCCTCTTAGTAGTAAGAGTATAGATACGCCCTTCGATGTGGTCCTAGGAGTGGATTGTTTGGCAGACTACGAAATGAACATTCTGTGCCGCAAAAGATGATATGGTTGACAGCGCCTGACGGTATCACAGTGACGGTTTAAGGTGATCGAGGCCATGACCGAGAAGCTCGAAAGGATCAAGGCCCTGATAAAAGCAGCCAGAGATAGACGAGAAGTCGTATGTTGGTAAACAACATAGACTGATGGAATTCCAGGTGGGAGACAGGAAAAAAGATGAGACAGTATTGCCCGTGGTGATTTAAGGGATAACAGGTTTCGGGGACGAAATCTATATAAGGGGGGTGGACTTGTAGCACTAGGAAATTTTCTTTGAAGCCGACGAAAGAAGAAAAAGAAATAAAGTCCAAAGTTAAGGGACCAAACTTGCCAACAGGAGAAACTTGGATGAGTGGAAGTATAAATAAGGAGGGCAGCCTACACCCTCCCCATTCTTACAACACTCAACCAAGGAAGAGAGAAAAGGAGAAAAACAGGAGAAAAGCTTGGTTTGGGTTGATTCGAGCGTGGAAATCGATGTGTAGCGGGTCAAATCGAAGCTCTACTTGATGGGATCGTTAATATGAGTTCTAGAACCCCTATTTTACATGTTTTAAATGATTTTGGCACTGGAACACATCTAAAAACCATTTTTCGGGTATTTGGGTGTAAACCCATTTTTGTATGTACGTGTATGTGTATGATTCGTTTGGGGCTTGATTTCGGGCTTGGTTGTGCTTGAATGGTGTCGTGGTATGCTTCCCTAAGGTTTAGAATGGTTGATTTGAGCTTGAAAGAGGTTTGGAAGAGTTTGGAGGTCGAACTGGGCGGCTGTAGTTCGGGATGAACTGCATTCTGCATCAGCTAGGGCTAGGTGACCGAATGGAGGTTCATGCACCCGAATGAGGTGCGATTGGGTTCATATGCACGAAAGGAGTGCGACTGAGGTTCATTCCTGCGACTGAGAACCATACACATGAGGGTTATGCGACTGAAGGAAATGCGGATAAGAGTCATGCGACTGAAGGAAATGCGGATAAGAGTCATGCGACTGAAGGAAATGCGGATGAAGGTCATGCGACTAAAGGTCATACGACTAGAGTCCATACGCCTGTGAGTCTTGTGATTGAGGTTCATACGCATGAAAGGTGTGCGACTGAGCGCCATTCGCATGAAGGTTATCCCATTGAGATCCATATGCCCGGATGTCATGCGACAGAGGTTCATTCGCATGGGAAGCATGCGATTAGAGGTTATGCGACTGAGGTCCATTCGCCTAAGTGTTCTCATACGGATGAGAGACCACGCGACCGAATGGGGTCCATACGCCCAAATGACCATGGTGTTGATAGACTTTCGGGAAGTGCGGATGGAGACTCGGACCTTTGGGGTTGTAGATGATGTGATGGGTATGGACGACTTAAGATGATGTATGATGATGAGCTGATGTTGATGATGACGTGATGCATGAGGATGGTGTGATGTATGATGACGTGTGCTTTCGTATGGTTGCATGTTGTTGTGATGCGCGTGATTCGTGTGATGTTTGATGTCGTGTGATTGTGCATGTTGTGTATTTATGCATAATGTATGTTATGGGTGTGCGATGTTTCCTTGTGTGATCGATGTTGTCTGTTATTATGTTCGTTATTATTATGTATGATTGTCTTCCCGTAGTTTTGCGTTGAGCGTTAATGAATGTAATGAAAGTATTATATAAAGTAAAGTAGAAGATAATCAAAAGAGGAACGTAATGAATGAGTGCAAGCATGAACGAAGGAATGAGAGCAAGGATGACTCGCAAGAGTAAGGAAGGAGGTTCACAACTCATTGGGAATTGCTAGCCCAACTGTGTGTGTAATTATAGCGTGCGATCTTGGCTAACTCATAAGGGGACATAGACAAAGAAAGGAGTTCAGTTTTGGCAACTGGTCCGATACGTGCGATGTGGTATTTACTATGTTCTATGTAGCATGCGATTTTGGCTACCTCATGTGGATTATGTAGCGTGCGATTTTGGCTAACCCATGAGATGGCATGCGATTCTGGCTAAAACCCCGAGAGTTCTCACACACACAGGGGGAGTCGGTCTTGGTGACCACTCTGTTGGTGCGATTTTTGCGATATGTGTGATGGACAACATAAGGGTAGCGTGCGATTTTGGCTAACTCATGTGGATTATGTAGCATGCGATCTTGGCTAACCCATGAGATAGCATGCGATTTTGGCTACATTATGTATGCGATCCGTGCGATATGTACTTCGGGTACGATGATGTGAAAGTGCGATATGTATGAAATCGACAAGCGGAAGAAGTGATAAATGAATGATGTTACGAATGATTATGTAACGTGCGATGATTAATGAATGAAAGTAAGAACGTGTGAACGAATCAAAGTTAATGAACGAACGTAAGGATATGGATCAAAAACCTCTATAGCATGTCTACCGATCCTTTCACAATCTGTTTTCCTTCAAAACCTCCTTCATATCCTATCTCACCAAAGAAAGTAGTAATATCATCATCTTCTAGCTCAATTGGTGCATCAACGTCATCCCCAAACTGCAGACATCGTCTCACTGTTTCTTCAGATATGGTCAATATATGCTTATCATCAATGCTTCCATATAAAGATACTATCAACCTCTGTTACTTTAACAGAGTTCTAGAATGACCTTATGAGTTTCTTATATATGATAGGTCTGACCATGATAGCATAAGCCATCTTGTTATGGAGATGAATCTGATCATGTCTCTGAGCCCCTCAGCCTCGGGTACATCAGGGTCTAGACAACCATTGTCGTTGTGGAGCTTGCTCCATGAGAGATCAGCCATGTACCCTGCATTAGAGGCATATGAGTTATATTAATGATAATATGTGTACTCCTTCAAGCAACATTCATCATTTTTACTTTTGAGGGTCAAATAAGAACATTTGACGGTATTGTTCCATACGAATTATTTCAGATTGAGATATTTTCATGAATACTCATTGTCTTTTGATATTTCATGTTTGAAGATCAAATTTTTGATGTTTTTGACTCTTAGTTGGATATTATTTCAAGTTTTGATTTCAACATTTTCGGTTTCATGATGCTCTGTTCATGCGATGAACATAACTTTGAGATTTTCATATTGAATCGTATTCTACTAAGTTTGCATGTTCATTCAAGTCGAAAATGATCATCTTTTCTTATAATAACTCTAATTTTGGTTGTTCTTTGTTAACCTAGGTTTCTATGTTCATTATCAGTTTAAAGGTTGTTAGGATCAGTGATCTACGTTTGATTGATTAGAGAGTATAGCAGCGGAATTCTAACAATGAATTAGCCAATTCACAAGAACAAAAGGATATTCGATGTAAGAACAAAAACGGTTATAGATAGAGAGAATTCTGCAGATAAATTTCATTCAATATTCGCTTTCGTGGTAGCGGAATGTCACACTTACAATTAGGTCGACACCTCTTATATAAGAGATGTGACGTCTGCTGATGTCACTTGATAGTGACATCTAACAGAATTTATCACAAACTACTGATAGTTAACATAACTACTGAAGATGTCAAACAGCTGACATCTTCTTACAAAAATACTAAGTGTTAACTATTATTACAACTACTGAAAAACATAAAACTACTGACGAGCACAACAACTGAAGAAGTATTCTTCAGCTGTTGTGTCAAACTACTGAAACAATAACAACTGAAGAACATACTCTTCAGTTGTTTTACAAATACTGAAACAAGAAACTACTGAAAGGTAAACCATCACAACTACTGAAGAAGACCTCTTCAGCTGTTGTGACAACGTCTGATACTTTGGTCTTTAGCACTTGTGTCTTCAGACTTTGTCTTCAGCACTTGTGTCTTCAGACTTTGTCTTCAGCACTTGTGTCTTCAGACTTTGTCTTCAGCACTTGTGTCTTCAGACTTTGTCTTCAGCACTTGTGTCTTCAGACTTTGTCTTCAGCACTTGTGTCTTCAGACTTTGTCTTCAGCACTTGTGTCTTCAGACTTGTCTTCAGCACTTGTGTCTTCAGACTGTCTTCAGACTTTGTGTTTTCATACTTTGTAATCAGCTGTTGTCTTCAGCTGTTGTAGTCTTTAGTAGTTGTTGTGATGTCTGTGGGACTTAAAGGTTTTTCTGATCCGTCTCATTGGTTCTTTTGGTCCAACAAAGGTCCTACATATTAGCTTAAAACAATGTAGAGAGTTTCACCTTTTGTTCAATAATACTACTCTAAAGTATCTAATCTGTGGACAGATTGGGTGAAATGAACTTGGATCTTTGATTTTTCAAGAAGAAGATTATTGATGAAGATGAATAGTGTTTTCGCTCGTCGCACTATATAGTCTCTCAAATTTGAAAAGTATTAAACGAGCTTTTGAACTTGCTTTAAATAGTCAAAAAATGGCTTTTACAAAATTTTACAAGTCTCTGAACAAATGCGGTTAGAGTTTTAATACACACTGTAGAAAATGTGGATGGTTTTTAAACATCGGTATTTGTTACTATTGTAAATGCGGAAGGGTAAAACTTATGAGTTTGGACTACCGCATTTTTACACTGTAGCAAATGCGGAAGTTTGACTACATAAGTTTGTGAATCCAAGGATCACAATCAGGAATTATCAGTGTTGGTTGAAATCAAGTCAACGTTTGCAGAAACAACGTTGGCTTGGTTTAATTGTTTGTATTAAATTTCAATATCAATAAGGATTCAAGAACACGGTGAAAAAAACACAATTAATGAATGAACAAATATTAAATTCAAATTTATTTCATTAAAACGTGTTAATGATTACAAACAATGAATGAATAATATTGAATTTTGTGTTTAATGATTTGACGACTGCTAGGGTTTGGTTGTGTGATTTGATGTGATGTTTTTCTGTTGTGAAAATGTCGTACTGCCGGCTCTGCCGTCATTGATTCGAAACCTAGGATCCATATATATAGACAATGATGTTTCTATTAAGGAAACACCGGATCTCTTGGTATTTGAAATTGATTCAGTTAAGGAATCACCGGATCTCTTGGGATTCGCAAAACTGCCTTGTTGACTTGTAGACTTGTAACACTTGTATTGTTTGAATACAAGTGTTTGGACTCCGCGGGAATATTGTCTTCTGTAGTTGATTGTTCTTCCATAGGAATCTTGTTCTTCTGCAGGAGACTTGTTGTTCAACATGAAACTTGTTCTACCGCAGGACTCTTCACTTGGAATTCTCACTTTACTCGAGTTGATGGTTCATCCGTAGATGATCTTTGGATATTTGTTACTTGTAAGAAACATATCTAGGGAAGAACAAAAGGTTCATCCGTAGATGTTTCTTACACTTAGTCAAATTCTGAAATTTACTAAGTATAATGTTTGTACGTGCAAACATACATAACTCAACACACATATATATGGGTTAACCAATACATATAATGCATGCACAATAATGAATTACAACCATTCATTACAGATATTAATTCAAGTACTAAGCCTATACAAAATGGACTAGATCTACTAATCCTAGACCTAACAATACTCCCCTTAAGGCTTAGATTCTTGTATTCAGCTATTTGAAATCTGAACGTTCTTTAAAACATGACACCATTCTTTTGTTGAAGTAAGATACTGCATCCTTTTGATCTCATACTTGTATTTGATCTCCATTTTGCATATCATTTTAAGAGTATCAAAGCTCAATCCTAGAATGTCTTGTTCTGTAGTCAGAGTTTCCACCACACATTGATTATGGACAATTTCCAACTTATCTTCTTGTAAAATTCTCAGTTCTGATATGTCTTCAATGATTCCTCTCTTTAGCATCCCAGCATTATACCTTCTTCTCTTGTATGCTTTGGCATGCATCTTATCCATAACTTGAATCATGTGCACATATAGACACAAGTCATTCTGAGCCCTTTCATCAGTTAGCTTTGGAAAGAATTTGTGGTGAAGGTATGATGTATAGCTAGGGTGGAGCAGTTTGATCTCTACTAGGTCAAAAATTCTAATTCTTTCAGCTTTCTTTCCTTTTGCATTCCTCAGCAGCACTAATTCTTTGTTCTTCTCAACATATCCCCATTCTGTTATGGGATATGTATATTGATTCCTATCTATGCTTTTAACATAGCTAACTTACTGCTTTGACATCCAACCCTTTTCAAGAACTCATCATCCACCATTGTAGAGGAGTTAGATTTTGGTCTTTTCATTCTTTGTAACCTTCTTTTGTTCTTATCATCTTCTCTCTTGGCTTCCTTAAGTACATCATCTATGAATTTTGTTTTTAGCTTTCCCACTGACAAAGAGAAGTCTCTTCCTCTTGGGTGAACAGGATAGTTAGAGATAATCAAGCTTTGCAAATCTTTTAAGGTCACATGCAGGTAGGCACAATATGATGCTCTATCTTGGAGGTATTGAACCCTTCCAGATGTTCTCTTGATGATAGAATAGTCCTATTCTTGATCATACTTCCATGCCATGATTATGTTGCCTTCCATAGAGGTTGGACTAGTGATATGGTCAAACAATTCTATCAATGTAGACTTCTTCTCTGTGATTTCCCTGACTGTTGTCCCCAATGGCCACACTTTTCCACGGATGACTGCTCTTGGTTCTCTTATAAGTTTGTCTTTTTCTTTGTGTTGAGTTGTGCTTTCAACTGTTACTGGTTCAGCTAGAGATTTGTTGTAATGACAGGCTTCGAAGCTTTAGTTCTGAATCTGACTCCAGTATCAAGTTCAATAGACATTACATGTTCCATCATTCTTCTAAGCTCAACAACACTTCTTCCTTTAAGCTCATAAGCCTTATAGTTGTGACCCTGTAGCCAACATAACATATTGTATTTGCTAAGCTTTGTTGTATCATAGTGACCAAGATGTTTCTTGATTTTCTGAATGGCTTGAAAAGTGGTAAATGCTTCAAGTCATAATTTGGAATTATGGATCTGGCAAACTCAAACTCTTTCAGCATATCTTTCATCTCAATCAAGTTCATCCTTTCAACCATGTCAAATGGGAACCCATGATTGATCAGGGTCATAAACTCAGATGACTCGGGTCTCTCTTCCATAATGTCTTTTATTGTTAGAAGAACATGAGTAGTTGATTCTTCTTTATCTTTGTTGGTGTCTTCTTCAGTCAACTCTTTCCACTCAGCATCACTCTCAGCTTCATCGTGAATAACTTGCTTTGTTGTTGAAACATTCATTGAAGGAGTGTGCTCTGAAGATGTATGCCTTGACCTTTTGGTGACTCTTAAATATTGATGGTTTGTTTCTTTGTTGAACCCAATACTTCCTCTTCCGTGAGTATAGAATAAGTTACTTAGAAGATTCAGTAGGTTTCTTTAGTTGATTTGATTCAAGAGCACATATTTTCATCTTTAGCTGATCAATCTCTTCTTCTTTTCATCTCAATAGAGCTGATTGATCATAAGGAGAGTCATTTATTTGATCAACCTTCAGCTTTAGTTTCTCATTTTCACTCTTCTCAGCCTGTACTGATTCTTTGAGCTCAGACTCTTGTTGAAGTAAGGCATCAATCACTTCATTATTGCATTTAGCATCTTCTCTTAAGCTTTTGATCCTTACTTTCAACTGCATAAGTTGATCATCCTTTTCTATTATTATCCCTTTTAGCTCTTTAATCCTTTGCTTTTAAAGGAATTGATCTGCCCAAGATACATATTAAACTGATGTGGCTAGTGTGATATGATCCAAGTCGGGTCATACCCAATAACAAGACAAACAAACAACAATAAGTATTTATTCGTTGATAAGATCATACAAATAAATATTGACACCAATTTAGAAAATAGGCTTTCTAAAACATAGCTTTTGTAAATGAACAACATTATATGGATAATTTGTTCATGAGAAATGTTTTGTTTTATTATTTATGTTGGTTAAGTAATATCAAACAAAAGTGTGTTATTTTATAAAATTAAAAGGGTTTTAATTTTATAAAACTATAATGCAAGAGTGTTAATTTTATAAAATTCATATGGGACGGAAACCCCATGTGGGACCCCATTTTTTCGGCCAGCCTTATGGCTTTGGGAACTTCTTTTTTGTTCTTGGTTAATGCAAGATTAAAGACAATTGAACACTCTTCCACTTAACACACCTATTCTCTCACACACACAAGAAAAAAGTTCTCTCTAACATCTCTCTAAAATCGGGTTTTAGAGCTGAAAAAAGGCTGATTTTTCCAGCTTTGAATCAAGAGTTCTTGGCTGAAAAACTGATTGTGCAAGAGGGTTTTCAAGTCGGTGTCACACAACCTAGCAAGTGGGTGTTTGAAGGAGCTTGTGGGTATCATCCCTTGAGGACTTCTACATTGAAGTCTTGACCATCTAACATCATCATCTTGTCCTCCAAATCCACAGTTCTAAAGGTGTTTGTTGGTGGTTTCGGGTATAGCTTTCTTGAGTTCATCTTGGTTGAAGATTCAGCCATAAAGTTCATCCTTAGCACCTCCACAAACCCGTTTTCTAGCAGCTTGAAAGGTTGTATTCTAAACCTCCTATGGTTGTCCTCTTGTATGCATTTCCTATTTGGATCCATGGTTTGGGTTTTGCTTATTAAAAGAGTTTAATAATCAACATATCAACAAGTTTTAAAACTCTTAATCCGCTGCGTTTTTCATATAAAGAAGTTTATATGGACTTTGATAAACTTGTTTTATCCCAACAATGGCATCAAGAGCCACTTATACGAGTGCATACATGTATTGTCCATATTTTTCACGGTTTTATGGTGTGTTTCACCATATGGCCGTAGCCTTTAGGGCTGTTGGTTGCCCCTTTTGTTTTCTTTTAAGATTATACTTTACATGCATATGGTAATCTTAGAAAACCTTGTCACATTGTTGATTGATTGTTTTGCTTGGACAAAACTGAAAGTTTTCGGTTTGATTAACCTTGGCCGAAAACTTTAGGGTTCAAAAGGGGAACCATTTTAACTTATAATACTTGCATATTTGGATGTGTATTTAGATGTTCATAACCTAGCCAATACCTTGTGTTTGGATGTGTTTTGTGTTGTGATATTGTTTGATTATTCAATTGGGTTGTAATATTTATTTATTTGGGTTTGTAATCTATTTATTATTTATGTTGGTTTGTAATAATAAGTAGATTAGTTGTATTTCTTTTACTAGTAAAAATGTATTAGGATATATTTTGTAAAAGAAGTTCAACAAGACTTGGTTTCTTCGGTTTGGGCCATTTTAGGCCCAAATGGGCCTCATAGCCCAATAACCAAAGCCCATAGCATGAAGGTCCAAGGAAGCTAGGAGCTGAAGTTGGAGCCCAAAAGAAAGCCCAAATAAAGCAAAATCATGACAACAAAAAATGGACACTTGATGCATTAGGATGCGGGATCAAGTGGGAGCACACCATCTCAATGCCTTGTGTCAAGGTTATGTTCTATAATTGACCCTTTTGGCACACTTGTTTTGGCCAACAAGTGTTGCCAAACCCATTGCCTATGGTTATGAACTTGTGGTTGTTTTATTATGCATGTATGCTTGATATATGTTCATCTTATCTTATTATGGAATTGGATAGTTAACAACACGAAAACAACAACTCGCATAAAATTGGTTCCTTAGAAATCAATAAGTAATAAAATGGGTTTTACCAAAGGTTATTTGTTGGACCAAAAGAACCAATGAGCCGGATAAGAAAAACCTCTAAGTCCCACAGACATCACAACTGCTGAAGACTTGATCAGCTTTTTGACAAAGTCTGAAGACTTCAACAGCTGAAGACTAAAGTACTGAAGACTTCAACAGCTGAAGACCAAAGTCTGAAAATTAACGGCTGAAGACTAAAGTACTGAAGAATTCAACAGCTGAAGACTAAAGTACTGAAGACTTCAATAGCTGAAGACCAAAGTCTGAAGATCAACAACTGAAGAACAAAGTACTGAAGATCAACACTGAAGTACAAAGACTGATGACATCAGCTGATGACAACAGCTGAAGTTCAAGTACAAGTACTGAAGCCTTCAGAGTTTGTTACAACAGCTGAAGAAGCATTCTTCAGTTGTTGTGATGGTTTCCTTTCAGTAGTTTTCTTTTTGTTTCAGTATTTGTAAAATGACTGAAGAGCATGTTCTTCAGTCGTTGTAGTTTCAGTAGTTTTCTTTTCAGTAGTTGTAGTGATAGTTAAGAGTTAGTATTTTTGTAAGAAGATGTCATTTGTTTTGACAACTTCAGTAGTTGTGTTAACTCTTAGTAGTTTGAATAATTCTATTAGATGTCACTATCAAGTGACATCAGCAGACGTCACATCTCCTATATAAGGAATGTTCCACCACGACATTCCTATATAAGAGATGATTGACCTAATTGTAAGTGTGACATTTTGCCACCACGAAAGCGCGTATTGAATGAAATCTTTGATTTGCATAATTCCTTCTATAATCGTTTGTTCTTACTTTGAATATCAACTGTATTCTTGTGAATTGTCTAAATTCATTGTTTGAACTCCGATGCAATACTCTCTAATCAATCAAACGTAGATCACTCATCCTAACAATTGGTATCAGAGCCAGGTTCCACCAAATTGTTCCTTTAGTGCATTCCAGAGGTCATCAGTTCCACGAATTGTTCCTTCAGTGCATTCCAGAGGTCATGAGCAGTTTCATGATGCATAAGCCCTGAATAGATTTCATTCGGCAGTGCCATGGCCAGAATTCCATGGGCTTTAGCATCAATCTCAAGCAGTTTCCGATCTTCATCTGAGTATTGTTCCTTCTTCTTCTTCGGAACCATTTGATTGGTTTCTGGATTGTTCGCCATAGGCTTATGTTGACCATGTACCACTGATGTCCAACAACCTGAACTATTAAGAGACAGGTGATGAAGCATTCTTCGTTGCCATATGTTATACTCAGTCCTAACCAACATCGGAGGCTTGGTTGAGGAACCAGTATTGTGAGGGTCATTAGAAGGAGTAGTCATTCTCAGATTCAACCAAAATCAATTATGTTTTAATAGATTTAGAGCAGAACACAACAGACCAAATTGAACCAGGAGAAAATAGAAAGCAGTAAAACGAAAGTAGCAGAAATTCAATTTAACTATAACCAATTCTTGCAAATATGCCAATTCAATCAAATGCAGATATCGATTAGCAGTTTCAATGATCAATTGTTAGATCGATCAATGATTAACCTGCTCTGATACCAATTGTTAGGATCAGTGATCTACGTTTGATTGATTAGAGAGTATTCCAGCGGAAATCAAACAATGAATTTAGACAATTCACAAGAATACAGTTGATATTCAAAGTAAGAACAAAGGATTATAGAAAGAATTCTGCAAATCAAAGATTACATTGAATACGCGCTTTCGTGGTGGCAAAATGTCACAGGCTTGGACACTTTGCAAGAGAGTGTAGATCATCTGGATCTAACTCCTCTGCACCCTTTGTGACTTTTCCAAGCACTAGTCCACAAAACAGGGGGCAACAACCTGCTAGTTCTGGTCATCATTCACAACTTGTTTCACCTGCATATTTTGTCCCTCAGGGTCCAATGTCATATCCGTATCCCTGCTATTACATGCCTCAGCCAAATCCAGTTCAAGTTCCTACTGCACAACAACCACAAGCATTACCTGAGCCTCTACCATCTCATTCACAACCTCATCACAACTTTTTCACCCCTGGTAATGTTGACTGAAGCAGTTTACCAAATGATCTCTCTGGTACTGAGCAATTATTTACTGGCGATGGTCAACATGGTGGTGAACATCCTTTTGGGAATCTAGCTCTCATGGCCCTGGAATCTACTGAGGGTTCTTGCTCCAATGCATCCTCTTCACAGGTAACCCAGGTATCTTCTGAGGCTAAGGCCAAGCTTTGTTCTGAATCTTGCATAGATGCATTTGTCTCTATTAGAGAAGCAAATGTAGCTGTAATTAATCAATATCTAGAGCTTGAGCAAACTATTTCCAAAAGAAAAGCTGAATAGGAGTCTGTCCTTAAGGACAAAGATGATGAGATTTATAAGCTTAAATGCCAATTAAATGATGAAAAGGCTAAGCTAGAGGTCATTCTTGAGAACCATAAGGAACTCAAAGAAAAACTTGCAGTTACCCAAGTTGAGTGTGACTGCTGGGTGTCATCCTGCAAGGGATTTGAAATGCTGCTCAGTAAGCAATCTGCTTCGAATGTGAAGTTTGGAATGGTTATAACCATATTGCACCTCCAACAGATTTTACTCCAAAACCAATAGTAAAATCTGAAAGTGAAAGAAATCTCCAAACCACATTATCATGTGCATCATCCACAAGTGATCTCCCAAAATCACAAGATGAAATAAGGGTTGATACCTCAGCAAGTCAATTGGCTGATGGGTTAACTACTGATAAGCACATGAAGCTGAGTATTTCAGATGTTGTCCCTCAAAGTAACTTAAGTACTGAAGGGCAAGTTACAACAACTGAAAAGCATTTCAAACCAGCTGAAATAACTGGATTCACAACTGCTGACAACAAACAGATGAAGAACAACTCTTCAGTTGTTACATATTCTTCAGTACTGAACAAAATTACTGAAAGGAGGAAAGTACTAAAGAGCACACCTTTAGTAGTTTCCTCATCAGCAGTTGACCAATCCAAGATGAAGAATAAGCCATGTGAAATATGTGGTAAATTCAATCATCTTTTTGATGAATGTTGGTACAGAAAGGGTTCCAAACTCAACAGAAATAAGCTCATTAAAATCCAGATGGATGAAATGAAAACTGAGTTTGAGACCAAGTTTGTACCTCAATCATTCCATTGTGATAAACCCAAGCCTTCAACCAAATTCAAAAAGAAGGATAAGGTTAATCACAAAACAGCTAATGGTGCTCCTCATGATAAACATCAGACTAAGTCTGTCAATTTTAAGGAGGAAATGGTGGATCACAGGAACTCATCAAACACAAGTACTGATATGTCACAAGAGCTAAAAGCTTTGGCTACAAATCAGACACAACTTGTTATGATGGTTCAGCATTTTTTGGGGAGAGTTAACCAATTAGATGCACCTGTGATCAAATCACTCAAAAGGCATTCTAAGCCCAAATCCAAGGAATCCATTTCAGCACCATCTCCTTCTTCAGCTGTTAATCATAACAAACAAGTTACGGTTGCATCTGTTGATGAAAATAGACCCAAAACCAAAAGGTTTGGGTCTCAAAATCTAACTAGTTTTCTTTCATGCAGGGTTCTTCAACATGCCAAAGGAGCCTCACGTATGTGGACAGTGGATGATCTATGCATATGACTGGGAGCAGTTTTCTTCTTAATGACTACTCTCAAGGAAAGAAGGGATTCGTTTCATTTGGAAATGATGCTAGAGGTTACATCATTGGGAATGGATATGTGTCTAATGGACAAATCAGGTTTGATGATGTCAACCATGTGGAGAAGCTCAAGTACAATCTGCTGAGTGTCAGTCAGATGTCTGATAAAGGGCATGTTGCATTTTCACAAGCCAGAACTACAGGATTCTGTCTTCCCAAGTTCTGAGGCTGATTGACAAGGTAATGGATGAACATACTCTCCTGAAGGCAATAGGATTGGAAGAGTGTATGCCTTGGATTTGTCAAAGAAGATTGATTTGAAGGGTCATCCATGCCTATTCTCCAAAGCCTCTCTTCAAGAATCTAAACTATGGCATAGAAGGCTGGGTCATGTTAATCTCAGAAACATGAACCAGCTGATCCAAAATTGTTTAGTAAGAGGTTTATCAACAAAGGAGTTCCACTGTGTTGAAGCCTGCACTGCTTGCTTGAAAGGAAAACAGCACAAGTCTCATTCCCTCCCATTGAAGAACCTAAGTCCACTGCCTGCTTGCAGTTACTGCACATGGATCTATTTGGTCTTGTGAGAGTGATGAGCATGGCAAAGAAGAAATACTGTCTGGTAATTGTGGATGATTACTCCAGATTCGTATGGACTTTCTTTCTACATTCAAACGATGAGGTTGCTCAGAAGATTATAAACTTTGTGCTGTATGTTGAGAAACAGTATTCCCTATCAGTCAAGTGTATAAGGAGTGACAATGGTACTGAATTCAGAAACCATGCACTTGATGATTTTTATCTTTCAAAAGGAATCAAAAGGCAGTTTAGCATCCCAAGGACTCCAGAACAAAATGGAGTAGTGGAGAGAAAGACATGACTTTAATTGAAGCCGCAAGGTCCATGTCGGCTGACTCTGGTTTGCCTTTGACCTTTTGGGCTGAAGCTGTCAATACAGCTTGCTATGTGCAGAATAGAGTGTTAGTAAATCAGAGGTTGATGAAGACTCCATATGAAGCTCTACATCATGTGGCTCCTTTGATTTCATTCTTCAGAGCCTTTGGATGTCCTTGTTTCATTCTCAACACAAAGGGTCAACTCCACAAATTTGATCCTAAGGTGGATGCAGGGTATTTTGTAGGTTATTCATCCACTTGCAAGGCTTATAGAGTCTTCAACTGCAGAACAAAGATAGTTGAAGAAACCTTGCAAGTGAAATTCAATGAATCTCCTAAGGATAAAATTCCACAAAACCCTGTGGAGTTGTTTAATCTGGACATACTGCAATATGCTCCTTATCAAACTCCAGCTGTTGCAGATCATGTGGATAAATCATCTTCTGCAGCAAGTCTTCCACCTGGTGGTACTGAAGAGGATGATGATATCCGTACTCACCTTTTCAAGTTCAGTGACCAACTGCCTGAGTCTGCTAAACTTGATGTTCCTGTACCTTCAGCAGCTCTATCCACAACAAATGCTGATGAGATTTCTGATTCCTCTACATCGTTTGATTTGCCATATAATACTTGGTTTCAAGAATCTGAATCAACATCTGCTGATGTTGAACTGGCTACAAACACTTGCACTGATCTTATTGTGCACCAAGAGCTGAAGGATCACCCCATGTCTCAAATCATTGGTGGTATCAATGCCGGCGTCTCAACTAGATGCCAATTGTCTAACATGTGCTTCTATGCTCTCTTCATCAGTCAGCAAGAGCCAAAGAACTATCATGTTGCTCTGAGAGACAATGGATGGGTGGAAGCCATGCAGCTTGAGCTACTTCAGTTCAAGAAACAGCAAGTGTGGGAACTGGTTCCTCTACCCCCAGGTAAGTGTGCAATAGGCACTAAATGGGTGTTTAGGAACAAAACAGATGAAAATGGACTTACTGTTAAGAACAAGGCCAGACTGGTTGTTCAGGGGTTTTCACAAGAAGAAGGTATTGATTATGATGAGACCTTTGCCCCTGTAGCCAGATTAGAGGCAATTAGATTGTTCTTAGCCTATGCTGCATTTCACAATTTTAAGGTTTTTCAAATGGATGTTAAAAGTGCATTTTTATATGGAAAATCAAAGAAGAAGTATGTATGTCAACCACCAGGTTTTAAGGATAATAAACATCCAGATTGGGTATACAAGCTTGATAAGGCTCTTTATGGGTTGAAACAAGCTCCTAGAGCCTGGTATGAGACATTATCAAATTTTCTTCTTCAAATAAATTTCACTAGAGGCTCCATAGATAAAACTTTATTCATTAAGAAGGTGGATCAGCATAAGCTACTTGTTCAAATTTATGTTGATGACATTATTTTTGCATCCTCTGATCCCCAGTTGTGTGATGACTTTACCAATTTAATGCATAAGAAGTTTGAATGAGTGCAATGGGAGAATTACAGTTCGTTCTAGGATTGCAAATCAAACAAAAGGCTGATGGGACTTTCATTCATCAGTCTAACTATACAAAAGATCTTTTGAATAAGTTTGATTTACAAAAATGTAAGCCCTGTTCTACTCCCATGTGCAACACCACAAACTGGATGCAGATCAGAAAGGTTAAAGCTGTTGATGAAACACTTTACAGATGTATGATTGGGTCCTTGATGTACTTAACAGCTTCTAGACCAGATATTATGTTTGCAACGTGTGTTTTTGCTAGATTTCAGGCTGCTCCTAAAGAGTCTCACTTGATTGCAGTCAAAAGGATCTTTAGATATCTACAAGGTACACAATCTCTAGGTTTATGGTATTCCACTGGACACTCTTGCAAATTGGTTGCTTTTTCTGATAGTGACTATGTAGGGTGTAAGTTAACCAGAAAGTCAACTTCTGGTGGATGTCTATTCCTAGGCAACTATTTAATTTCTTGGCAGAGTAAGAAACAAACATTTGTTGCTACATCCACTGCTGAAGCATAGTATTTGCTGCTGCAAGCTGTACTTCTCAGGTACTCTAGCTTCAGAACCAACTTTGGATTATGGCATTACAAAGACGAAGACTCCATTATTAATGGACAGTGCTTCAGCTCTTGCATTGTCAAGAATCCTGTCAGCACTCTAGGACCAAACATATAGAGATCAGACATCATTTTATTAGGGACTGTTTTAATAAAGGTCTGATTGATCCAAAGTTTGTGCCTAGTGCTGATGAGCTTCCAGACATATTTACTAAGCTTTGGATAGTTCGAATTCCAAAACTAGTGTTAAGGCTTGGTATGTTGCAGCTAGAATAAGTGATAACTACTGATGATCTCAGTAATAAGTACTGATGATCATTTTAACCATATCACAAATAGTACTGATTTTGTTACAAGAACTGATACAGTCAAAACTACTGATATAAGTACAAACAGATAAGTATTGACGTCCTATGAAACAACTAAAAAACAGCCAAAAAGACTGATGAGTAAGTGTTGAGGACAGTATGAAACAGCTAAAAAGCTATGAATTGACAAAAACTACTGATGAGAATTTTCTCTTCAGTGGTTTCTAAAACTGCTGCTTCATCTTAAACAACTGATGACAAAACCACGTCTTCAGTAGTTGTGAAGTTTCACAACTACTGATGACTAATACCACGTCGTCAGCTGTTTAAAACAAATGATGACAAAACCACGTCTTAGTGGTTTCACAACTACTGATAACTAATATCACGTCATCAGCTATTTACAACAACTGATGACAAAACCATGTCTTCAGTAGTTTCACAACTACTGATGACCAACACCATGTCGTCAGCTGTTTCCAACATCTGAAGCTAAAAACCATGGTCTTCAGTAGTTTATAACTACAGATGCCTACAACCAAGACTTCAGTTGTTTCAACCTCTGAAGGTAAACCACGTCATCAGTCGCTTAAAACTACTGACGACTCATACCAAACCTTCAGTTGCTTTATAACCCAACCCTATAAATACCTTGTCTTATAGAGCTTCATCATCTCAAACCTAACGTTCAAAAATCTCAGAACCTTCTCTCACATCAATGGCGAACATGAAGCTTAAACCACGACACAACTGTGTTGCTTACCTTACTAAATCACCCTTCTGGACAAAATTTGATAATGCCATTGATCTAATGATCAACTCTCCATACAAAACGGCTTTCCTTCTAAATCCTACCATTCATGCCGAATCCCTCTGGCAGTTCTGGACGAACGTCACCCTCATCACTGGGGAGAATGACACTGACTCTCTCCAGTCGTTCGTCAACAATCGTCAGGTGGTCATTAGTCCATAAGAATCCTTCGACAAACCCTACAACTGATGATGATGCCACTTCCCCACTAGGTATCCAAAGGGCACCACTGATCTATCATTTGCCCAACATGGATACCAGGGAACCTTAGTGCCTCTACCATCCTGAAGAAACATTCCTTGATACGGAACGACTAATTTTTCATATGGTGAATGTATGCTTAGCTCTAAGACTTCTTCTTGGGATCAAATGTCGATGAGGTGGCAGCAGGTATTATTCTCTATCCTTGACCAACAACACTTAAATTTTTCTAAAATATTATTTCT
Source organism: Flaveria trinervia (assembly GCA_025506515.1). Taxonomy (NCBI): domain Eukaryota; kingdom Viridiplantae; phylum Streptophyta; class Magnoliopsida; order Asterales; family Asteraceae; genus Flaveria; species Flaveria trinervia. The sequence continues at coordinate 32,253,108 of CM046445.1, read as the reverse complement.
TGAACTCAAGGATATGGCCTCCAAGCCTATAGCTAACCGATGGATATTATATCCTCGATCCTAATGGCCATTATAGTAAACCAGCTGAAAGCTGACGGACTTGTTGGCTTTGGAGTCCCTGCCACGGCTGTATTGCCTGAAGTAACTCCAGGCACAACTCAGACCAGTCACTCAAACTGGCTGCCAAACTGCGAAAACCCACGCAGCTGGAACCCACAGCAACCACCTCTAAATCCTTTGTCCCCACAAACCCAAACACAAGAAAGCCAAAAAGGCTACTCAGGAAAATAGTCCCCTAAGATGCCCCTACAACACAAACGCAGGTTATATCTACTGGTCATAACCCCCCAGTAGATACACGGACTCACTCACCCTCAACCGCTCAGGTTTCCTCTCAACGGAGCCTGTAGCAACCATCTCTAGGGCACCTATACATCTGGAACCTTCCTCACTTGACGTGGTTGCCATTGAAAACACATCACTCTCCCCGGGTGCATACTGCCTTCACACCCTCTCCCACTGCAAACGCCCCCCAAAGTCCTACCATCATGATTGCCAAAGTGCTGACTCAGTTGCACTCCTCACCCCCTCCCAGATACCAATCACAACTGGGATAGCCCCAACCATAAGGGGGAGGACCAAAGTGCTTCTGACACCCCACAGCACAGGGGTTACCACATTCAATCTCCAGGGTAGAAACGGGGATTCGAATTTCTGGTGAGGCTGCCACTTCTCCTGCTTCAGCAAATGATCAGGAGAATTTGGTACTGTCAATAAGACCTCACCAGAGGCAACTGCCGATGAAGGACATGGTCCTGAGGCAGGATGTCCCCTAGTACCATGACCAAGGGGCACATGCTACTACTGATCTACACTCAGAGCATGTGCATCCTGATTCTATCAGGAGGTCAGGTGATTCAGTAAACACTGATGATGCCCTGGGCTTCTTTTATGATTCTAGCCCAAAACACCATTCTCGAGGATGAGATGAGCAGTCTCAAAGAGCTGCTTGCCAACATTTCTCAGGATAAAAGACCATCTACCCCTCACAACCCATAGATGGCACCTTCCTCTAAAGGTCTCCCATACACTGAGCCACTCCAAAACATTCAGCCACCTGCCTCTGCTTCTGCCACTATTTCTCAGGGACAGAACCCCCCACCCCGAGCAAATAGCTGTTATCTTTCAACATTCCTTACCTCTCATCACATCAATTATAACTGATATGGTCCTTAAAACCCTTGATGAGAGGCTTCCCTCAGTTATACAACCCATGATAGAGGATGCTGTGAGCAAAAGGCTTTCTGACAATCAAACCCTTGCAACCAATGCAACAAAAAAGGGGAGATTCAGTCAGTGAAAGCAAAAAGAAAGAGGATGGCAGATAGAAAAGAAACTGAAAAGGAGAAGGTGAGGATGCTGACATGGAGAAAGTGACTGAAAGTACTAAAGACTTTCATGTCACATACAAGAAAAGGAAGAATGAGAATGAGACTGACTTGGAGACAATGGTGAAGAAGGCTGATGCTAAACACAGCCAATCAATGGATAACATCATTGATAATTGTTTAGGCAAGGCCACGACACTGAAAACTTGACTCAGAAATCAGAAGACTAGAGATTGAAGAAATCCAAGCTAGATGGGCAAGTTATGATGTGTTGGAAAGGGAAAGGTTAGAGATCATGATCAGGTTCATAGTGAAATATTGGGTTGATCATTGATTGAGATCAGGCATGGTCCAGGGACACATCTTGGCAATAACCACCAAGATCTGTTCATCTGAAGTATACACAAAAGGATTGGTTATTGAAGCCTTAAACGAAGCTGGTGCTGGGAGCAGGACTGAACTAGTCAAGCAATCTAAAGCCGACCTTACATCCAGATGCTAGAACAGCCTGTCAACATTCCCACACCAAAACCACCACAACCACAACCCACCAAACCAACTCCTCTGCCCTCAAAACCAGTAGCCGATGAAGTACCCCAGAAGAGGAAGAGAAGGGTACTGAGGCTAGAAGAAGATGACGAAGATAATGATGAAGATGAAGATAGGATGCCACTCTCAGCTGTTATACAGTTGCCAAAGGCCACAAGTCACTCTCCAACAATTACTCCTGAAACTCAAAGACAAATTGTGAAAGTGAAGCTAGGAGAAGAAGAGCTTCACAAACAACATGATGAGGAATTGTGAGGAGGGTTGACAAAGCATATGTTGCCACATCTTCAATCATCAACATGAAGAAGCATGCTCTCAGATTATACGCTCTCAGAGTGAGGATTTGGCCTAATCCGAGGGTGTCTCATAGGATTCACAAGAAAAACATTCCACAGAGATACATTGGCCAAGTGAAGAAGATTGTAGATGAAGTGATCTCACTGGTCTTTGTAGTATCACCCTGGGAAATCCTAGATGACTTCAAGAAAGCCTATAAAGCTAACCTGACCCCACAGAAGATGCTAGAAAATAAAATGGTCAAAAAGGGGTTAGTATATAGAGGCTTGAGGAAGTCAGAAAGAATGAGCTCCAGTTGTTCTTAGAGGGTAATCACCCTGATGAATTTGCTTATAGAGTAATAACAACTGTGGAACTCAAAAAGGGAAACAGGTCAAAACTATCTGAATATTATGGGCCAGAATCACTTTTTGAAGGAGGAGCTGAAGAACTTACCATGGAGGAACAGATAACCTTCCTTGAGGCCTATACAAGGGAATCATATAGACTCATTGTTGGGAATAGATCTCATGGATGGGGTAACAGCTCTGTGTCCAGTTCCCCAAGACAGAGTTCCTATTCATCCTTTGCCAAACAAACATTGAGACTTCTTCCCAGGCCTGTGCTTATATGGGTCACTTCTGAGCTGATCTAGAAGACAAAAAGACCAAATCTCTCTGCCATAATAAGTGGGACATCTTCAATAAGTTTAGAGTTTTGGTTGCATTGGTTCAGGGGGAGTTTGTTGGACCAAAGAACCAATGAGCCGGATCAGAAAAACCTCTAAGTCCCACAGACATCACAACAACTGTTGAAGACTTGATCAGCTGTTTGACAAAGTCTGAAGACTTCAACAGCTGAAGACTAAAGTACTGAAGACTTCAACAGCTGAAGACCAAAGTCTGAAAATCAACAGCTGAAGACTAAAGTACTGAAGACTTCAACAGCTGAAGACTAAAGTACTGAAGACTTCAACAGCTGAAGACCAAAGTCTGAAGATCAATAACTGAAGAATAAAGTACTGAAGATCAACAGCTGAAGTACAAAGACTGAAGACATGAGCTGATGACAAGAACTGAAGTTCAAGTACAAGTACTGAAGCCTTCAGAGTTTGTTACAACAGCTGAAGAAGCATTCTTCAGTTGTTGTGATGGTTTCATTTCAGTAGTTTTCTTTTGTTTCAGTATTTGTAAAATGACTAAAGAGCATGTTCTTCAGTCATTGTAGTTTCAGTAGTTTCTTTTCAGTAGTTGTAGTGATAGTTAACACTTAGTATTTTTGTAAGAAGATGTCAGTTGTTTTGACATCTTCAGTAGTTGTGTTAACTCTCAGTAGTTTGAATAATTCTGTTAGATGTCACTATCAGTGACATCAGCAGACGTCACATCTCCTATATAAGGAATGTTCCACCACGACATTCCTATATAAGGGATGATTGACCTGATTGTAAGTGTGACATTGTGCCATCATGAAAGCACGTATTGTATGAAATCTTTGATTTGCAGAATTCTTTTTATAATCATTTGTTCTTACTTTGAATATCAACTGTATTCTTGTGAATTGTCTAAATTCATTGTTTGATTTCCGCTGCAATACTCTCTAATCAATCAAACATAGATCTGATCCTAACATTATTGATTTCATAATTAATTGGGCTATTAAGAGGAATTTTGAAATAAGTTTTCAAACAAACTACCATGCATTTGAATGCATGCAATGCAAGGTATGAAAATAGTTTTCCAACTAGAATTGTAAAACTCAAATCCCTTTTCAAACAAGTTTAACACCATCCTTTTAAGCAACACTCAATTCACTTGTAACTTATTTATAGATAAAGGTCACCTAACCATAAATATAGAAACTTATGAAGTTGAGGTGAAATTACCATATTTGTGGGATAAAGGTCACCTAACCACTTATATATGTAAGTCACACGTGTGTCTAAGTAGGACGACTTGATTTGGAAATCATGCATTAGGATCACCGAAGCATGACATACAAACGGTGTTGATGGGATAAGCATGCAAACAAAACATAAGATGTTTAAACTGATCCCATACACTAGAAATTGTAATAGGTTACAATTGTCAAACGTTGACTACCTTGCTGATTTAAATAAAGGGATAAAGGTCAGCTAATCATATTTAATGTACGTTGGATTCTAGATTTCAATTATTAATTGTCTATGAGACATAAAAGGGTTATTAATAAAAATACTTTGATATTAAAAATACTAAAAATTAAACTTTGTTATATTGTAGATGGCAACAACAACAACGCTATCCCGACCGTCCATAACCTATCACTAAGAACATCCTTGAAAAGGAACGTCTAAACCATGGGAACTTCGTGGATTGTACCAAAACTTGAGAATCGTTCTCAAAAAAGAAAAGAAGTCCTATGTGTTAGACGATCCCATTCCTGATCAACCCGACGAAAATGACGTTGAGGCCTTTGCCGAGTGGGTCAAGTACAACCGAAGACTCTATGCAAGTCTAATGTCTCATGCTAACGAGTATGATACCCGATTTGCAAAAGGACTTTGAGAACCACAATGCCTATGACATGATCACCCAGTTGAAGGAAATGTTCCAACAACAATCAAGGGTGGAGCGCTTCGAAACGGTTCGAGCACTTCATGCATGTTGAATGGACGAGACCCAATCGGTATCATCTTACGTTCTTAAGATGAAGAGCCACATTGATCGCCTTGAAAGGCTTAACTGTCGTGTGTGCAATGAGTTAGCAATGGATTTGATCCTCACTCCCTATCCAAGAAGTTTGATAGCTTCGTTATGAACTATAACATGAGTGGATAGGACAAGAGCATTGGTGAGCTCCACTCAATGCTCAAAAACGGCCGAGGCAGGCATGGGTAGAAAGGTTCTACCGGTCCTTACGATCAATGAAGGTCATAGTAGGAAAAGGCACCTCCCCGACCCTAGGGCAAGTGTTGCCAAAGGAAAGGGGCGCGTCAAAGGGAAGGGTAAGGGTAAAGCAAAAGTGGAACCGCCCAAACCGAGAAAAGAAGCAAAAGGTTGCTCAAGATGACCCTTTTTTGAGTGTGGTGAGGTAGGCCATTGGAAACGCAATTGTTCGGTCTACTCAAAGCGTTGAGATTGAAGAGGGACGCGGGGCAAACCTCAGGTACAATCTTTATGATACATGTTGAGTTAAATGTTATTTCTTCTAACCACAGGGTATTGGATACCGGATGTGGAACTCATATTTGCAATTTGTTGTAGGGGTTCAAAAGAAGTGAGCATTATACAAAAGGGGAAATTAGTCTCTTTATGGGCAATGGTGCAAAGGTTCACGTGGAAGCCAAGGAGACTACATTTTGAAGCTTCCAAGTGGTTTGGAAGTCATTTTAAAGAATGTATTGTATGCTCCTAGCTTGACTAGGAACATTATTTCTGTTTACCGTTTAAGACAATGTGATTATGATTTCAAGTTTGTTGACAATGATATTCATGTTTCTTTAAATCAGTGTTTTATTTTAAGGCCATACCTTGTAATGGTATTTATGAATTGGTTCATAATAACACAACATATGATAGCTCAATGTACCAAGCAACCACCAAGAGGCTCAAAATAGATTTGAGTGATTCCTATCTTTGGCATTGTCGCCTTGGTCACATAAACAAGAATCGTATGCAAATACTTCAAAAAAATGGTCTTTTGAAAACCAATGAAAATGATTCATTTGATGTGCGAGTCTTGTTTACAAAGTAAAATGACAAAGGCCCCTTTTAGTGGGACTAATGAAAGGGCAAAAGAGTTATTAGGGATCATACATTCGGATGTATGTGGACCTTTTAAACCAACAACTAGGAATGGTGAAAGATACTTCATTACCTTTACCGATGACTATAGTCGTTATGGGTATGTGTACTTGTTAAGACACAAACATGAATCTTTTGAAATGTTCAAAATCTTCAAGAATGAAGTAGAAAATCAACTCAATAAACGGTTAAGATTCTTTATACAGATAGAGGAGTGAATACCTTAGTAGTGAATTTCAAGATATCTTAGAAGTTGTGGGATTGCCTCACAACTTACTCCACCTGGAACACCACAACATAATGGTGTGTGTGAGAGGAGGAATCGGACTCTATTGGATATGGCTCGATATATGATGGCTAGAAGTACACTACCTCTATCATTTTGGGGTTTCGCATTGCTCTCCGCGGCCAGTATTTTAAATATGGCCCCAACCAAGAAAGTGGAAAGGACACCATTCAAAGTATGGAATGGAAGGGTTCCATCATTATCATATTTAAAAGTTTGGGGGTGTGATGCTTATCCTAAGAAATACACTCAAAACAAACTGGAAGCTCGATCCACAAAGTGTATCTTCATTGGATATCCCAGAGATTGTATCGGATATTATTTCTATGATCCGACAGAGCAGAAGTGTTTATTGCTCAAAAGGCAGAGATCTTCTAAACTAAGTTTCTTTCGGAAGAAACTAGTGGAAGAGGAGTGGAACTTGAAGAGGTTCAAGATTCACAAAACGATACACAATTGGTTGATACTAGCAATCAACATGAGGATTTTGAGAATGATCATATGGATGATCAAGATACAAAAAACGTTCGTAGATCTGGTAGAATTAGTGTTCTGCCTGAGAAATATGGATTTTTCATAGATGGATGCTATGTGGTAGATTCAGATGAACCAACCACATACCATGATGCAATGTCAAAACCTGATTTTGACAAATGGCAAGAAGCCAAGAACGTTGAGATGCAATCCATGTATGATAACCAAGTTTGGGAATTGGTTACACCACCTCTTAAGTCCAAGATAGTTGGAAGTAAGTGGGTTTTCAAGAAGAAAACCCATATGCATGGAAACTTGGATACGTATAAAGCTAGACTCGTAGCGAAAGGTTTCACTCAAACTCAAGGGATTGATTATGATGAAACTTTCTCCCCTGTGGCAATGCTAAAGTCTATTAGGATATTATTTGCCATAGCAACATATTATGACTATGAGATTTGGCAAATGGATGTCAAAACTGCTTTCCTTAATGGATATCTTGAGGAAGATGTCCATATGGAACAGCCTGAAGGTTTTGTCGATCCAAAACATCCTAACAAGGTATGCAAGTTAAAGAAGTCAATCTACGGATTGAAACAAGCGTCAAGAAGTTGGAATCACCGTTTTGATGATGAAGTAAAGAAATTTGGCTTCATCAAAAACACTGATGAAGCTTGTGTGTATAAGAAAGCTAGTGGGAGCATTATTACTTTCCTTGTATTATATGTCGATGACATTTTACTTTTTAGAAACGACATTCCAACCTTGGAAGGTGTAAAAACCTGGCTTGGAAGTTGTTTTTCCATTAAGGATCTGGTGAAGCCACCTATATTTTGGGAATAAAGATATATAGGGATAGATCAAGGCGGTTAATAGGTTTAAACCAAAGTGCATATGTTGAAAAGATCTTGAAGAGGTTCAAGATGGAGAATTCTAAAAAGGGATTAGTACTATTCAGAAGGGGACTATATTGAGCTCATCTCAATGCCCTAGTTCAAAGGTTGAACAAGAAAGAATGAATGGAGTCCCATATGCATCTGCTATAGGATCCATCATGTATGCAATGATATGTACTAGGCCGGACGTGTCATGTGCTCTAAGCATGACAAGTAGATATCAATAGAATCCTGTTATTAGTCATTGGATGGCTGTTAAGAGTATTTTGAAATACCTTAGAAACACTAAGGATATGTTCTTAATATATGGATCTGGTGAGGAGGAGCTCGTTGTAAAGGTTACACGGATGCGAGTTTCCAAACTGATCGAGATGATTCTCGATCACAGTCGGGATATGTCTTCATTATGAATGGAGGAGCAGTCTCTTGGAAGAGCTCAAAGCAAGATGTAGTGGCACTATCTACAACAGAATCAGAATACATCGCCGCTTCATTGGCAGCTCAAGAAGCTGCGTGGCTTAGGAAGTTCATTGCTGATCTAGGGGTCGTTGCTACCATTCAAGACCCCCTAGAGATCTTTTGTGACAACGAGGGTGCGATTGCTCAATCGAGGAACCTCGTGCTCATCAAAAGACTCGGCACATTGAACGAAGGTTCAACTACATAAGGGATGAAGTTGAAAAGGGAAAGATATGTGTTCGCAAAGTTCACACCGATCAAAACATTGCGGATCCATTCACGAAGCTCCTAGATAGGTCAAAGCATGAAAGTCATACTTGTGCCCTAGGACTTCGATATTCTAGTGATTGGACTTGATCGAATTTTGTATTTGGATATTGGAACTTATGTTATTTGACTTTATTATATGGTTATAATTTTCATTTGTTCTTCTATTTTAGCATGTTTAAATCCGTGAATAAGTAAGTTATTCTAAACGTCCGTAGTCGATCATACTTGTGGGAACAACTATGAATGTAAGACTATGATGAACTTGGATTGGTTGATATTCATAAGGTGTGAATATAGAACAAGAGGTTGCTACCAAGGTTTATTGATATCTATGGGATATAGATATAGGACTGACCCACTCTCAATTATTTCTGCATGGAATCTTTGTGATTAGTCATAAAGATATTGAGTAAAGGCGAATATCATGTATCCTCAGACCTGAGATACATATTGGGTCTTGATATTCACCAAGTGTTGTACTTTGACTTAGTTTTTTTGCTGTTCTGAAAGATTGGTAGTACATAAGGCTGAGTTCAGGTATGATATAAGGTGATTGTGAGAGACGTATGTAGTCAAGATGGAATTTGTTCCCCTTATTCGTTGAGAGTTAGATGTCTAAGGCCTGTTAAAGTTAAATCAACGGAGAATGATAATTCTGTGTCTCTGGGATTTAACATGACATCTGTAACAAAAGGATAAATGATTAATTCACCAAAACATTTTCAAGTAAGGTACTTGAAAAGGATGATGTTATTGAATGGCACTTATTCATATACATTAGGGGTAGCAAACCGTTGCTAGGCATTATTTGCTGCTTGCATCAATTTCTATGAATCTTGTGCAAGTGGGAGATTGAAGGAATTGATCTGCCCAAGATACATATTAAACTGATTTGGCTAGTGTGATATGATCCAAATCGGGTCATACTCAATAACAAGCCAAACAAACACCAATAAGTATTTATTCGTTGATAAGATCATACACATAAATACTGACACCAATTTAGAAAATAGGCTTTCTAAAACATTGCTTTTGTAAATGAACAACATTATATGGATAATTTGTTCATGAGAAATGTTTTGTTTTATTATTTAAGTTGGTTAAGTAATATCAAACAAAAGTGTGTTATTTTATAAAATTAAAAGGGTTTTAATTTTATAAAACTATAATGCAAGAGTGTTAATTTTAAAAAATTCATATGGGAGGGAAACCCCATGTGGGACCCCATTTTTCGGCCAGCTTATGGCTTTGGGAACTTTTTTTGTTCTTGGTTAATGCAAGATTAAAGACAATGAAACACTCTTCCAATCAACACACCTATTCTCTCACACACACAAGACAAAAGTTCTCTCTAACATCTCTCTAAAATCATGTTTTAGAGCTGAAACAAGGCTGATTTTTCCAGCTTTGAATCAAGAGTTCTTGGCTGAAAAATTGATTGTGCAAGAGGGTTTCAAGTCGGTGTCACACAACCTAGCAAGTGGGGTTTGAAGGAGCTTGTGGGTATCATCCCTTGAGGACTTCTACATTGAAGTCTTGACCATCTAACATCATCATCTTGTCCTCCAAATCCATGGTTCTAAAGGTGTTTGTTGGTGGTTTTGGGTATAGATTTCTTGAGGTCATCTTGGTTGAAGATTCAGCCATAAAGTTCATCCTTAGCACCTCCACAAACCCGTTTTCTAGCAGCTTGAAGGTTGTCTTCTAAACCTCCTATGGTTGTCCTCTTGTATGCATTTCGTATTTGGATCCATGGTTTGGGTTTTGCTTATTAAAAGAGTTTAATAATCAACATATCAACAAGTTTTAAAACTCTTAATCCGCTGCGTTTTTCATATAAACAAGTTTATATGGACTTTGATAAACTTGTTAAATCCCTACAGCTTTCTGAACTTAGACTTTACTACAAGCTGTTGTACTCAGCCACAAGATAGCTTTTGCATAATGGGATGTCACTATCACTCAGATCATGTTCAGTGTAAGCAATAACTTCCTCATATTTTTCTTCTTCTCTCCTTTCTTCTTCTTTGCTAGCAATCTCAACTTTATGATCTTAGAATGAGCATCCACACTTGTTGCACTTGAGCATTCATCTTTTGATTTATCATGCTCATCATGATGTGGTTGTTGTTGCTGCTGATTGACAATGCTGGAGAAACTGGTTCAGTATCATTTGAATGGACAAGAGATTCAGTCTTGGATAGTGATAATTGAACAGTATTGGCTTGAGAGACTAAGACTATTTACCCTGTGTGAAAGCTCCCAGTGGTTTGCTTTTCTATAACTGAAGATATAGGTTCTGTGTGTTGGCTAGCTGGTGATTGTAAAGTAAGAGGAGAGATTGGCTAAGTGTTTTGATTGGCCGAGGGAGATTGTTGAGAGTGAACAGATAGAATGGGTGAAATGGGCTGAGTGTTTTGACAGGTAGGTGAAGGGTGTTGTGGAGACTGATGTTGTTGGTGAATAGGTGATAGATCTCGTGAATGAGTGGCTTATACAAAGTTGGTTGGTGAATACTCATGTTGATCTTCCCACACAAGCTCTGGAGGTATGTTTGGATGAGCATCTACCACATGATCAAACATGGGCATGTCTCCTCCTTCATACTTCCCAGATATTTTATTTAGTACGGATCTACCTAGGTGAGCTTGAACAAACACATCACCATCTACAGTATTCCCAGGCAGATCAACATTGATGATTAGTTGCAGAAACATTGGAAACATATGCATCTTCTCAGCCTTTTGTACTTTGATGTGATCACATAAGCAGTTGAAGATGTACTTTGAGTAATTGTAGGTTCTTCCCTCAAAGACATCAATAATGCCTGAAGAGATATGCCTTGAAAATCTATCAAGTCCAGATTTCCTGTTTCAGATGCATTTAAGATAAGTGTGTCAGAGAAATCTATATGGCTTGTAGAGTCTTCCTTCTTTATTTCTCCGTTCTCGAAGTCACGATCATACCCCATCAGAAGAAAGACTTTCTCTATGTATTCATTCTTGAACACATCACGGTGACCAGCTTCTACATCTCCCAACTCAAGAACCCTTCTTATTGTCTGTTCATCCACTCTCAGTCTTTGATGCTTCACATCAGCCATTATAACTTGGAAATTTTCTTCTATTTGGGCGGAGTTCCAGAAATTAGTGATGTGTGATTGATGAATCACAGGCTCTGCTGATAAGGCATACAACAGCCTGGATCTTCTTAGATAGCGGATAATGTCTTGACACCCTTCTAAAACAGGGTGGTTAGAAAATAAGAAAGCACATACATTGTGCTCTCTCGTAAATCGATTATCCATCCGTTCATAAGAATAAAGAGGATTTCATTAGAATCACATTATTGATATGAGAATACGAACAGTTGTGAGGTTAGACGAGAATCAAACGGTTCATTATTGAACATTACGACATTTTTATACCTTGAACATAGTGATTTGAGAGCAGAGATATATGTCTGTTTGATGTTTTGATTCGGTAATATTTGAATGTTATAGAAGGGGGGAAGTTTGTTGAGTGGGTGTTTTTCTAGGTTTGAAAAAGTTAACTGAAAAAGAGAATAATGAATTTTGAAGTCAAAGAACATCATTTATACTTTCTTAGACACGTTAATTTTATTTATTTAATAAAATGGGACCCTCAACAATTTTTCTGTTCTAAGTTCTTCCGCATATCATCTAAGGGTTCCATAAATCATCTGCGGATGTCTTAACGACTTCTGCTAATGAAGTATAACTTAAATTTGCATAGGTTTGGTAAACTATAAAATTAATTTATATTTGTTAGTCTTTGCTCATCCGTAGTTTACCAATCTATGGATAAAAATTTAAATTTTCCACACTATAGCTTCTGCTGATGCTTAAGATGGCATTGTAGCTTATGTTGATGCTTAAGATGGCATTATGTAGAAAAACTTATTTTGTTGTATAGTCCAAGTCCACTGCTTAGAACAATTTATTGTTTTTGGACCTTGTTGACTTTGTATTCATGACAATTGAGCACAAGAAAGTTTAAATTATTTTAAAAACTTCATGTATCCACGAGCAGTTAGTGCTCAGATTGCACTTCAAATTGATAATGAAATAGACAAAGCTGTTGATTGATAAAGTTATGTTCATGAATTCTACTCCCCCTAAATTTGTGATTAATAATGAAAAAATGCATTTATCATAAATTTCTATGTAGAAAATCATGAGTGTTATGTTTTCGTATGATGATGCATAACTAGTTATACATATATGATGGGATCATACTATAATACTAAGCTTCTTCCTCATGAGTTATTTTGTGGAATTGATACATGCACATAGTTCTGATTGCAAGTACATTGTCCACTTAAATCCATACAACAGCTAATGTATCAACTAGGCATGTGTTAATTGGGCTTCATATTCAATTCACAAAGATTTTGTCCTCCCTTTGCAAGTCAGGTCATCACTTTTTCAAACATAATAACTATGTACCTTAATATATAAGTTCTATCTTGAGATGCATTAGACATCTCATTAATGAATTGATATAAAAGCTCTAGATTAATATACAATTGATCACATTGGATTCTTTTGAGAGCTTAGATATGATCACCATCAGGTCACCAGGTCTTTACTCATATAAAACAGAGGTGCCTTTTACCCAGGTCTTTGTTTACACAGAACAAAAGGATGATAAGGGTCATGATCTTTTCACATTTTATAACTGATATACAGGATGGTGATCATACACACAGGTCTTTGTTTACACAAAATAGAGGGAGTATGATTTGCAAAGATAGATATTATAAAGTGTTGGTACATAGTGTGCTTAGATGAGTGATTTGATCACATCAGAATAAGAGTCACTTTGTATCCTCAAAATGAAGTTTCCCATAAACAATCACTTTGCGTTATGTTTTGCATGCACTAATTGTAGTTTCCACTCAAGCTGAACCTACTCACATATCAAGAAACTAACTCAGATTTAATGATATTTAAGAATTCAGGAATAAGAAAAGATATATTATACTATTATTTCCCACGCATATGTCATGCTAAAGCAGCATTACACACAGTATTTTGTTTGTTCAAATTGATTAATCTAAGTTAATCATGCCCAGAGACTCAATTAAAAAGTTAAATCTGACTGAATCAAAGGCTTTAGTGAATAAATCAGCAAACTGATTCGTTATATCCATTTTGACTAACTTAATCAACCCTTTTTTGAGCAATGTCTCAGAAAATGATATCTTATCTTAATATGTTTTGTTTTACTATGTTGCATAGGATTAGCAGTTATAAACATAGCAGCAGAATTGTCTATGTAAATTGAAGTTTGAAGGAAGTTGTAACCATAGTTAAGCAATTGGTTTTGCAACCAAAGGACTTGAGAGCAACCGGCTGAAGCATCTATGTACTCAGCCTCAACTATGGATATAGATACATTGGTTTGTTTCTTACACTGCCATGATACTAGTGTTGGTCTGATAAATTAACATCCACCAGTTGTGGATTTTCAGTTACTGTTACATCCACCATAGTCACTGTCTGAGTATGAGTAGAGTGTAAAGTCACCATCCTTTGGATACCAAAGACCAAGTCCTAGTTTTCCTTTGAGATATCTAAAAATCCTTTTCATAGCATTCATATGAGACTCCTTTGGATCAGATTGGTACCTAGCACACACAAACACACACAACAAACATAATGTCAGGTCCATTGGCAGTTAATACATAAGTGATCCTATCATTGATCTATATAATCTTTGAAGGATCAGGTATAATCTTTTGAATTGTTAAGGCTGGTGTTTTGCATGAAGATGTATCAGCAAGATTATACTTCTTCAAGATTTGATGTATGTATTTTTCTTAAAAGATGAATATCCCATCAGTCTTTGGATGAACTTGAAGACAAAGAAAGAAAGTCAATTCTCCCATTGAGCTCATCTGAAATTCAGATTTCATCAATTCTTTGAAATTTACACACAATCTCTTATTAGTTGATCCAAATATAATGTCATCAACATATATTTGAACAACTAAGATCTTGATGTTCTTGTTTGAGAAAGAGAATTCTGATCAATGGTTCTCCTTTTGTAGCCATGCTTGAGCAGAAAAGATGATGTGTTCATACCACTTTCTTGGTGCTTGGTGAAGACCATACAAGGCTTTATCAAGCTTATATAGCCTATGAGGATAATAAAGATCTTCAAAACCAAGGAGTTGTGACACAAAAAACTCCTCATCAAATTTTCCATATACGAATGCACACTTGACATCCATCTGATACACAGTGAACTTCTTATATGATGCATAAGCTAGGAACACTCTTATGGTTTCAATTCTTGCAACGGGTGCAAAAACTTCATCGTAGTCTATTCCCTCTTCCTGTGTGTATCCTTGTGCTATCAACCCTACTTTATTTCTTACAATAATCCCTATGTCAAACAGTTTGTTTTTGTATAGCCACCTTGTTCCAATAGGATGTTGGCATTCAAGTAAATCAACTAGAGACCATACTTTTTACTTTCTAAATTGTTGAAGCTCTTCTTGCATAGCTTCAATCGAGCTATTGTGTTTTGAAGCAACAGTGATGTTTGGAAACCACTTGTGAAAGAAAACAACTGAAAAGACAAATGTAGGCAGTACCACTTTGGCTTCTTGTAGTTCTCTTTGTATGATCTCCAATGATGTTGTTGACTGGATGAGTCTTATTGATTCTTGTTGATGGAGTTGATTCAACTGGAATATATGATTCCAGGTTAGTCATATCCATTTTACAGTCTAATCCAAACCAGGTTGAGAGTTTAGAAAGTAGTCAAAATGTTCAACATGCGGGAGTGAATGATCTTTAGTATATTGATTATCAGTAGTATCATGACTGTCTTCTACAGGAGCTATAGGGGCTTCTCCACAATCAGGTTGCTCTTCTATAGGAGTTGCATGAACTTCTTCAGAATCATTTAGCTTTTCGTGTGAGTTATAGGAACTTCTCCGAAGGATAAGTGAGGACTTGAAACATTTCCAATGTTTGTTGTATTCAATTAAGAGCATGGATCTGTGGTAGGAACAACATTCACATCTCCGAATGCACAGTGTTCATCTTTAGATGCAGTGTCAGTGGCTGTTACTGAAGTGTTTCCACCTGAGCTTGTGTGTATCCTCGGAGGATCTACAGATAGTGTTACTTCATTCAAATGAGGTGGAACAAATGGATAACATACTTCATCACATCCTATAGTATTCAAATAATCAAAGTTAAATGATTCAGATAATGCATCTATGTCAAACAACCATGATGAACCTTTAACTGATTTAGTGAATACAGATTCATCAAAGGATACATTAGAAGTTTCTTCCATAATGTTATGTTATGGAATATAGATCCTATAAGATTTAGATGTCGAAGAATATCCAACAAAGAAACCATCATATGCCTTTACTAAAAAATTTTCCATTGACTCTTTTATGTTTAAAACAGATACATGACATCCAAAAACTCTAAGATACCCTATGTATGGTTTTCTTTTAAAAAATAGCTCATAAGGAGTTTTGTTGTGTTCTTTGCCAATTAATGTTCTGTATTGAACATTGCATGCAGTATTCACTGCCTTAGCCCAAAAGGTGATAGACAATTATGAATCAGCTAGCATTGTTCGGGCTGCTTCAATAAGAGTTTTGTTTTTTTCTTTCAGCAACTCCATTTTGTTATGGAGTTCTTGGTGCACTGAATTGCCTTGCAATACCTTTGCTCCTGCAAAACGAATCCAGTTCAAAATTGACAAATTCAGTACCATTGTCACTCCTAAAAATTTTAACTTTTGCATCAAGTTGATTCTCAATCTTGATCACAAAGTCCATTAATGTTTCTAATATTATACTCTTTTGTTTTAAGAAAAAGACCCATGAGAATCTTGTGAAATCATCAACTATCACCAAACAATATTGCCTTTTTCCAATGCTCATCACATTGGTAGGACCAAACAGATCCATGTGAAGCAATTTGAGTGGTGTAGTATTTGTATGATAGTTTTTGATTTATGTGACAGTTTATGTTGTTTTCCTTTGTAAAAAGAAGAACAGCGAGTTGAGCAATGAAACTCTTTCTTTGGCAATCCAATGACTAAGTCATTTTTCACCAATTTGTTCGTGTTCTTCATATTATAACGGACAAGCCTTTTGCGCCACAATTGAGATACATCTTCCGAGAACTTAGATAGAAGGCATGTTTCATGTTTTCTGAGTAAGGTGTTGTTCATGTCCAAACCATAAGTGTTTCCTTTTCTTGAAGCTTTAAGAAGAACCCAATCTTCTGGAACAAAAAAACCTGGCTTAAGAATGTAACAGTTAGTATTATCAAACAATGTGGTATAATTTTGATCACAAATTTGAGACACATTCAGTAAATTATACAGTAAATTTTCACAATAATTTACTTTCTCAAACTTGAGTACACCATTTGTTACCATTCCTTCACCAACAATTTTACCTCCCTTTTTATCGCCACCAAATGCCACATAAGAAGCATTTTTATGTTTGAAATCATGGAGAAGTGAACTATTTCCTATCATATGCCTGGAACAACCACTGTCCACATACCACTTGTTGTTAGCTCTCCAATATTGTTCCTACATTCAGAAATAAATCAGTTAGAATTGACAACCCAAGCCTTAATGATCTTGGGTTTGCCAGCTGTGTCTAAAATAGTTACTCCTTCATGAATAAGTCTTGAAGTTTCAGATTCAGTTTTGCTTGATTCATTCTGATTTGTTTTAGATGAGAATGATTCTGTTGATGGGGATGTTGATAAACTAGGTTATTGTTTCCTAATTTCTTCTTGATTCATTTTGAGACTTTGATTTTGATGATAAAGCTTTGTGATTAAATGTCTCATAATCTTTTTTTTCGAATGAGGTATATGAATTCCCTTTTCAAAATTATCAAAGAATACATTATCATCCTTGTTTCCTTATTTGTCAAATCTACCCTTTGTGAGGTGTTTTTCATTGCTGGAAGGTTGATCTTTTCTTTGATGGATGACCACTTGAGGATGTTTTATTCTTTGATTTTGACTTTGATTTTTGTTCGTACATCTTTAGTTTTGAACCCTTTTCACAATCAATAGATTGAGGGTCTGATTTAGACTTATTTGATACTTTCTTCTTTCTGCCTTTTGTCTTGTTCTTTTTGTTGAAATAACATTCCTGAGTGGAATGGTTATTTTTGTTGCACATAGCACAACTTTTGTTGAAGTAGCAGTCAGCAATCATGTGATTGTTCATATTGCAAATAGAATAATAGCTACTAAAGTAACAATCTTCAGTATTATGGTTTTTCATTTCATATCATTTACAATACTTCTCATCTGATTCTTTCTCAAAATCATTCTTATGGTTTACCAACTTTTGAGGTTTTTCACTCTTTTTTAGCTTTGAAGTGGATTCTTTCTTTTCACTTTATGCTGCTTTTGATTGTTTATTGCTGAATTCCTCTTTTGTAAATCATCTACTGAATCAATATTAACTTCTATTGAAGTTTTCTTTTTCCGCAAATTGGTACTAGAGAGCGGTTCTTCTTCCGTTGATGATCTGCTCATGCCTTTTCCTTTCCTTTTTCAATGGATTTGTGTCTTTCCTTAGTAGAGGCAGACTTCTCATTTACTTTATTGGAAGAAGTTTTTTGTTGATTAAGCTCTTGAAAACCTTCATTTAATTGAGCTATTCTCTTGCAGATGCTTTTCAGCATGATTTTTGTTTAGGGGGGGTATGGCAGCTTTGTTTCTTCAAGCACTTTTGGGATATTTGTTTCAAAAACAACATTATTACCCTTATTGACAAGATCATCATCATGTTCATCAAAATCATCCAAGTCATCCCACTGATCAAAGTCAAATTCTGAATTCAATTGATTAATCTTTTATGATTGAGAAGACTCAGATTTCATTCACCTCAGATTTAGTATCAATGTTTGGTTGATTAGAGCTAGTTCCTATATTGGTGCTTGGCACAACATGTTTTGACTCATTATTTGTCATTGATTCAGGCAAAGGAACATAGTTATTGTTAACAGGAGGTGCCATAGCATTATAACCCATCCCAGACCGGTTCTTCGATTCAATATGAGAGTTTAATAACTGTGACATCCGTCACCTTAAGGTCCGTCGAACGACATAAATAACATGGAAATATTTTAATTAATCTTCCTTTTCTTCATGAACTCCTGCTTTACGGAATCATGTCTGTTTATTTTTCCCTTGTGCCTGTACTTCCTTCGAGAACGTGTGTTAAGCATAAACTTTTATAAATTTCATCACCATTACCACCAAATATATCATTTTTAATTTCGACCATTGTCATTAATAAAACCATTTTAGGCTATCAAATGCCATTAAACACGCTTTTAACCGTAATATAACGAACATTTTAAGATCGTAATCAACCGAAACAAATTTTCGGGAAACTCGAGGGTTAAGTGCAGGGACTAAACTTGTAATTTTGCAACTTGGGTTGGGTATATAAGCCCCATTTGTAGCCATTTATCCTCATCTTCATCTTCTTCACCTTCAACATTTTCTCCACTTTCTCTCTCCATCTAGCACCAAAAATCATCACGTTTGTCGCGTTTTCACCACCAAATCTTGGTTATCATCGTGTATACGCGTTCCTAGCAGGTAGACAACCTTGTTCAACCCGTTTTTGGTTCGTTTTACTGCTGTGATTTCTAGGGTTTCGGGTGCTCGGGTTCATCCGAGCACATGAGGTCGAGTGGGTGCGTGTGAGGTCTTTCTGCTTGTGTTTCATGTTTGTGTATGTTTGTTGAGTGTTTCTGGAAGTCCTCGTGGTATAAAACCCGCGTTAGAGCAGCTCGGGGGCTGCTCTGCCCGACCACAGTCGCGATTCTGCAGTTCGGGCGACTGGGTTTGTCATGCGATTGAGCCGTGCGACTGAGTGAGTCGTGCGACTGAATCATGCGTCTAAGTCAATCATGCGACTGAGTTGTGCGACTAGGCATGTCGTGCGACTGAGTCGTGCGACTAGCATGGGTGCGACTGAGTCTTGCGACTGGGTGTTTGTATGCGACTGAGCATGTGTGGATGATTGTGTGCGATTGAGTCAGGTGACCGACTGAGTGTATGCGATTGTGCGTGTTTCGCACGACTGGAGTCCAATCGCACGAATGAAGGTTCAATCGCACGAAAGTAGCTAATTCGCACGATTGAGGGTTGATTCGTGCGCATGGAAGTTGGGTCGTGCGAATGTGTGTGTTGTGTGGTGCGACTGAGTCCAATCGCACGAATGAAGGTTCAATCGCACGAAAGTAGCTAATTCGCATGATTGAAGTTTGATTCGTATGAATGGAACGTGGGTCGAGCGTCTGGTCCCGTCGTGTGTCTTATGATGCGTGTGTCCGCTTGTGTGTGTGCTACCCACGACCGAACCGATACAACCCGAACCGACCAAACATTACTATACGCTTGATACATGTCATTAATGCTTGACCATAACTGTCAATAGGTGTTTGACCGATCATTGCATTCAACTGTTGGAAACCTCGACCTTTCATACTTACCACTTAACATGTGAGTTTCGTGGCCCCTTTTTATGCTTATACTATTTTACAAACATTTACAAACATGGGGGAAAAGTATGCTCGCCCGTTTTCTATGCTGTACTACATACATACAATTTTCATACAAGGAATCAACGTGATACTGTGTTGCAAGTACTTATCTCATACATGCTTGGGTCTGCTGTGTGGTTCTATCTTTGCAACTATTTAATTCCAGTTTGGGAACCGACGGTTAGGTATTGGTAGTACTACTGGGTTGAAACCCCCACCCTCGTGTTGGTATACTAGTTAGTACCAACAATAGCCAGGTACGGGTCTTGGGTGAATATATGCCGACAATTTCTTTGTGTACGTCGCTAGGTTTGGTTGCAAAGCTCATGTCATGTGATTTTACTTGTATATATAACTGTATTCACGGTATTCCATATCATTTACTTTATACGACATTACTTACATTTTTATTACTAAACCTGCGAGCTCACCAACAATTTGTTGACCATTTTGAGCATATCTTTTCAGGTGATCAAGCTAGCTGAGGTTCTAGGTGTGCTGCCTTAGTGGAGACCCTAGGATGCATTTTTGGACTAAACATGTTTGACAAACTGTTACCTTGAACAATGTTGAACTGTGTAAACATTACAATCTTTTGAAACTTGTTCCCGGGTTGTGGGAATTTACATTACAATTTCATCTTTATGTGATCATGTGAATCGTTTATCTTGTTTGCTTATGGCTATGTTGTCGTGGACATTGACTATACACGACACAAGTCCCCTTGTTGTCGGGTGTCGTGATGACACGCTTGTCATCATTTTATTATTGCATCTCTATTCTTACCATGTGTTATGACGATTCCCGTCTCGTCGCAACCCCGTGTTTCCGCTCTTAGCGGGGGTGTGACAGACTGGTATCAGAGCTATTGGTTATAGAGAATTAGGCAATACGCTTGACCTAGACTATAACCTTGGAACCTTCATGTAGATTGCATGCCAGGGTTGTGTGCATTTTGTATCTCATACGTGTTCCTCATTACTTGTTTGTTATCTATCTGTTTTGTGATCTTTCCACCCTATGAGAGAGCCTTGTGCTCACTCTTTTATGGGATGCTCCTATTAGATCTTCCGTTCCCTCTGCGCGCCAAGTTATCATAACCAGATTCGGTATTAAGACCCGAAGAGATCTTCACAGATCATATACTGCGCCTGACCTTGGATACTGAGACCGACCCGAGGAGGCTATGTCTGAATCCTTTAAGGATGCGAGATAGGCAACCTCCACCAGACTATACGTGATTACGTGCTTGGGCTCTCAGTTGACCTGATGAATTATTATGGATATGATGTAAAGGAAAGTCGGATGTCATGTAACCGGATCGGGCATCATTCTCGGTACATCGTGGGTGTGGTGGGAACGCTGCGGGAAACCCTATATATAAACACCACCGGTATACCGAGAATATGCTTGAAATGGGCTGCATGGTGATCTTGACGACCGGAACATGAACATTGGAACTTGATAAATGGAATACTTGTGTATCATATGGTGACTAAAGCTTACATGTTATCTTTTTATGAATAGAACATGCCGCCTCGAAGGTCTACTCGCAGTAATAGTAGCGGAATTAAAACCCCAAGAGGCAGAGGCAGAGGCAGGGGCAGAGGCAGGGGAAGAACCCCAAGAACAAGTGATGCTCCTGCCAGTAACAATCAAGGAACAGGGAACACTGATGTGGCAGCCCTGATCGCTCAACAGTTGGCCGCACTGATTCGTACTATCGTGGCCCAAGTGAGCGATGCTCTTCAGAATTCTCACCCCCACGGGGACGGTGGCAATGAAAATGAGGATAACGGTAACCCGACTGGGAATGAAAGCAATCAGGAGACCGGAAATGGTGGTACAGCCGTAATGAAGCTGTAATTGTTAATGAGACCGGGGTTGTGAATACTAGACGGGGATGTTCGTACAAGGAATTCGTGGCTTGTAAACCACGAGAGTTTGATGGCAAAGGTGGAGCCATAGCTCTGACCAGATGGCTTGAAAAGATGGAGGCTGTGATCGACATCAGCGAATGCCTCGACAGTCAAAGAATTAAGTACGCCACTTGCTCACTACAGGGCAAGGCACTGACGTGGTGGAACACTCAGATTCAGGCTAGGGGAAGAGAATCCGCGATGCAAATGTTGTGGATGAGTTCAAGGCCCTAATCACCGAGGAGTACTGTCCTCTCAATGAGATGCAAAAACTTGAGCATGAGTTCTGGAATCATGCCATGGTGGGGGCTAGGCATGCAGCTTACACCGACCGTTTTCATGAGTTAGCAAGGTTGGTTCCACATCTAGTCACCCCGAAATCAAAAAGGATAGAGAGGTACATTTGGGGACTTGCGCCTCAAATCCGGGCAATGGTAACCGCTACTGCTCCTCCTACTATTCAGAGCACGATTCTAAAGGCTGGCGCTTTGACCGATGAAATGGTGAGAACGGGAGTTTTGGGTAGAGGAGCTGAAAAGAGAAGGAATTTGGGGAAACGAGCCGGTCGAGTGCCGGGAAGTTTGATAAAAGGCCAAGACAACCAGAAACTTTGTGGCAGTGACGCAGGCAGGCGAGAGTATGTGGTCCGCACCCCAAATGTGACAAGTGCAATTATCATCATCTCCCAGGAACGCAGTGCCGGGTGTGCGCGAATTGTAGACGCCCGGGGCATCTTGCAAGTGACTGCAGAACAGCACCGAATATGGTTGCACCGGTCAACGCGGTTAACCCCGCGGGAATGCAAGAGCTTGTTATGAGTGTGGAAGCCTTGATCACTACCGAAACATGTGCCCCAGGCTGAATCGGGCACCGGGTCAACAAGGAAACAACCAGCAGCAAGTGATGGCCATAGCTGGAAATCAAGGCCCGACCAATCAGGGGAAAACAGCTCGGGGACGTGCATTCTTCATTGGAGCCAACGATGCTCGCCAGGACCCGAATGTTGTCACGGGTACGCACTTACTCAATAATCACTTTGCATCTATACTGTTTGGATAGAGCAGACAATAGCTTTATATCTTCTGAGTTTGTGCATTGCTTGATTTGAGCCCTACTAGGCTAGAAACTAGCTACTCTGTAGAAATGGCCAACGGTAGGATTGTTCAGGCCGATGAAATTATTAGAAAGTGCTCGATAATATTAGAGGACCACACCTTCGATATAGACTTGATACCCTTTGAGCTAGGAAGTTTCGATGTGATTGTGGGAATGGATTGGTCGTCGAAACACGGGCCGAGATTGTCTGTCGAGACAAGGTAGTGCGAATCCCTATGTTAGACGGGGGAGTACTCAGAATTCAAGGAGAAGACCGGGGAGAAACTTAAGCTTATTTCCTACATGAAAGCACGTCGGAGTTTACCAAAACAGTGCTACTCTTTTCTGGCTCATGTGGTGGAAAAGAAAGAGGAGGAACAGGAATTGACAAATATCCCTATAGTGCGGGATTACCCAGATGTATTCCCAGATGACTTGTCTGGTTTGCCTCCTCCACGACAGGTGGAATTTCGTATTGATTGGTTCTTCTGGAGCTACACGGTAGCAAAGACACCGTATCGGTTGGCACCGTCTGAAATGCAAGAGTTATCTAGCCATTACAGGAACTACTGGAGAAGGGTTTTATTCGGCCGAGTCACTCGCCTTGCACCAGTGTTATTCGTCAAGAAGAAGGATGGTCGTTCCATATGTGCATCGACTACCGTGAGTTGAACAAATTAACTGTGAAGAATCGGTATCCTCTCTCCCAGGATCGACGACCTGTTTGATCAGTTACAAGGAGCTTCGTATTTTTCCAAGATCGACTTCGGTCTGGATACCACCAACTAAGAGTTTTCGAGGAGGACATACCGAAGACAACATTTAGAACTCGTTATGGGCACTATGAGTTCTTGGTCATGCCGTTTGGATTGACTAACGCACCAGCTGTGTTCATGGATTTGATGAATCGGTGTGCAAACCTTACTTGGATAAGTTTGTGATCGTATTCATCGACGACATACTTATCTACTCTCAATCGAAGGAGGACCATGAAGAACACCTTCGGGCAATACTGGAACTGTTAAGAGGAGAAACTTTTCGCCAAGTTCTCGAAGTGTGAATTCTGGCTGAGAGAGGTGAAGTTTTTGGGTCATGTGGTTAACAAAGACGGGATTCATGTAGATCCCGGCAAGATCGAAGCGGTAAAGA
The DNA here is from genome assembly GCA_025506515.1 of Flaveria trinervia. Lineage (NCBI taxonomy): Eukaryota > Viridiplantae > Streptophyta > Magnoliopsida > Asterales > Asteraceae > Flaveria > Flaveria trinervia. The sequence goes on along the minus strand of CM046445.1, from coordinate 32,228,967 downwards.
AATGGGATACACCCCAGACACCTTCAGAGATACGACAGTTCTTAGGATTGGCCGGATACTATCGTCGTTTCATTGCGAACTTTTCAAAGATCGCTCAACCGTTGAGTTGCTGACTCAGAAGACAAGAAGTTTGATTGGGGAGATGCGCAAGAACGGGCGTTCCAAACGCTGAAAGATAAGTTGTGCAATGCACCGATATTGTCCCTCCCGGACGGAACTGATGATTTTGTGGTGTACTGTGATGCTTCGCATCAAGGGTTGGGATGTGTACTAATGCAGAAAGATAAGGTGATCGCCTACGCTTCGCGACAACTTAAGGTGCACGAGAAGAACTACACGACTCATGATCTTGAGTTGGGTGCTGTAGTATTCGCACTTAAGATATGGAGGCATTACTTGTATGGAACCAAATGCATCGTATACACAGATCATAAAAGCCTTCAACATATTCTGGATCAGAAGGACTCAATATGCGACAGCGACGTTGGGTAGAGCTACTTAGTGACTACGATTGTGAAATTCGGTATCATCCGGGGAAAGCTAACGTGGTGGCTGATGCTCTAAGCCGCAAAGAACGCGTGAAACCACTACGTGCTCGAGCTTTGGGATTGACCATTCAACAATTTGAAAGCTCAGATCCAAATTGCACAAAGTGAAGCGTTGAAGAAGAAAACCTTGCGGGAGAAGAATTCCGAGGGTTGGATAAACAACTGATGTGCAAGGACGATGGCGTACAGTACTTCGTGGACCGTATATGGGTACCCAGTGGGGAGGTGTACGTACCTTGGTCATGGATGAAGCACATAAGACACGATATTCTATTCATCCTGGCGCAGACAAGATGTACCACGATCTCAAAGATCTGTACTGGTGGCCAGGCCTGAAGAAAGACATTGCCACATACGTCAGCAGGTGCTTGACATGCTCGAAAGTTAAAGCTGAACATCAGAAACCATCGGATTACAGCAACCTGAAATTCCCGAGTGGAAATAGGAGAATATAGCCATGGATTTCATTACCAACTCCCTAAAACAAGCAACGGGCATGACTCGATATGGGTCGTAGTGGATCGAATGACGAAATCAGCACACTTCTTGCCAATCCGAGAAGACTACAAAATGACAAGTTGGCGAGATTGTACATTAAAGAGGTCGTGACAAGACACGGAGTGCCGGTGTCAATCATCTCCGACCGTGACGGCCGATTCACTTCACGATTTTGGCAAACACTACAGAAAGCAATGGGCACTCGATTAGACATGAGTACCGCCTACCACCCTCAAACAGATGGCCAAAGTGAACGAACCATACAAACGCTAGAAGATATGCTGAGGCGTGTGTAATCGACTTTGATGGTAGTTGGGATACTCATTTGCCATTGTTGAATTCTCATATAATAACAGCTACCACACCAGCATTGGGTGTGCTCCGTTCGAAGCATTGTACGGAAGGAAGTGTAGATCATCCGTTTGTTGGGCCGAGATTGGTGAAAGTCAGCTAACAGGCCCAGAGATCATCCAATAAACAACCGACAAGATCTTCCAAATCAAAGATAGACTGAAAGCCGCTAGAGATCGCCAAAAGAGCTACGCCGACAATCGTCGAAAGCCTCTACAATTCAACGTTGGGGACCGAGTATTACTCAAGGTCTCTCTTGGAAAGGAGTTGTTCGGTTTGGAAAGAAAGGGAAGTTAGCCCCGAGATACGTTGGACCATTCGAGATTACAAAAAGAATTGGTCCGTGGCTTACCGATTAAGGTTACCCCAAGAACTCAACGCGTGTGCATGATACTTTCCATGTGTCGAACCTCAAGAAGTGTTTGGCTGACGAATCACTTCACATACCCATTGACGATATCAAAATCGACGAAAAGCTTCATTTTATGGAGGAACCCATTGAGGTCATGGATCGTAAAGTCAAACAGTTGAAGCGCAGTAGAATACCAATTGTTCGCGTAAGGTGGAATTCGAAACGAGGGCCAGAGTTTACATGGGAACGGGAAGATCAAATGAAACTCAAATACCCACACTTATTCGTGGATGACACTCTTGGACCTAACTCCAGCTGAATTTCGGGACGAAACTCTCTCAACTGGGGGACTGTGACATCCGTCACCTTATGGTCCGTCGAACGACATAAATAACATGGAAATATTTTAATTAATCTTCCTTTTCTTCATGAACTCCTGCTTTACGGAATCATGTCTGCTTATTTTTCCCTTATGCCTGTACTTCCTTCGAGAACGTGTGTTAAGCATAAACTTTTATTAATTTCATCACCATTACCACCAAATATATAATTTTTATTTCGACCATTGTCATTAATAAAACCATTTTAGGCTATCAAATGCCATTAAACACGCTTTTAACCGTAATAAACGAACATTTTAAGATCGTAATCAACCGAAACAAATTTTCGGGAACTCGAGGGTTAAGTGCAGGGACTAAACTTGTATTTTGCAACTTGGGCTGGGTATATAAGCCCCATTTCTAGCCATTTATCCTCATCTTCATCTTCTTCACCTTCAACATTTTATCCACTTTCTCTCTCGATCTAGCACCAAAAATCGTCACGTTTGTCGCGTTTTCACCACCAACTTGGTTATCATCGTGTATACGCGTTCCTAGCAGGTAGACAACCTTGTTCAACCCGTTTTTGGTTCGTTTTACTGCTGCGATTTCTAGGGTTTCGGGTGCTCGGGTTCATCCGAGCACATGAGGTCAAGTGGTGCGTGTGAGTCTTTCTGCTTGTGTTTCATGTTTGTGTATGTTTGTTGAGTGTTTCTGGAAGTCCTCGTGGTATAAAACCCGCGTTAGAGCAGCTTGGGGGCTGCTCAGCCCCACCACAGTCGCGATTCTGCAGTTCGGGCGACTGGGTCTGTTCATGCGTTGAGCCGTGCGACTGAGTGAGTCGTGCGACTGAATCATGCGTCTAAGTCAATTGTGCGACTGAGTTGTGCGACTAGGCATGTCGTGCGACTGGGTGTCTGTATGCGATTGAGTCATGCGTGTGGATGATTGTGTGCGATTGAGTCAGGTGACCGACTGAGTGTATGCGATTGTGCGTGTTTCGCACGACTGGAGTCCAATCGCACGAATGAAGGTTCAATCGCACGAAAGTAGCTAATTCGCACGATTGAGGGTTGATTCGTGCGCATGGAAGTTGGGTCGTGCGAATGTGTGTGTTGTGTGGTGCGACTGAGTCCAATCGCACGAATGAAGGTTCAATCGCACGAAAGTAGCTAATTCGCACGATTGAAGGTTGATTCGTACGAATGGAACGTGGGTCAAGCGTCTGGTCCCGTCGTGTGTCTGATGATGCGTGTGTCCGCTTGTGTGTGTGCTACCCACGACCGAACCGATACAATCCAAACCGACCAAACATTACTATACGCTTGATACATGTCATTAATGCTTGACCATAACTGTCAATAGGTGTTTGACCGATCATTGCATTCAACTGTTGGAAACCTCGACCTTTCATACTTACCACTTAACATGTGAGTTTCGTGGCCCCTTTCTATGCTTATACTATTTTACAAACATTTACAAACATGGGGGAAAAGTATGCTCGGTCGTTTTCTATGCTGTACTACATACATACAATTTTCATACAAGGAATCAACGTGATACTGTGTTGCAAGTACTTATCTCATACATGCTTGGGTCTGCTGTGTGGTTCTATCTTTGCAACTATTTAATTCCAGTTTGGGAACCGACGGTTAGGTATTGGTAGTACTACTGGGTTGACACCCCCACCCTAGTGTTGGTATACTAGTTAGTACCAACAATAGCCACGTACGGGTCTTGGGTGAATATACGCCGACAATTTCTTTGTGTACGTCGCTAGGTTTGGTTGCAAAGCTCATGTCATGTGATTTTACTTGTGTATATAACTGTATTCACGGTATTCCATATCATTTACTTTATACAGCATTACTTACATTTTTATTACCTAAACCTGCGAGCTCACCAACAAATTTGTTGACCATTTTGAGCATATCTTTTCAGGTGATCAAGCTAGCTGAGGTTCTAGGTGTGCTGCCTTAGTGGAGACCCTAGGATGTATTTTTGGACTAAACATGTTTGACAAACTGTTACTTTGAACAATGTTGAACTGTGTAAACAATTACAATCTTTTGAAACTTGTTCCCGGTTGTGGGAATTTACATTATAATTTCATCTTTATGTGATCATGTGAATCGTTTATCTTGTTATGCTTATGGCTATGTTGTCGTGGACATTGACTATACACGACACAAGTCCCCTTGTTGTCGGGTGTCGTCATGACACGCTTGTCATCATTTTATTATTGCATCTCTATTCTTACCATGTGTTATGACGATTTCCGTCTCGTCGCAACCCCGTGTTTCCGCTCTTAGTGGGGGTGTGATAATAATTTCTCATATTGCTGAGATGAAAGTTGAATCTTTTGAAGTTCATTTTGGTTTATGCATGATCAGCCATGGATTTGGTTAAAGAAGTGGTCAGATGCTCAACTTGTGCTTTCAAACTGTAATTTTTAGAAATAATTTTGTCTAAATCTTTTTGTAAAGAGTTTATTTTAATTTGATATAATTTATGTTCTCTTGCATGAGATTCATTCAAAATCATTGTTTATTTAACTTTATTAGCTAATTTTTGAGCATGGACTTTATATCTTTCTACTTCCTCAACACATATTGATGAACAAAACTTTGTTTTCCATGTGAGCCTTAAAGCTTGATTTTCTTCTAAGACTTACTTCTCATACAAACTCCAGTCACAGGTTCCATCTTGAAGAATAATCAGCCCAGATTCTTTAGTGGGGCTGAGTTGGTAGTTGTGGCTATCTGAAAAGTCTTTTTGTTGATGAAGGTTGTTTAGCCTGATGATTCGGATGTTGTGTTGTGATAGCATTTTGTTGATTGTATTCTCTAGAAAAGTGTCCATAGAGATTGCACTTGAAGCATCTTACCTTTGACTTATCAACTCCAATCCGTGATGATTTACTTGCAGCAGCCAAATTCTTGTTTCTTCTTAGGTATTGTTTGGCTCTATAAGCATTCATTGCCATTTACCATTGTAGATCCATCTCATCCACTACATTCGGAGGCAGTTTTTCAAAATCTTGTTGGCACATGTTGGCAGTAGCCAATGAACTTCCTAGGTAAGCTTGAAATCTTGAACTGAAAGCTGCAAAAGCTGCTTTTTGTTCTTCATAGTCTAGAATGACATTGATAGACTCTGATTGATTGTTAGTTGATTAATTTTCAGATGATTTATCTCTTTGATCATCTGTTCTTTCTTTCTCTTTTCTTGACTTACTCTGAGAAGATTTCTTAGGAGGTTTTGAAGCATAAAAACTTACTTCCTCTTCATCTTCACTTAATGTACAAGAGTTATCACCATCATTATTGGACATGAAAGCACTTCTAGCACCTCTTGTTTCTTTAAAGTGATATGGTGATACATGAACTTTACACTCTTGTTTCTTGATTTCTCATCCATTTCAAGAGCCTCAACTTTAGCCACTAGAGTATCTAGTCCGACTGCTTTGAGATCTATGGTGTTCTTGAACATGAATACAGTTTGCTTCCAACTTTGGGTAAATAATGGAGCATTTTCTTGTTCAATTCCTCATTTGTGTATTTCAACTCCAGAATGTTTATTCTATAACAAGTTGCATAAACCTATGGAGTTGCTGAGGAATTGATTCACCCTCAATATGATGAAATGTTTCATACTGTGAATGCAGGGTTTCCTTTCTAATTCTTCGGATTTCATCACTCCCTTCACAGAGTGTATGAAGAATCTTCCACAAGGAATTTGTTGTTTTAGTGTTTTCACATCTGATTAATATTTTTTATGGTAAAGCCATAATAAGCAGGGTGTACGTTTTGATATCAACTTTAACCTTCTTAATATCATTAGGTGATAGATCTTTCATGCTTATGGGTTGATTGTTATCATTATAATTCGGCCCGAGGGTGGGTGGAATATAAGGACCTTCTGTTATACAGAGCCATAAGTCAGAATCTATATAATTTACATGATTCCTAAACTTGATTTTCCAATATTTGAAATCTACTTTTCTTTCCAACTTCGGCGGTTGATAAGATGATCCACCAAAGTTGGTCATAATTAGTTAAGATCTCAGATGTTAACTAATGAATTTGTTCAAAGTATATGAACAAGTTATTGATGCTGGTCAATAATTAAGATCTGCTATTCAATCGATTTGAATATAGATCCAAGTTAATCAAACTGTGTACTGCTGCACCACAAATCAAGTTTCACACAAACTCTTTGCTTAAAAACAATATCTAATTAGCAAAAACTAACAAATCTAAAGAATTTAGAAAACAATTAAACGCAACTAACATTGATAGATCAATTGATCAAAATCAATGAACACTTGGCTCTGATACCACCTGTGAATCCAAGAATCGTAATCAGGAATTATCAGCGTTGGTTGAAATCAAGTTAGCGTTTGAGGAATCAACGTTGGCTTGATTTAATTGTTTGTATTATATTTCAATATCAATAAAGATTCAAGAACACGATGAAAGAAACACAATTAATGAATGAAAACATATTAAATTCAAATAAATTTCTTTAAAACTTGTTAATGATTACAAACAATGAACGAATGATATGGAATTTTGTGTTTAATAATGTGACAACTACTAGGGTTTGGTTGTGTGATTTGATGTGGTTTTTTTCTGTTGTTAAAATGTCGTATTGCAGTCACTGTCTTCGCTGATTCGAAACCTAGGACCCATGTATATAGAAAATGATGTTTCTGTAAAGGAAACACCAGATCTCTTGGTTTTTGAAATTGATTCGCAAAACTACCTTGTTGACTTGTAACATTTGTATTGTTCGAATACAAGTGTTCGGACTCCGCGGGAATCTTGTCTTCCGTAGTTGATTATACTTCCATAGGAATCTTGTTCTTCCACAGGAGACTTGTTGTTCAGCATGAAACTTGTTCTTTCGCAGGAGTCTCCACTTGGAATTCTCACTCCACTCTAGTTGATGGTTCATCCGCAGATGATCTTCGGATGTTTGTTACTTTTATGAAACATATCTATGGAAGAACAAAATGTTCATCCATAGATGTTTCTTACACTTAGTCAATTTCTGAAATTGACTAAGTATAATGTTTGTACATGAAAACATACTTAAACCAACACACATATATATGGGTTCACCTATACATATTGCATACACAATAATGAATTACAACCATTTATTATAGATATTAATTCAAGTACTAAGCCTATACAAAATAGACTAGATCTACTGATCCTAGACCTAACAAAGTTTTCTTTTATCAGCATTTGTGCACTGTTGCAAATGCGAAAGAACGAAGTTCATCAACATTTGTGCACTATGAACAAATGCGGTTAATTAAAGTTGTTCAACATTTGCTCACTATAGCAAATGCGGATGATCAAACTTGTTCAGCATTTGCTCACTGTAGCAAATGCGACAATATTTCCACATTTACTTGATCATCATTCATTGTGACAGAAGAGATTAAGCACTTGTTTGTTTTTGTTTGAAAGTACATGAATATTGAACACTCATCCACAAATGCAGTTGATGAGGAACAAAACAAATACGGAAGTGTAAATTTCATTCGTATTGACAAATGCGGTAGAACACTTCTTTTCCACATAGGTTTGGACACTTCAAAATTTTCATGTATACTTTTTACACACCAATGCAGTAGAGTACAATCTTTGTCCACATTAGTTGCACTTAGAAATAAATAGTTACCCGCATTGGTTATATGCATGGGTTACCTTCACCTGCATTAACCAATGCACTCACCTGCATTAACTTTTGAACTTAATTAAATGTTAATGATTCTGATTTGGTTTTTCTTGTTATGAAGAGATGTCATTGATTGATTTTTCTTATGAAGTTGTTGACTGTTGAGGTTGTCAATCTTTGCTTTGATTGACTTGTATGTCAGAAGTGATACAAGTTTCCTATTGTTTGACTGATCTTGGATTTTTCATGTTTCCAAGAATATACATAGGCTGAGATACTATGTGCTTGTTTCATCAGGTCTTTGTTCAGCAAAACAAAGATGAAACTTGATGTAGGTCAAAGAGATTCATAAATTTTCATTACCTAGTGTGTTTAGGTTACTATACACACATGCACTCACATAAGCCAATACATACCGGTACTTTGAGATGAGTGTTTCACCATTGAATAAGATTTTAATGCATCACCACATATATCTTCTCTTCCAAGTTGAGCCTACCAACATATCTAGTAAGTCATGATAGTCTTTCAGTTTTTAACTCCAACACAATGAATGATATAACGACTGTAATCATATCATTTCCCAAAGTATTCTTTTCTTCCTCAAAATTGACTTCTTTTTGTGTTTTTCTAGTGTTTATTTTACTTGTTTTTGATGTTTTGATTGCTTTTAAGCAATGTTAATCATTCCAATTGATTGAACTAGGAAATCAAACCAACTAGGTTCAAATGTCTTGGTAAATAAATCAGCCAACTGATTTTCAGTGGATACTTGAATCAATTTTATTAACCCCTTTTCAGCACAGTCTTTCAAAAAGTGATATCTAATTTCAATGTGTTTTGTTTTTGAGTGCTAAACTAGATTATTAGTAATGAAAACAGCTCTTGTGTTGTAAATGTGAGTTGGTGTGTGCAAGAAGTTAAAACCATAATCAAGCAGCTGGTTTTGAATCCAGAGTACTTGAGAGCAACAAGCTAAAGCTGGAATATACTCAACTTCTGCTGTTGAGATAGATACGTTTGTCCGCTTCTTGCACTGCCATGAGATCAGTCAGCGACCAAGAAATTGACAACCGCCAGAGGTGGATTTCCTATTGAAGTTGCATCCTCCGTAATCACTGTCAATGAAGGCATAGAGATTGAAGTCTCCTTCCTTTGGATACCATAATCCAAGAGCAAGTTTGCCCTTAAGATATCTGAATATCCTCTTGACAGCATTCACATAAGATTCTTTAGGATCAGCTTGATATCTGTCACACACAAACACAAAACATAATGTCAGGCCTAGATACATAAGCGAAACAATCATAGATCGATAGTGAGTCTGATCCAATTATTTTCCTTCTAGATCAGGTCCAATCTTCACTTTAGTATCTACAACATTTCTGATAGACTGACAATCTGCAAAGTGGAACTTCTTCAACATAGTTTCCACGTATTTTGATTGATTGATAAAGATTCCATCTGCCGATTATTGGATTTGCACCCCTAGAAAGAAAGTGAGTTCCCCCATTGCACAAATTTAGAATTTTGAATGCATAAGGTCTTCAAACTCTTTACAGAGTTGCTTGTTTGTAGAGCCAAAGATGATATCATCTACGTAAATTTGGACTAACAGCATGTCTTTTCCTTTTCTCTTTCTAAAGAGAGTCTCATCAATATTTCCTCTTTCATATCCATTTCAAGAAGAAAAGATGATAGAGTCTCATACCATTTTTGTGGTGCTTGATGAAGACCATACAGGGCTTTATCAAGCTTGTACACCCTGTGAGGGAAATCTGGATCTTCAAAGCCAGGTGGTTGACTCACATAGACTTCTTCAGCAATCTTTCCATATATGAATGCACACTTCACATCCATTTGATAAACAGTAAACTTCATGGATGAAGAATATACTAGAAAGATTCTTATTGCTTCTAATCTCGTAACAGGAGAAAACACTTCATCATAATCAATTCCTTCTTCTTGAGTGTAGCCCTATGCGACGAGTCTTGCTTTGTTTCTGATGACGATACCTCTATGATCAGTTTTGTTTCTGTACAGCAATCTAGTGCTGATGGGGTATTGTCCTTCAGGAAAGTCTACCAGTTGCCATACTTGTTGCTTCTTGAATTGTAGCAATTCTTTCTTCATTGCTTCAATCCAACTATTGTCTTCAAGAGCCACTTTGATGTTCTTGGGTACTGTTTGACAAAAAAAGCATGAGAACAAATAGATGTTCACAATACCAGACTTGCTTCTTGTCACCCGTTCATTAAGTTCATCAATAATGCTATCCACTGGATGATTCTTGTGTATTCTAGTGGTTGGAATGAGTCACCGGCTATGGTTACACCAATATTGGAGACATTCAGATCATTATGGTGAGAGGCACATTCATCTTGTACTATTGGGGAATTATGAAGATGGTCAAACTCTATTTCACCGACTGCTTCAGCTTCAGTAGCACTTGATTGCTTCCTCATTTGAATTTCTTTGTGTTTCAGCTGGAGGAGTGGCTTGTTTTTTATTTCTGATCTATGTTGACACATCTTCTAAGTGTGATGGTAACATGCTTGGACATCCTTTAGTTGAAACACTTTGGTTTTATGATGGTTGTCTGATGGGATCAGCTTGGAGAGGAACATCTTCATTCATGTATTCAGCAGATGTAGGAGGAATCAATGGAAAGTCATCTCTTCTTTCTATAGCTCAAGAAGTTTCACCTGAATGTAGATTTCCTGCATTAGACAAGTGAAATTGATCAAATGATTTTGTAAATAAGTCAATATCAAACAACCAGTCGGGACCATTTGTAGATTTGGGAAATGAATGTTCCTTGAATTGAACGTTTGTTGATTCATCAATAATGTTTAATCTAGGAATAAACACTCTGTAAGCCTTTGAAATAGAAGAATAACCTACAAAGAATCCTTCATCAGACTTAGATGAAAACTTTCCCAAATAGTCTTGGGTGTTTAATATTGAGACAGGACTACCAAATGATTTAAGAAATCCAATGAATGGTTTTCTATGAAAGAGTAGTTCATATGGAGTCATGTTACTTTCTTTTACAATTAGAGTTCAGTTTTGCACAAAGCACGATGTGTTAACTGTCCCTACCCAAAAGGTAATAGGCAGTTTAGCATCGGCTAGCATTGTTCTTGTTGCTTCAATTAGTGTTCTATTTCTCCTTTCAGCTACCCCATTTTGTTGAGGAGTTCTAGCTACACTGAATTGATTAGCAATGCCTTTGGTTGCATAAAATGTCTCATGTCCTCGTTTTTAAATTCAGTACCATTATCACTTCTTATTGTTTTGCCCTTATGATGAAATTGGTTTTCAGTTTTTGTGATAAAGTTTTGAATTATTTAGGATGCCTCATTTTTATGAAGTAAGAAGAAGACCCATGGAAATCTTGAAAAGTCATCAATGATCACCCAATAATATTGTTTCTTTCCAATGCTCATAACATGAGTTTGTCCAAACAGATCCATGTGAAGTAGCTTCAATGGAGTATTGCTTGTGTTCACCAGCGTGGATATGTGAGAAGATTTATGTTGTTTTCCTTTGAGGCACACTGAACAGTGATCAACAAAATGAAATTCTTTTTGAGGAAGACCAATGACATGGTTTCCTTTGACCAATCTGTTCATGTTTTTAAAGTTTGTGTGCCCCAAACGTCTATGCCAAAGCTGTGACTCATCAAATGATGCTTTTAACAAAAGACATATTCTTCTGTAGGTGTTGCAGAATTCAAGTTTAAGACATAAGTATTATTCTTCCTCGAGGTCTATAAGAAAACCCATTCTTCAGAGATCTGAAATCCGGGTTTGAGAATGTAGCAATCAATGTTGGTAAAGTGAGTTGAATATTTATTGTCATAGATCTAACACACACTTAGAAGATTGAAGTTCAGTTGTTCATAGTAGTTCACTCTATCAAAGCTCAACATCCCATTTGTCAAATATCCTTCACCCATAATTCTTCCACCTTGTGAATCTCCTCCAAATGCCACAGTAGTGCCTTGTATTTTCTTGATGTCGTGTAGGAGGGAACGATCTCCAGTCATGTGTCAGGAACATCCACTGTCCATGTACCATAGGTTGTTGGATCTATAAGGATGACCCTGCAAGTATAATAGAATTAATTAGAATGTGGAACCCAAGCCATGATGGTCTTGGGTTTCCTGTTCCTATCTATTATTGTGACCTCTTGATATTTTCCTCTAAATTGTGATCTACTTAGAGGTGACCTTGGAGATTGCTTGTCATATTTTGCTGGAGTCATCTCATCATCATCAACTAACGAGTCAGAGGAGTAGTGAAATCTTTGATCATTATGTTTTTGAAGAAATTTAAACCGTTTCTGATTATCAAAGATCATTTTAGGTTTTGGAAGATCAGACTTTTGCTTAACAATGTGTTGGTTGTTCTTTGACTCTTCCACATTTCTTTTGGGTTACTCCTATCATTGTGTGATGTAGATATCCTAGATTGATTGGTGGGCAAATGACCTTTTGATGTGGGGTTTGCGAGATAATGATGTTGAAATGGGTTTGTTCTAAGCAATTCTCACTCCCTTCTCATTGAAGTAACAATCATATGTATTGTGATTGTTCATATCACAGACTGAACAATATTTGTTAAAATAACAGTTTTTGGTGGAGTGGTTGTTCATGTCATAGATAGAGCAATATTGATTGTAAAAGCACTCTTCTGTTTTGTGATTGAACATTTCCCGAATGTCACAATACATTTGTTTGTTTCTTGACTTAGATTTTGATTTGTGGGACTCAGTAGATTTTCTCATTTGTAGCTGAGTCACTTTCTTTTTCTTAGGGGAGGAATCAAACTCAACCCCTTTTGTAGCTTGCTTCACAACACTACTTTTGTTAGATTTTTTGGGTTGTTTTTCTTTCTTCAACCCTTTCTATATTTCTTTCTCAAACTAATCAATGTGTTCCCTGTTACATATGTCCAATCCAACTCCTTGTCTTAATTTTAAAGATTGAGGGTCTGACATAGTTTTACATGTTGAAATCAGTGAGCCTTTTTGTTTCTTTTCTAGTGAACCTTGTCTGATTTGATTGAATTGTTTTGAGATATAATCTCATTATCAGAGCTGCTTTCAATAAAGGGTTTCACTGACTTCACAAATTTATTTTTACCTTTTGCAACAGCAGGCATGAATTTCACAAAAGGAACAATTACTTTAATTGGACTTGTGGGTTTAATGACACTCGTTGCCTTGTCTGAACACTCTTTGATTTTGATTATGTGTCCTAATCTAATTTTATGCTCATTTGTTTCAATGTAAACATTTGGTTGGTTTAGAGGATTAGTGATTTGTTGGACCAAAAGAACCAATGAGCCTGATCAGAGAAACCTCTAAGTCCCACAGGACATCACAACAGCTGAAGAAGACCTGATCAGCTGTTCTACAAAGTCTGAAGAATACAACTGCTGAAGTACGTCTGAAGTACTGAAGACAAAGACTGAGACAACAGCTGAAGATCTAAAGTCTGAAGACTTCAACAAGTACTGAAGACAAAGACTGAAGATCAACAGCTGAAAGACAAAGTCTGATGTTTAAGTACTGAAGACATCAGCTGATGTTAACAGCTGATGACAACAGCTGAAGAGGGCTTCTTCAGTTGTTGTGATGCTTTTTCTTCTTCAGTAGTTTTCTTTTCCTTTCAGTAGTTTTTTTACTTTTCTTTTCAGTACTTGTAAACAACTGAAGAGGTTGTTCTTCAGTTGTTGTAGTTTCAGTAGTTTTATGTTTTTCAGTAGTTGTAAATAAGATGTTTAACACTTAGGAACATTTGTAAGAAGATGTCAGTTGTTGACATCTTCAGTAGTTGTTAAACATCAGTAGTTATAAAACGGTTACATGTCACTTTCAGTGACATCAGCCTACGTCATTCTTTCCTTTATAAGGAAAGATGACTCACCTGTAATCGTGCCTTGAGGCCGACAATCTTAATGCAATATTCCTTTTGTCGGATATTTCTCTCTCTATAACAAAATTCTTTTATCGTTTTATATCAATGTTCTTGTTTGAATTTGTCTAATTCTGAGCTATTCCGCTGCTAAACTGTTCAATCGATTAAACCAAGGGCTGAGATTCTAACAAATGGTATCAGAGCGGGTTAATCATTGATCGATCTAACAATTGATCATTGAAACTGTTCAATCGCTCTAAGTTTAATCGAATTAGCAAAATTCGCAAGGATCTGTTATAGAGATTGAGAGTGTATCGCTTCTGGCCGTTTTATTTGAGGTTCTGTGTGGTTTTGAGCTAAATTTATTGTGATTTTACTTGAATCTGTCTGATTTTCCACAATGACTACTTCTTCGAATGATCCTTTCAATACTGGATCCTCTACCAAGCCTCCGATCTTGGTGAGGAATGAGTATAACATTTGGCAGAGAAGATTGCTCCATCACCTGTCTGTCAATAGCTCAGGTTGTTGGACATCTGTGGTACATGGACCACATAAGCCAATGGTGAATGATCCGGAAACAAACCAGTTGGTTCCAAAGAAGAAGGAGCAATACTCCGATGAGGACAAGAAGTTGTTTGAAATCGATGCAAAAGCCCATGGAATTTTGGCTATGGCTATTCCTAATGAGATTTACTCTGGGCTTCTGCATTGTGAGTCTGCTCATGACCTCTGGAATGCCATCAAAGAACAATTTGGTGGTACTGATGAGGTTTTAGCAAACAACAGGGAAATCCTCGCCCAACAATATGAGACTTTCTCTCATAGAAAGGGTGAGACTCTGACTCAACAATTTGAGCGGTTTTCATGTTTAATCTCTGAATTGAAAATGGTTAAACATGAATATACCAGGAGTCAGATGAACCATAGATTCTAAGATCACTGCCTGAGAGATGGAACACATATACCATTGTTCTACGCTCAAATGCTGATGTTGATCGCCTATCTCTCACCCAACTTCATGGGAAACTGCTTACATTCGAGAGAGAGATAGAGCAGAAAAGGAAATTGGTTTCATCTGGCAAGCTCACTGAGGATTTTGTCCAAGGGAACACTGCCCTGATTGGACATCAAGAGTCAGAATATGCGTCATCTGAAAGCCAGTATGATGAGCATATTGATTTCTCTACAAACACTTCTGAGCCTGCCTTTGTGAGTGTTGATAGTTATTCTGCTGGTAGTAATAGTGACAATCTATGTTTCATCATGGATGATCTCAAGGGGATTGCTGATGATGACTTAGAAGAGATGGATATTTTGAGCCAAATGGCCTTGATAAATATCAGATCTCAGAAGTTCTACAAAAGAACTGGAAGGAAATTCCCAGGACTCTCTGGCAAAACCAAAGTTGGTTTTGACAAGAGTAAGTTGAAGTGCCATAAATGCCACAGGCTTGGGCACTTTGCAAGAGAATGTAGATCATCTGGATCTAACTCTCCTGCACCTTTTGTGACTTTCCCTGGCAATAGTCAACAAAACAGAGGGCAACAACCTGTCAATTCTGGTTATCATCATCAACCACAATCTCCTGCATATTTTGTTCCACAGGGGCCAATGCCATATCCATACCCCTGCTATTACATGCCACAACCAGGCCAGGTTCAAGCACCCACTGCTCAGCAACCACATGCACTCCCTGAGCCTCAACCATCCCAATCTCATCAACCTAATCAACTTCAACAACACAGCTTCTTCACACCAGGAGTTGTTGACTGGAGCAGTTTACCAGATGATGTGTCTGGTAATGAACAACTGTTCTCAGGTGCTGGTCAACATGGTGGTGAGCATCCTTTTGGAAATCTAGCTCTCATGGCTTTGAATCCTCTGATGGATCATCCTCAAGTACCTCTTCAACACAGGTATCACAGGTATCCTCTGAGGCTAAGGCCAAATTATGTTCTGAAACTTGCATAGCAGCATTTGCCTCTATTAGAGAAGCAAATGTGGCTTTAATCAATAAAAATGTAGAGCTAGAACAAACAATTTCCAAAAATAAAGCTGAGTTTGAGTCTGTGCTAAAAGAGAAAACTGATGAGATTTACAAATTAAAATGCCAAATTTCTGATGATAAGGCTAGGGAGGATGTACTCTTAGAGAAGTACAAAGACCTCAAAGATACTCTTGCTGTCACCCAGGTAGAGTGTGATCGATGGGTACAATCTTGCAAGGGCTTTGAAATGCTTCTTAGTAAGCAAACAGCTTCCAATGTGAAGTTTGGAATTGGTTATCACACACTGCTCCTCCTACAGTTTTTGCTTCAAGAGCAGGAGCAGAATCTGATGGAGAAAGTAATGACCAATCCACCTCATCATGTGATTCACTACTTGATAAAGCACCATCAGTAGTTGAAGTCAGTAGTAATCCCTCTGTGAACCTATCAGCTGATATTGATGGTTCAACTGCTGACACTCACATGATCAATGAGTTGATCAACCCAAGTGTTATCCCTAGAAGTACTGAGGGTACTGGAGAGCAGGGGATAACATCTGGAGTTCAAATCCTAATGACTGACAGCACTGAAGAGAAGAAACTGTCAGTAGGAAGGATTTGAAGCCTACTAAGGAAGTTGACAAGAAGGCAAAAAGTGCTTCTAAACTGCTGAAGAGCAAGTCTTCAGTAGTTTCATCTTCTTTAGTTGATGATCAACAGAAGATGAAGAAGAAACCATGTGAAATATGTGGTCTATTCAATCATCTCACAGATGATTGTTGGTACAAAAAGGGATCCAAACTCAAACAAAAAGAGAAAATAAACTTGGCTAAAATGAAAACTGAGTTTGAGTCCAAGTTTGTACCAGCAGCATCAAATCCTGTTACTCCTATGACCAAAAAGAAATCTAAAAAGAAGGAGTGCAACAGGCAATAGCTGAGGTTGCTCAAAAGAAGATGGTGCAACACAAGAACATCATCAAACACCAATACCAATGTGTCTGAAGAGCTGAAAGCTCTCTCCCAGAATCAGACACAGCTGGTAATGATGGTTCAACATCTGTTGGGAAGAGTTAACCAACTTGATGGCCCTGTGTTGAAACCCCAGAAAAGGAGATCCAAGCCGAAGGATTCCTCTTCTACCATCTCCTTCACCTCAAGCTATTGTGTCCAATAAACCTGTTAGTTTACCATCTGTTGATGAGACCAGGCCCAAAACCAAAAAGGTTTGGGTCTCCAAAACTAACTGATTGTTTATTTATGCAGGTTTCTTCAACATGCCAAAGTAGCATCTGGTATGTAGACAGTGGGGGATCTATGCATATGACTGGGAACAACTCACTTCTTAATGACTACTCTCCAGGAAGGAAGGGATTTGTTTCTTTTGGCAATGATGCAAGAGGTTACATCATCGGGAAGGGCTTTGTTTCCAATGGGGAAATAAGTTTGATGATGTCAACCATGTGGAAAATCTCAAGTATAATCTTTTGAGTGTCAGTCAATTGTGTGACAAAGGCCATGTTGCCCTTTTCACAAGCCAGAACTGCAGGATTCTGTCATCCAAAGTTCTGAGTTTGATTGACAAGGTATTGGATGCTCACTCTCCTGAAGGCCAACAGGACAGGAAGAGTGTATGCCTTAGATCTTTCCAAGAAAATTGATCTCAAAGGCCATCCTTGCCTATTTTCCAAGGCCTCTCCTCAAGAATCTAATCTATGGCATAGAAGGCTGGGACATGTTAATTTCAAGAACATGAATCAGCTGATACACCATAGTTTAGTAAGGGGAATGCCTATGAAGGAGTTCAAGTGTGAAAACAACTGCACTGCTTGTTTGAAAGGAAAACAGCACAAGGTTTCATTTCCACCTATTGAAGAACCAAAGTCCACTGCCTGCTTACAACTTCTTCACATGGATCTCTTGGTCCTGTGAGAGTGATGAGCATGGCACAGAAAAATACTGTCTGGTAATTGTGGATGATTACTCCAGATTTGTATGGACTTTCTTTCTACATTCAAAGGATGAAGCTGCACAGAAGATCATAAACTTTGTGTTGTATGCTGAGAAGCAGTATTCCCTCTCAGTCAAGTGTATTAGAAGTGATAATGGAACAGAATTCAGGAACAATACACTTGATGAATTCTACCTTTCCAAGGGAATAAAGAGACAGTTTAGTATTCCAAGAACTCCTGAACAGAATGGAGTTGTGGAGAGAAAGAACAGGACCCTCATTGAAGCTGCAAGGTCTATGTTGGCTGATTCTGGACTGCCATTGACCTTTTGGGCTGAAGCTGTCAACACAGCATGCTATGTGCAGAATAGAGTGCTAATAAATCAGAGGTTGATGAAGACTCCATATGAAGTTCTACATCATTTGGCCCCTCTCATTTCATTTTTTAGAGCATTTGGGTGTCCCTGTTTCATTCTCAACACAAAGGATCAGCTCCAGAAATTTGATCCTAAGGTGGATGCAGGGTATTTTGTTGGTTATTCATCAACTTGCAAGGCATACAGAGTCTTCAACTGCAGAACAAAGATGGTTGAAGAGACTTTACATGTCAAGTTCAATGAATCTCCAAAGGACAAGATTCCACAAAGCCCTGTGGAGCTCTTTGATTTGGACATACTGCAATATGTTCCTTATCAATCTCCTGCTGTTGCTCCTGTCAACAGTTCACCACCTGGTGTTACTACTGAAGATGATGATGATAGTAGTAATCACCTCTTCAGGTTTAGTGATCAACTGCCTGAGTCCTCTAAACCTGATGCTCCTGTAGCTCCAGCCGCACCATCCACAACAAATGCTGATGAGATTTCTGCATCCTCAACTTCATTTGAGTTGCCACCATCTTCATGGTTTCAAGAATCTGCATCAACATCTGCTGCTGCTGAAGACCCTACAAACACTTGCACAGATTTGATTGTTTACCAAGAGCTGAAAAATCACCCAATATCTCAAATCCTTGGTGATATCAATGCTGGTGTCTCAACCAGAAGCCAGTTGTCCAATTTCTCTTCTATGCTCTCTTCATCAGTCATAGTAGCGAGCCGAAGAACTATCATGTTGCTTTGAGACAATGGATGGGTTGAAGCCATGCAGCTTGAGCTTCTTCAGTTCAAGAAACAGCAAGTGTGGGAGCTTGTTCCTCTACCCCCAGTAAGTGTGCAATAGGCACTAAATGGGTGTTTAGGAATAAAACTGATGAAAATGGGCTAATTGTTAAGAACAAGGCCAGACTGGTTGTGCAGGGGTTTGCACAAGAAGAAGGTATTGATTATGATGAAACCTTTGCCCCTGTAGCCAGACTGGAGGCAATTAGATTGTTTTTAGCCTATGCTGCACTCCACAATCTTAAAGTTTTCCAAATGGATGTCAAAAGTGCTTTTCTATATGGTACAATAAAAGAAGAAGTTTATGTGTGTCAACCACCAGGCTTTGAGGATAATAAGCACCCAGAATGGGTATATAAGCTTGATAAAGCTCTTTATGGGTTGAAACAAGCACCTAGAGCTTGGTATGAGACCTTATCAAACTTTCTTCTACAGAATAATTTCACTAGAGGCTCCATAGATAAAACTTTATTTATTAAGAAGGTGGATCAGCATAAGCTACTTGTTCAAATTTATGTTGATGATATTATATTTGCATCCTCTGATCCCCAATTGTGTGAGGATTTCCAAACCTTAATGCAACAGAAGTTTGAAATGAGTGCAATGGGAGAATTACAGTTCTTTCTAGGTTTGCAAATCAAACAAAAAGCTGATGGAATTTTCATTCATCAGTCTAAATACACAAAAGATCTTTTGAATAAGTTTGATTTACAAAACTGTAAATCTGTTCTACTCCCATGTGCAACACCACACAATTGGATGTTGATCAGAAAGGTAAAGGTGTTGATGAAACCCTTTACAGATGTATGATTGGTTCCTTGATGTATTTAACAGCTTCTAGACCAGATATTATGTTTGCTACATGTGTTTGTGCTAGATTTCAGGCTGCACCTAAGGAGTCTCATCTGATTGCAGTCAAGAGGATCTTTAGATATCTGCAAGGCACACAATCTCTAGGCTTATGGTATTCCACTGGACATTCTTGCAAATTAGTTGCTTTCCTCTAGTGACTATGCAGGATGTAAGTTGACCAGGAAATCAACTTCTGGTGGATGCCAATTCCTAGGCAACTGTTTGATTTCTTGGCAGAGTAAGAAACAAACATCTGTTGCTACATCCACTGCTGAAGCCGAGTACATTGCTGCTGCAAGTTGTACATCCCAAATACTCTGGCTTCAGAATCAACTTTTGGATTATGGCATTACAGAGACTAAGACTCCATTATTAATGGATAGTGCTTCAGCTCTTTGCATTGTCAAAAATCCTGTCCAGCACTCTAGGACCAAACATATAGAAATTAGACATCATTTTATAAGAGATTGTTTTGAAAAGGGTCTAATTAATCCTATGTTTGTGCCTAGTGCTGATGAGCTTGCAGACATTTTTACTAAGCCTTTGGATAGTTCAACTTTCCACAACCTGGTGTTAAGGCTTGGTATGCTGGCAGAAGTGACAACTACTGATGATCTCAGTAATTACTGATGATCATTGGTAACCATGTCACATATAAGTACTGATGAGTTATTTTACCCTCAGTAGTTTTTATAACTACTGAAGGCTAAATGCTTTAAGTACTGTACTTTATCTGTTCTACACTACTGATGTAGTTACAACTACTGAAATCAGTAGAAACAGATAAGTACTGATGTCCTATGAAACAACTGAAAACAGCAAAAGCTGATGAGTAAGTGTTGAGGACAGTATGAAACAGCTGAAAGGCTATGAATTGACGACAACTACTGATGAGTACTCTCTCTTCAGTAGTTCACAAACTGCTGTTTCTTTATAAACAACTGAAGCAATACCATGTCTTCAGTAGTTTCACAACTACTGATGACTAACACCAAGTCTTCAGTTGTTTACAACAACTGATGGCAAAACCACGGTCTTCAGTAGTTTCACAACTACTGATGACTAATACCAAGTCCTCAGTTGTTTCAACATCTGAAGTCCAACTTGTCTTCAGTAGTTTTTAAAACTACTGATGCCTAAATCAGAGACTTCAGTTGTTTCAACGTCTGATAGTAAACACCATGTCTTCAGTTGTTTTATAACTGCTGACCACACCAATACCATCAGTCGTTTCAAACTTCTGAAAGTTAATACCACGTCATCAGTAGCTTCAAATACTGATGACTAACACCAAAACCTTCAGTCGTTTCATAACCCGTACCCTATATATACCTGATCCCTCTTTCAGAGTTTTTCATTCTTTCACGACCTAACTTTTCAAAAGCTCTGAAAACCTTTCACCTTCATTAATGGCGACCATGCAACTCAAACCTCGACACAACTGTGTCGCGTACCTTACAAAATCGCCCTTCTGGACCAAATTTGAAAATGCTATAGATCTTATGGTCCAATCCCCACTAAAACGGCTTTCCTTTTAAATCCAATCATTTATGCCGATTCGCTACGTCAGTTCTGGATGAATGCGACCGTTAATGGAGAATCTATCCATTCATCTATCAACTCGCATAAGGTGGTCATCTCTACTGCTACCATCCGCCAATATTACTGTTAGATGATGCTGCCTACCCTGTTGGATATCCTAAGCGCCAACTTGATCTTTCCTTTGGACAACATGGATATCAGGGTGATCTTAGTGCTTCAACAATCCTGAAGAAACATTTTCCAGATGCTGAACGATTATTATTTCATATGGTAAATGTTTGCCTGGCTCCGAAGACTTCCTCTTGGGATCAACTGTCTTCCAGATGGCAACAGGTATTGTTCTCTATCCTTGAACAAGAACCACTAAACTTTTCTGAAATAATTTTTCTTGAACTCAAGGATATGGCCACAAAACCACTTTCTAACCGTTGGATACTATATCCTCGGTTTATAATGGCCATAATAGAGAATCAGCTTTCTGCTGAGGGACTAGTTGGTCTGGGAGTCCCTGCTTTGGCTGTATTGCCGGAGGTATACTCCCGACACAACACTGACCAAACTCTCAAACAGGCTGCCAAGCTGCGCAAACCCACGCAGCTGGAACCCACAGCCTCCACCTCCACATCCAAAGTCCCCTCCAAACCCACAAAGAAGAAGCCTAAGAAAGCTACTCAGGGAATTGAGTCCCCTGTGGATGCTCCTGCTGCACCAACGCAGGTTATCTCTGCTGGAAATAACCCCCCAGTAGAGACTGTGACTCCACCAACTGAAGCCGCTCAGGTTTCCTCTCAAAAGGAACCTGAAGCAACACTCAAAGGGAAGCCACAATGCTGGGATCCTCCTCACTTGAGGGGATTACCATTGAAGAGCACCACTTGTCCCGGGTGCACACTGCTTCCACACCCTCTCCTGATGCAACCGCCCCTCAAAGCCCTACTATCATTGTTGCAAAAGTGCTGACGCAGTTGCATTCCTCACCCCCCACCCAGACACCAATTACTACTGGGATAACCTCAACACCTGAGGGGGAGGATCACAATGCTTCTGTCAACCCACAGCACAGGGGTTATCATGTTCCATCTTCTAGTGTAGATAAGGAGGTGCGAACTTCTGGTGAGGCTGCCACTGCTCCTGACTCAGCAAATGACCAGGATGCAGTTGGTAACATCTCTAAGTCCTCACCAGCGGCAACAGCTGATGAAGGACATAGTCCTGAGGCTGGAAGTCCCCAGAACCGAGAACAAGGGGCACATGCTATAATTGATCTACACTCAAGGCATGTTCATTCTGACTTGTCAGGAGGTCAGGTGATTCAGTATCAACTGATGATGACCTGAGCTTCTTCTATGATGTAGTTGCTCAAAACACCATTCTAGAGGATGAGGTTAGCAGACTCAAAGAGCTGCTGGCCAAGATGTCTCAGGATGCAAGTCCATCTGCCACCACAATACACCCACAGATGGCACCTTCTTCTGAAGGTCCCCTACACACTGAGCCAGTATATACTTCCAAGCCACCAGCCTCTGCTTTCGGCACTGATTCTCAGGAACAGAACCATCCTGATCAATCAGTTGCTACCCTTCAAAAATCCCTACCTCTCATCACTCCCATGATCACAGATATAGTGATCAAAGCCATTGATGAGAGGCTTCCTACAATAATACAACCCTTGGTGGAGGAGTTGGTGACTAAATCCCTTTCTACTGCTCAAACCCTTGCACCCAATGCAACCAAAAAGGGGAGAGTCAGTTAGTTAAAGGAAAAAGGAAGAGGATAGATGGGGAGAAGGCGAAAGAATCTGAGGTTGTAAATGAGAAGGAGAAGGAGAGTGTGAAGGGAGCTGAAGTGAATGAAAGTCAAAAAGACTTTCATGTCACATATCAAAAGAGAAAAGGAGAGTCTGAGAAGGAGAAGGAGCTGAAGGATATGGTGAAAGAAGCTGACGCCAACCATAACCGTTCAATGGATAAAATCATTGAGCAGTTGTATAGGCAGGGTTTTGACATCAAACAACTAGACTCCGAGATCAGAAGGATGGAAACAGAGGAGATCAATTCAAGATGGGCTAGCTATGATGCCTTAGAAAGAGAAAGGCTGGAGATAATGATCAGATTTATAGCTAAATACTTGGGAAGATCTCTAATGGAAATAAGGGCCTGGACCAGGGACAACATCTTGGCAATAACCACCAAGATTTGTTCGTCTGAAGAATACTCCAAAGGTTTAGTGATTGAGGTATTGAATGAAGCTGGGGTTGGGAATCGAAAAGAACTGACAAAATTTACCAAAGCCTCCCTTACAGCCAAAATGCTAAAACAGTCTGAAAAGCCTCATCCTCAAAATCACTATCTCCACAACCCACTAAAACAACCCCTTTACCCTCTAAACAACCATCCAACCCACAAAACCAAATCCTTTACCCCTAAAACCCATTGCCAGTGATGTACCTAGCCAAAAGAAAAGAAAGGTACTGAGGCCTGATGAAGATGAAGAGGAGGATGAAGACAGACTGCCACTCTCTGCAGTCATTACTTTGCCTAAGGCTAAACCAATGTCCATCACTCCTGCTTCTCAAATGCATGATGTAATGATAAAGATTGAAGAGGAACAGATGCAAAAACATGATGAGGAAATGCTGAAAAGCATTGACAAAGCATATGCTACATCCTCTTCAATGATCAGCATGAAGAAAGAAGTATTAAGATTGTACACCCTTGCTAATACCTTTCAATACCAAAGGGAAAGAGTAAGGATATGGCCTGATCCTAGGGTGGCACACCGGATTGTCAAGAAAGAAATTCCTTCAAGATACAAGGGCCAAGTGAAGAGAGTTGTCGACGAAGAATCACTGTGTGTTGTAGTGTCCCCTTGGGAAATTGTTGAAGAGTTCAAGAAAGCCTATGAAGCCAAACAACCACCTCAAAAGATGTTAGAGAACAAAATTATAAAGAAGGGATTGGTTTACAAACGACTTGAAAACTTCAAACAAGAAGAGCTCAACCTGCTCTTAGAAGGGACTCATCCAGATGAGTTTGCTTATAGACAAATAACCACGGTGCTCAAGAATGGAAAACAGGCCAAGTACATATCTGAAGTGTATGGCCGAGAAGGATTATTTGATGGTGTGCCCGAGGTGCTGACAATGGATGAGCAATCATGTTTCTAAGGGCTTACACCAGGGAATCATATAGGCTGATACACGGGAAGTAGATCTCATGGTTGGGGCAACAGCTCGGTGTCCAAGTCCCCAATACAGAGCTCCAACCATATCATGCCAAACAGATCATCAGAGACTTCTTCCAGGCCGGTGCTGAAAAAGGGTCACTTCTCATCTGATCAAGAGGATAAAGAGACCAATCTATCTGCCAAAATAAGTGGGACTCGTCAATAACTTAGAGGTTTTGGCTGCATTGGTTCAGGGGGAGTTTGTTGGACCAAAAGAACCAATGAGCCTGATCAGAGAAACCTCTAAGTCCCACAGGACATCACAACAGCTGAAGAAGACCTGATCAGCTGTTCTACAAAGTCTGAAGAATACAACTGCTGAAGTACGTCTGAAGTACTGAAGACAAAGACTGAGACAACAGCTGAAGATCTAAAGTCTGAAGACTTCAACAAGTACTGAAGACAAAGACTGAAGATCAACAGCTGAAAGACAAAGTCTGATGTTCAAGTACTGAAGACATCAGCTGATGTTAACAGCTGATGACAACAGCTGAAGAGGGCTTCTTCAGTTGTTGTGATGCTTTTTCTTCTTCAGTAGTTTTCTTTTCCTTTCAGTAGTTTGTTTACTTTTCTTTTCAGTACTTGTAAACAACTGAAGAGGTTGTTCTTCAGTTGTTGTAGTTTCAGTAGTTTTATGTTTTTCAGTAGTTGTAAATAAGATGTTTAACACTTAGGAACATTTGTAAGAAGATGTCAGTTGTTGACATCTTCAGTAGTTGTTAAACATCAGTAGTTATAAAACGGTTACATGTCACTTTCAGGTGACATCAGCCTACGTCATTCTTTCCTTTATAAGGAAAGATGACTCACCTGTAATCGTGCCTTTGAGGCCGACAATCTTAATGCAATATTCCTTTTGTCGGATATTTCTCTCTCTATAACAAAATTCTTTTATCGTTTTATATCATTGTTCTTGTTTGAATTTGTCTAATTCTGAGCTATTCCGCTGCTAAATCTGTTCAATCGATTAAACCAAGGTGAACCAAGGGCTGAGATTCTACATGATTTGCTTTACTATTGTTTTTGTTTCCATAGTTTTTAGGTTCAATTTTCTCATTGATGTAACAGAGTCAGCAGATATTGTAGTTGTCATTAATATGATGGAGGACAAGAGTTATACCCGATCCCAAGACATGTCTTTGGGATTCTTTTGAGAATCAAGCATCTCTCACAACTTGACTAAGACAGTTGAAACTTTTCCAGTTCACTTTAGTAAGTGTATGTTTAGCTTAGATTGAGCCAACTTTTCAGTCAGTTTTCTCATTCTTAGCTTCAAGAGTGTACTTTTCTCCTGTAGTTTTTCAATTTCAAAGATATAGAATTTTTATGTTTGATTTCCAGCTTTTATTTCTCTCTTGAGCATCTCTGACTTAACCTTTTCCACTTTATTTTCTCTGCATGTTTATGGTTATGCCCTCTCGATAACCTTGCAGTTCAGTAATGCATTTTTCACTACACAGGAAATTAATTTTACCTCAGAAGGCAAGGGAGATGGACCATCATTGATGTGAGCCATGAGTGCATGATTTTGATTTGGAGGCTTGACTTCCTCTGCATACAGGCTCCAGTCACACTCCATGTTGCTTAATCAGGAGAGAATTTGCAGTTGACTACAACTTCAAGAGCTTGGTTTGTCAGTTAAGGTTGATTTTGATATGATTGATGTTGTTGTGGATGATGATATTGTTGTTGATGATTGGAGGATTGAAAGCTTGAGTTTGGCTGTCAGAATGACTAGCTTTGAGGATTTCGTTGATGGTCATTTCTTTTAGGGGCATTGCATTCTCTTTAGAAGTGGCCAGTCATGCCACAATTGAAGCATTTCACTTTGGATTTGTCATATCCAAGCTTTTTGTTTTCATTAAGGCTGAGTTTTCTACCTTTTTTGAAAAACTTCTTTGCTCTCATAGCAATCATGGCCATTTACCATTGCAAATCCATTTCTTCTACCTCATCTGGATCTATTTCTTCTATGTTTTCCTGGATCAGATTGCTGATGTGAATCTTCCTCCCAAGTAGGCTTCAAAACTTGCAACAAAGGCATTGTAAGTTGCCTTTTGTTGTTCAGACCTTGTGTCATCAACAGTGTTTGTAGGAGTTGCAGTGAATCCTGTTGGTTAGGATGATGTTAGTGGATAATAATTGGTGGAGTTGCAATGAACCTAGTGGTTTTCAGTTGATCTCTTCAAGAGATGAAATCATCCTCCTCAGTAATGAAGGTATTCTCCACAGAGTGAGATTCTGATGGAAATTTGTATTCCTCAATCACTTTGGGTCCTCCCAAGTTTCTACTTCTTTCATCTAGCTCCAGTGCTTCTATCTTTGCTATCATTATGTCTAGAGTAGTAGTCTAAACATCAAGAATTTTCTTTAACATGGTCACATGTTGTTTCCAGGTCTGTAGAAGACTGTGCAGCATTTTCTTGTTTAACTCCTTGACTTTGTAAGTGACACCCATGATTTCCAAGTCATTTACCACTATACAAATCTATGCAGTTGCGTAGATATTGACTCCCCTTTAGAGTGATGAAATGTTTCATACTGATTAAAAAGTGTATCCTTCTTAATCCCTGCAACTTCACTACTTCAGTCACACATAATTAGTAGTGCATCCCATATTGCTTTGGTAGTACCATACTTCTCCAATCTTTCAGCACATCCATTTTGAGTGCTTGAGTCAGGATAGAGTAAGCTTTCAGATCATCTAGATTTTCTTGTAATCTTCACCATCAAGAGTTAGATCTTCAATTGGTATTCTTGCTGTCTTGTAGATTTCAGCTTGATCTACAGACAGAGTGATAGGGATGTGTGGCCCCTTTCATATTAAGATCCAAAATTCAGGATCTACACCTGTAATGTAATTACTGAATCTGATTTTCCGCTGCTTAAAATCAAATTTGTGTTTAAGCGTTGGAGGTTTAAGTGTATGGCCATGTTCTAAAAACTGTGAGAATCCATTTAAGCAGGTAGTATTAACTTGTTTAAGTAAGATTAGATGAGTTTTAGGTTCAATTAGTCCAACTTGCCCAAATCATCCAAAACAGGTTTCAGAATCAGATCTGTTACCTTTCTGAGTTTCTTGTTAATTTTTGCAATATCAACTGTTCCCAGCTTCGAGACTGAAGACTGTTGTTGTGTTCTTGAATGAAAGAGCTTGAACAGTAACTGTTGATGAGTATTATCTGCTTGTATACTAAATAGAGGTGATAGAACACTTTATTAGCAACTCGATCACCAGATCAATCAAATTCTAGTCAGATCTTGGGTAGATTTGAAAAAGAACCAAAAGCCAAAGCTCTGATACCAATTGACTGGGTTGTGAGAGTGAGAATCTCACTTAGGATCGAATATAGTGATCAAGTTAGAGATTGATTGGTGTAAAAAAACAATCAATAAACTTTAATGCAAGAATAAACTCATAAATTATTTGTAATATTGGTGAAGGTGAGTGATTACAATAAATGCTATGGTTATAGCGAAAACAGTAATAATGCACATGGAGAATGTTTGATACAAAATATTCTAATTGTCTATTTTTATGTCACCTCATGTACGAGGTTTTGTATTCTATTTATAGGCTGACAAGATGCCTTTTTACAAAGTGACTAATCTATCCCTGACCTATACATCAGAACAAGTCTAAGTCTTCATGAGCATTTCTTCTTGTTCATCCGCATTGGCAAATGCGGATAAGCGGGACTTGATCTGCATTTCTTCACCGGGTCTTCCGCATTAGTATGTTGGTCATCTGCATTGGGTAATGCGAATGAACAAATACTTCTGCGCATTCGTCTGGCCATCCGCATTGGCAAATGCGGATGAACAAAATATTATCCATATTACTTTTGGTCTTCTGCATTTTGTAATGTGGAAGAACAAAACTTGTCAGCATTTGTTCTTTGCCTTCCACATTAACAAATGCGGTAGGCCAATACTTGTTCTTCAACTACAGGATCTTCATCCGCATTGACACTTGGACTTATTGGAATTCCAGCAGAACAACCATCAACTCACCAATTGAATTGGCATGTATGTTCCTTTCAGGGTCCAACAGAAAATTGAAGACTTCTTGTTGCCCTTGAACTCTTTGAAGAATAAGGGCTCTTCTGTTTACATCATACATCCACCCGATGATGTACTTGGAAGTTCCTTTTGATAGGGATGACACTTCCCTTGCTATACCTTTCTTGAAAAGACTCTGAATGAAAGAGTCTATAGATTCCACATCAATGTGAACTTGAGGAAGATTATGAGCATTAACAATTTCAAAGTGAGGATGGTGAGTCCTCAAAGTCCATGCTTTGTGAAGAACTCCCAAGTTCTATGACTGTAATGACTTTCTCTCCCTTTTTGGTAGCATCACCCATTTGCACCTTTAGTCTTAAATTCCCCTCCTCCTCATCAAAGATTCATTGGAGGATGAGATAACTGGACCAAAGTCCTCAATCTCACCACAACCATGATGTTCATGGTTGCTGCTTTCCTCTACTCACTGATTACTTTAGATGGAGCATCAGTGGGTTGAGTTGCCATGCTTGTGGTCTTAATGATGTAAACACTTGCAAAAGTGAGATCCTCTTCCATATGGACCTCCTGAACAGGTTTAGGGAGATCCACCTAAGTAGTGGGTAGATAATGAGGGATAGACAAGGGAGAAGCAGGTGCACTTATCTCTTTTTAGTATTTGGATAGAAAAGAGACTCCTGATACTCACTGAATCCTAAGTCCTCATTTTCATAGAAGTCAAGGCTGGGAATTGGAAGGTTTATATCTAAAGGCTGGGGATGGTAACATATAATAAGTATAATCAAAACACAAGAAGTAATTTTCAAGGTACTTGCATATATTGCTTCTTAACTCAAATGTTACAATACTCTTACAAACATGTTGTTATGAGTTACAATGAAAACTATATATAATACTACCTACAGCCAGATATACTTTGATACCAGTTGGGATCCTATAACTTAAGCAAATACTACAATGCTATAGTTTAAGGTATCTCAGATAAAGTCTTAACTGAGATATGGTAGTCACAACATGTCCCTGACTTACCTTTTGTTACCAACTAAATTTGGTAACTCTTACTATCATAAAAGGTGAAGAGTGGAATAAATTATAGTCAACTACATGGCTTTTTGAGAAAACACCATGCAGTATCAGAGGTCTGCAGGAGAGTGTCATAGACTATACTTATGTCCACTGGTTCACAGCAGTGTCTTCCGAAGGTTAAATGGCATCTGAAGAGCAAATACTTCCGAAGCCACTTACACTTTGGAAGAGGCGACTTCTTCCCAGGCTTGAGGACTTCTTCTTTTTTTCATACTTCGAAAGTAGTCTTCTAATTTCTTCTTCTTAGACTTGATCATTGGAGGTAAGTTCTTTGACTTCGGAAGTTCCACACTTGGCTTCGAAAGCCTTTGTAAGTAGCACCAAAATTTGTCTAAGTGATTTGGTTTTGGTTGCACTAGTCTTCTTCTTGATCCACAAACTCCCCCTAGGCTGATGCTATCAAAACCTGACTTGTTTTTGCTCCTCAAAACCTTCAGCACCAAGGAGAGTAAATAGTTGTCAGTTTCCTTGTTCTTCCCTGATATGGTGCTAAGAAGTTTGTACAAATCTTTAGTTGACAGGAACTCCAGTCTATCACCCTAAATGATATGTACCCTTTGTTATTTCCCTCTAAAAAGAGTTAGTTTATGGGAGCTATAATCATATTCCAGTCTAACTATAGGTTCCAATTCAGGACCCTCCACCATCTCTAGAAAGGCTGTGCACTCGGTGGCAGGTCTATCCTTGTCTTCCTTTCTTCTCAACTTCAACACTTCTTCAATCTGAGCTTTTGTAGTTAGCTTAGCAAGATGAAGACTGCTGAGATGATTTCTGGTGAGAGTAGTTGTTTCAGAGTTGGAGGGGTTGGAGAATTGTTAGGATCATGATCTATGTTTGATTGATTGAAGTATTGCAGCGGAATTCAAACAATGAATTAGTCAATTCACAAGAACAAAATGATATTCAATAAAGAACAAAGACGGTTATAGAGAGAGAGAATATCTGCAAATATATTCATTCAATATTCGCTTTCGTGGTAACAGAATGTCACAATTATGATTAGGTCGACACCTCTTTATAAGAGATGTGACGTCTGCTGATGTCACTTGATAGTGACATCTAACAGATTTATTACAACTGAAACACAACTACTGAAGATGTCAAAACAGCTGACATCTTCTTACAAAAAGTTCTAAGTGTTATCAGTTGTTATAACTACTGAAATATAAAACTACTGAAACTACAACGACTGAAGAACAAGCTCTTCAGTCGTTTTACAAAACTACTGAAACTAGAAATATAAAACTACTGATATCACAACTACTGAAGAAGTACTCTTCAGCAGTTGTGACAAACTACTGAGGCTTCAGTACTTGATCTTCAAACTTTGACCTTCAGATGTTTCATCAGCTGATGACTTCAGTAGATATCATCAGCTGTTGTCTTCAGTCTTTGTCTTCAGACTTTGTACATCAGTTGTTGATCTTCAGCACTTATAACACTTCAGCTGTTGTACTTCAGTACTTTGGTCTTTCAGCTTCAGCACTTGTGTTCTTCAGCTGTTCAGCTTCAGTACTTGTGTTCTTCAGCTGTTCGGCTTCAGTACTTGTGTTCTTCAGCTGTTGTACTTCAGCACTTTAGTTCTTCAGCTGTTGAAGTCTTCAGCACTTGATCTTCAGCTGTTGAAGTCTTCAGCACTTGTCAAACTGCTGATGAAGCTTTCAGCAGTTGTTGTGATACCATGTGGGACTTAGAGGTTTTTTGATCTTGGCTCATTGGTTCTTTTGGTCCAACAAACTCCCCCTGAACCAATGCAACCAAAACCTCTAAATTATTTATTATCCCACTTATTGTTGGCAAAATGTTGGTCTTTTCCTTCTTGATCAGTAGAGAAGATGACCCATGTAAGCTCCGGCCTGGGAAGAAATCTCAGATATTTGTTGGAAAGGTATGAATGGGAACTCTGTTTTGGGGAACTGGACACAGAGTTGTTATCCCATTCATGAGATTTACTTCCCCATAATGAGTCTGTATGACTCTCGAACATAGGCCTCAAGGAGAACAACTTGTTCCTCCTTGGAGAGTTCTTCTACTCCTCCTTCGAAGAAGAACTCTGGACCATAGTACTTAGACAAGTACTTCATGGTCCTGCCATTTTTAAGCTCCACTGTAGTTACCTCCCTATAGACAAATTCATCAGGATGGGTGCCTTCAAGGAGTAACTAGAGCTCATTCTTCTGGATGTCTTCAGCTTTTTATATAACAACCCCTTTTTGATCATCTTGTTTTTCAATAAAGCTTGAGGGGTCATCTTTGCTTGATGAGCTTTCTTGAATTCATCAATGATTTCCCAGGTATGACTACAATGGCCAACATGATGGTAGATTCTATTGTTTTTCTAACCTGGCCATTGTATCTGTGTGGAATAGTTCTTTTATGGATTCTAGAACTCACCCTGGGGTCTGGCCATACTCTCCCTCTCTTCCTTCTGATACTGAAAAGTGTGCCTGAGAGTGTACAGCCTCTGACCATGTCCTTTCATGGCTTGAATAGATGATGACTGAGGAAATTCCTTGTCAACCATCTTCAGTATTTGCTCATCGTGCTGTTTCTGCTGTTCTTCATCTTCTATCTTGACTCTGACCATTTCCCTTTGAGAGTCAGGTGTGATCATGGGTTGACTTCTGGGTTTTGGTAGCTTTAGAACAGCGAGAGTGGCAGACTATCATCTTCATCCTCTTCTTCTTCTTCTTCCATCCTCAGCACCCTTCTCCTCCTTCTAGGTGCATCACTGATGATGGTTGGGTTGGTAAAGGAATTGGTTTTGAAGAAAGAGGATGTTTGGTGTTGGGCTTAGAGATTGGTTTGGAGATTTGAGGGGTAGGCAGTGTTTGAGTGGGTGGAAGGGAAGGTTGATCCAGCATCTTTGTAGTAAGTTTCGCCTTTGTAAGTTTAGCCATTTCCAACCTTTTACCAGCCCCAGCCTCATCAAGGGCTTCAACAATAATCCCCTTGTGGAATTGCTCAGACAGACAGATTCTGGTGGCTATAGCCAGAATACTGTCCCTGGTCCACGCGCGAATCTCCATTAACGATCTTCCTAAGTATTTTGCAATGAAGCGGATCATTATCTCCAATCTCTCTTTTTCAAGAGCATCATACCCAGCCCATCGGGTTGAATCTCTTGCACTTCCAACCTTCTGATCTCACTATCCAATGTGACTGTATCAAACCCTTGCCTGAAGAGTTGTTCAATTATTTTATCCATGGATCGGCTGTGTGTAGTGTCAGCTTCTTTTACCAGCTCTTCCAAGATTTGTCTTCAGTAGGTTGATCCTCAGCACTTTTCTTGCGCTTGTAAGTGAGCAGTGGTTGCTTTTCTTTCTCCTCCTCTTGGGTTTGCTTCTCTTCCTTCTTTTCCTCTGTTCTTTTCCTGTTCTTTTCTTTCACTGCAGTACTCTCCCCCTTTTTGGATGCATTGGAGGAAGGGGACTTTTGATTTGGTGGGTTTCTTTTCTTTTCTTTTCTTTTCTTTTCTTTTCTTTCTGTTCAATTCCCTGAGTAGCCGTTTTGGGTTTCTTTTTGGTGGGTTTGGTGGGGACTTTTGATTTGGAGGTGGTGGCTGTGGGTTCCAGCTGCGTGGGTTTGCGCAGCTTGGCAGCCAATTTGAGTGTCTGGTCAGAGTTGTGCCGGGAGTATACTTCCGGCAGAACAGCCGTAGCAGGGACTCCCAAGCCAACAAGTCCCTCAGCATTAAGCTGGTTTGTAATGATGGCCATTATGAACCGTGGATATAGTATCCAACGGTTAACAGTTAGTTTTTGAGCCATATCCTTGAGCTCCGAAAATATTATTTCTGAAAAGTATAGCGGTTGTTGCTCAAGATAGAATACATTACCTGCTGCCACTTTGTCGACATTTGATCCCAAGACGAAGTCTTAAGAGCCAACATACATTCACCATGTGAAAAATTAGGCGTTCAGCGTCATGGAGTGTTTCTTCATGATAGTGGAGGCACTGAGATTGCCTTGATATCCATGTTGGGCAAAGGATAGATCTGTGGTGCCCTTGGGATATCCAGCAGGAGAAATAGCATCATCTAGAGAAAGAATTTGGCGGATTATTGCAGGAGTGATGACCACTTCTTTGTTGTTAACGACCGACTGGAGAGATGGTGTGTTGTTCTCCCTAGTGATAATATAAACGTTCATCCAAAATTGTTGGAGGGATTCGGCATGTAGTATGGGATTCAGAAGAAATGCCGTTTTGTATTGGGACTGAACCATAAGATCGATAGCATATCGAACTTAGCCTAGACACGATTTAGTAAGGTAGGCAACACAGTTGTGTCCGCGGTTTAATTTGCATGGACGCCATTGGAAAGAGAAGTTTTGGGAGGAACGTTAGGTTTGAAGAAGATGAAGCATTGAAGGATTAGGTCAGGGATATTTATAGGGTACAGGTAAGAAAGACTGAAGGATGTGGTGTTAGTCATCAGTAGTTTTAAACGACTGTTGACATGGTATTATCCTTTCAGACGTTGAAACAGCTGAAGTCGTGGTGTTAGGCATCAGAAGTTAAAAAACACTGAAGACCGTGGTTTTGACTTCAGATGATTGAAACACTGAGGACTTGGTATTAGTCATCAGTAGTTATAAAAACTACTGAAGACATGGTGTTTGTCATCAGTAGTTGAATGAAACAGCAGTTGTTGAAAAACTGAAGAGAAGGTTCTCTTCAGTAGTTGTCGTCAATTCATAGCCTTTCAGCTGTTTCATACTGTCCTCAACACTTACTCATCAGACTTTGCATCTGATTTTCAGGTGTTTCATAAGACATCAGTAGTTATCTGTTTATACTGATTTCAGTAGTTGTAACTACATCAGTAGGTTTACTACATCAGTAGTTTGGAACAGATAAAGTACTTCAGTACTTGTGAGGCATTTAGCCATGAGTAGTTATAAAAACTACTGAAGGAAAACGACTCATCAGTACTTATATGTGACATGGGTACCAATGATCATCAGTAATGACTACTGAAATCATCAGTAGTTGTCACTTATTCTAACTGCAGCATACCAAGCCTTAACACAAGGTTTTGGAAAGTAGAACTATCCAAAGGCTTAGTAAAAATATCTGCAAGCTCATCAGCACTAGGCACAAACTTAGGATCAATCAGACCTTTTTCAAAACAATCCCGAATAAAATGATGTCTGATCTCTATATGTTTGGTCCTAGAGTGCTGGACTGGATTTTGACAATACACAGCGCTCAAGAACTATCCATTAACAATGGAGTCTTAGTCTCTGTAGTGCCATAATCCAGAAGTTGGTTTTGAAGCCAGAGTACCTAAGAGGGGCAACTTGCAGCAGCAATGTACTCGGCCTCAGCAGTTGATTAGCAACAGATGTTTGTTTCTTACTCTGCCAAGAAATCAAACAGTTGCCTAGGAATTGACAACCACCAGAATTGACTTTCTAGTTAACTTGCACCCTGCAAAGTCACTATCTGAAAAAGCAACTAATTGCAAGAGTGTCCAGTGGAATACCATAAACCTAGAGATTGTGTACCTTGCATATATCTAAAGATTCTCTTGACTGCAATCAAATGAGACTCTTTAGGAGCAGCCTAAAATCTAGCACAAACACATGTAGCAAACATAATATGTGGTCTAGACGCTGTTAGATACATCAAGGACCCAATCATACATCTGTAAAGCGTTTCATCAACAGCTTTACCTTTCTGATCAGCATCCAGTTGTGTGGTGTTGCACATGGGAGTAGAACAGGGCTTACAGTTTTGTAAATCAAACTTATTCAAAAGATCTTTTATATATTTTGACTGATGAATAAAGGTGCCATCAGCCTTTTGTTTGATTTGCAAGCCTAGAAAGAATTGTAATTCTCCATTGCACTCATTTCAAACCTCTTTTCATAATGTTGTAAAATCATCACACAACTGGGGATCAGAGGATGCAAAAATAATATCATCAACATAAATCTGAACAAGTAGCTTATGCTGATCCACTTCTTAATAAACAAAGTTTTATCAATGGAGCCTCTAGTGAAATTATTCTTAAAAAGAAAAGTAGAGAGTTTCATACCAGGCTCTAGGAGCTTGTTTCAACCCATAAAGATCCTTATCAAGTTTGTACACCCATTCAGGATGTTTATTATCCTCAAAGCCTGGTGGTTGACACACATAAACTTCTTCCTTTATTTTACCATATAAAAATGCACTTTTAACATCCATTTGAAAAACTTTAAGATTGTGGAATGCAGCATAGGCTAAGAACAATCTGATTGCCTCTAGTCTGGCTACAGGGGCAAAGGTTTCATCATAATCAATACCTTCTTCTTGTGAAAACCCCTGTACAACCAGTCTAGCCTTGTTCTTAACAATAATCCATTTTCATCGGTTTTATTCCTAAACACCCATTTAGTGCCTATTGCACACTTACCTGGGGGAAGAGGAACAAGTTCCCACACTTGCTGGTTCTTGAACTGAAGTAGCTCAAGCTGCATAGCTTCAAGCCATCCATTGTCTCTCAAAGCAACATGGTAGTTCTTTGGCTCTAGCTGACTGATGAAGAGAGCATAGAAGCAGAAGTTAGACAATTGACTTCTGGTTGAAACACCAGCATTGATATCACCAATAATCTGAGACATGGGGATGATTCTTCAGTTCTTGATAAACAATGAGATCTGTGCAAGTGTTTGTAGAACCTTCAGCAGCAGCAGATGTTGATGTAGACTCTTGAAACCAAGAATTTGATGGTAACTCAAAAGATGCAGAGGAAACAGAGATCTCATCAGCATTTGTTGTGGATGGAACTGCTGAAGCTACAGGAACATCAAGTTTAGCAGACACAGGCAGTTGGTCACTAAACTTGAATAGGTGAGTATTGATATTATCATCATCATCATCAATACCACCAGGTGGAAGACATGCTGCAGAAGATGATTGAGCCACAAGATCTGCAACAGCTGGAGGTTGATAAAGAACATATTGCAGTATGTCTAAATCAAACAACTCCACAGGGTTTTGTGGAATCTTGTCCAAAGGAGATTCATTAAATTTCACATGCAGAGTCTCTTCAACTATCTTTGTTCTGCAGTTGAAGACTCTGTATGCCTTGCAAGTAGATGAATAACCAACAAAATACCCAGCATCCACCTTAGGATCAAATTTATGGAGTTGATCCTTTGTGTTGAGAATAAAACAGGGACATCCAAATGCTTTGAAAAATGAAATCAGAGGAGCCAAATGATGGAGAACTTCATATGGAGTCTTCATCAACCTCTGATTTACTAAAACTCTATTCTGCACATAGCAAGCTGTGTTGACAGCTTCAGCCCAAAAGGTCAGTGGCAAACCAGAGTCAGCCAGCATGGACCTTGCAGCTTCAATGAGGGTCCTGTTCTTTCTCTCCACTACTCCATTTTGTTCTGGAGTCCTGGGGATGCTAAACTGCCTTTTGATTCCCTTTGAGAGATAGAATTCATCAAGTGTATGATTCCTGAATTCAGTTCCATTATCACTCCTGATACACTTGACTGGAAGGGAATACTGCTTCTCAATATACAACACAAAGTTAATAACTTTCTGAGCAACCTCATCCTTTGAATGTAGAAAGAAAGTCCATACAAATCTGGAGTAATCATCCACAGTTACCAGACAGTATTTCTTCTTTGCCATGCTCATCCATCTCACAGGACCAAATAGATCCATATGCAGTAATTGCAAGCAGGCAGTGGACTTAGGTTCTTCAATAGGAGGGAATGAGACTTTGTGCTGTTTTCCTTTTAAACAAGCAGTGCAGGTTTCATCACAGTGGAACTCCTTTATCGGTAAGCCTCTGAGTAAACTATTGTGGATAAGCTGATTCATGTTTTTGAAATTAACATGACCCAGCCTTCTGTGCCACAGTTTAGTCTTGAGAAGAGGCTTTGGAAAATAGGCAAGGATTGCCTTTGAGATCTATTTTCTTGGAAAGATCTAAGGCATACACTCTTCCTGTCCTGTTGGCTCTCAGGAGAGTGTGATCATCCAACACCTTGTCAATCAAGTGCAAAACTTTGGATGACAGAATCCTACAGTTCTGACTGGTGAAAAGAGCAACATGGCCTTTATCACACATTTGACTGACACTCAAGAGATTGTACTTGAGATTTTCCACATGATTAACATCATCAAATTTGATTTCTCCATTGGAGACAAAGCCTTTACCAATGATGTAACCCCTAGCATCATTGCCAAAAGAAACAAATCCCTTCTTTCCTTGAGAGTAGTCATGAAGAAGAGAGCTGTTCCCAGTCATGTGCATAGATCCCCCACTGTCTACATACCAGATGCTACTTTGGCATGTTGGAGAACCCTGCAAAAATAAACAATCAGTTAGTTTTAGAGACCCAAACCTTTTTGGTTTTGGGCCTGGTCTCATCAATAGATGGTAAACTAACAGGTTATTTGAAACAACAGCTTGAGAGGAAGAAGATGGTGAAGAAGAGGAATCCTTTTGCTTGGATCCTTTTCTGTGGTTTCAACATAGGAGCATCTAGTTGGTTAACTCTACCCAACAGATGTTGAACCATCATAACCAGCTGTGTCTGATTTTGTGATAAAGCTTTCAGCTCATCAGACACATTGCCAGTGGAGTTTGATAAGTTCCTATGTTGCACCTTCTTCTCTGAGCACTCTCAGTTGTCACCTGTTTAACCCCTTCCTTTTGGATTTCTTTGAGGACTTAAGGGTTACAGGATTTGATGTTGCTGATACAAATGTGGTCTCAAACTCAGTTTTCATTTTTACCATTTTCTCTTTAATTTCTTCTTTTGTTTGAGTTTGGAACCTCTTTTGTACCAGCAATCATCTGTAAGATGATTGAACAAACCACATACTTCACATTTTTTTTCATCTTAGGTTGATCATCAACTGAAGAGGGTGAAGCAACTAGAGACTTGCTCTTCAATGCTTTGGAAGCATTGTTTGCTTTCTTGACTGCCTCTTTAGTAGTCTTCAAACTCTTTCTACTGACAGTTTTCTTCTCTTCAGTACTGACAGCAGTTGGAGTTTGAACTTTAGGTGTTAAATCCTGCTCTCAAGTCCTTCAGGACTTTCAGAATTAACTCCTGAGTTGATCAACTCATTGATCATGTGAGTGTAGCATTTGAACCATCAACATCAGCTGATAGGTTCAGAGAGGGCTTGATGCTGACTCTACTTCTGATTGTGCTGTATCAGAAAGTAGATCACATGATGAGATGGATTGGTTATCACTCTCACCATCAGATTCTACCTCTGCTCTTGGAGTAAAATCTGTAGGTGGAGCAGTGTGATTGTAACCAATGCCAAACTTCACATTGGAAGCAGATTGCTTACTAAGAAGCATTTCAAAACCTTTGCATGATTGTACCCATCTATCACACTCTACTTGGTAACTGCAAGGGTTTCTTTGAGATCTTTATACTTCTCTAGAAGTATCTCTTCCCTAGCCTTATCATCAGTTATTTGGCATTTCAGTTTGTAAATCTCATCATTTTTATCATTAAGCACAGACTCAAATTCAGCTTTGTTTTTGGAAATTATTTGTTCTAGCTCAATGTTCTTGTTGATTAAAGCTACATTTGCTTCTCTAATAGATGGCAAATGCTGCTATGCATGTGTCAGAACATAATTTGGCTTTTGCCTCAGAGGATACCTGTGATACCTTTGGTGTAGAGGCATTAGAGGATGAAGTATCAGCAGAATCCAAAGCCATAAGAGCTAGATTTCCAAATGGACTGTCACCACCGTGTTGACCAGCACCTGAGAACAGTTGTTCATGACCAGACATGTCATCTGGTAAACTGCTCCAGTCAACAACTCCTGGGGTGAAGAAGCTGTGTTGTTGAGGTTGAGTTTGTTGATGAGATTGGGAAGGTGTGGTTCAGGCAATGCTTGTGGTTGTTGTGCAATTGGAGCTTGAACAGAATTTGGTTGAGGCACATAATAGCAGGGATAAGGATATGACATTTGACCCTGGGGAACAAAGTATGCAGGAGATCTAGGATGTGAATAATGACCAGAACTAGCAGGATGTTGCCCTCTGTTTTGTGGACTAGTACTAGGAAAAGTCACAAAGGGTGTAGAAGAGTTAGATCCAGTTGATCTACACTCTCTTGCAAAGTGTCCTCGCCTTTGGCATTTGTGACACCTCAACTTACTCTTGTCAAAACCAACTTTGGTTTTGCCAGAGATTCCAGGAAATTTCCTGCCAGTTCTCTTGTAGAACTTCTGAGATCTGATATTAATCAGTGCCATCTGGCTCAGAATATCCATCTCTTCTAGATCATCATCAGCTATTCCTTTCAGATCATCCATGATGAAGCATAATTGTCACTATTACTGCCAGAATGACTCTCAATACCAACAAATGCATGATCAGAACTATTTGAAGAGAAATCTATATGCTCATCATAATTGCTTTCAGATGCAGCATATTCTGACTCATGACCAACAAGGCAGTATTGCCTGGTACAAAGTCATCAGTGAGCTTTCCTGATGAGGACAGTTTCCTCTTCTGCTCTATCTCTCTTTCAAATGTAAGCAGTTTCCCATGAAGTTGGGTGAGAGATAGGCCTTCTAGATTGCACTGGAGCGTAGGACAATAGTGTATGTGTCCCATCTCTCAGGCAGTGATCTGAGGAATCTGTTGTTCATCTGGCTATTGGTGTATTCCTGTTTCACCATTTTCAGCTCAGATATCAAGCAGGAAAAACGCTCAAACTGTTGAGTCAGTGTCTCACCCTTTCTATGAGAGAATGTCTCATATTGTTGGGCAAGGATCTCTCTATTGTTTGCTAAGACCTCATCAGTGCCACCGAATTGTTCCTTCAGGGCATTCCAGAGATCATGAGCAGTTTCATGATGCATAAGCCCTGAATAGATTTCATTAGGCAGTGCCATGGCCAGAATTCCATGGGCTTTAGCATCAATCTCAAATAGTTTCCGATCTTCATCAGAGTATTGTTCCTTCTTCTTCGGAACCATTTGATTGGTTTCCGGATTGTTCACCATAGGCTTATGTGGTCCATGTACCACAGATGTCCAACAACCTGAACTGTTAACAGACAGGTGACAAAGCATTCTTCGTTGCCATATGTTATACTCGGTCCTAACCAGCATCGGAGGCTTGGTTGAGGAACCGGTATTGTGAGGATCATTAGAAGGAGTCGTCATTTCGGATTCAATCAAATTCAGTTAAACTAAAACAGATTTAGAACAGACAACGCAACAACCAATTGAACCAGAAGATCTCAAATAAATGAACGAAAGCGGCAGAAATTCAATTATCTATAACCAGTTCTTGCAATACGCTAATTCAATCAAACACAGATATCAATTAGTAGTTCAATGATCAATGTTAGATCGATCAATGATTAACCACGCTCTGATACCACTTGTTAGGATCAGTGATCTATGTTTGATTGATTGAGAGTATTGCAGCGGAATTCAAACAATGAATTAGTCGATTCACAAGAACAAAACGATATTCAATAAAGAACAAGACGGTTATAGAGAGAGAGAATATCTGCAAATATATTTCATTCAATATTCGCTTTCGTGGTAACAGAATGTCACAATTATAAGAGATGTGACGTCTGCTGATGTCAATTGATAAGAGATGTGACGTCTGCTGATGTCACTTGATAGTGACGTTCTACAGATTTATTACAACTGAAACACAACTACTGAAGATGTCAAAACAGCTGACATCTTCATACAAAAAGTTCTAAGTGTTATCAGTTGTTATAACTACTGAAATATAAAACTACTGAAACTACAACGACTGAAGAACAAGCTTTTCAGTCGTTTTACAAAACTACTGAAACTAGAAATATAAAACTACTGATATCACAACTACTGAAGAAGTACTCTTCAGCAGTTGTGACAAACTACTGAGGCTTCAGTACTTGATCTTCAGACTTTGATCTTTAGATGTTTCATCAGCTGATGTTCAGTAGATATCATCAGCTGATGTCTTCAGTCTTTGTCTTCAGACTTTGTACATCAGTTATGATCTTCAGCACTTATAAACACTTCAGCTGTTGTACTTCAGTACTTTGGTCTTTCAGCTTCAGCACTTGTGTTCTTCAGCTGTTCAGCTTCAGTACTTGTGTTCTTCAGCTGTCAGCTTCAGTACTTGTGTTCTTCAGCTGTTGTACTTCAGCACTTTAGTTCTTCAGCTGTGACGTCTTCAGCACTTGATCTTCAGCTGTTGAAGTCTTCAGCACTTGTCAAACTGCTGATGAAGCTTTCAGCAGTTGTTGTGATACCATGTGGGACTTAGAGGTTTTCTGATCTTGGCTCATTGGTTCTTTTGGTCCAACAAGAATGGTTTTTCTGCTAACTCAACAATATCAAACCTTCTAGAGTGTATCAGAGAGGTGGCATTCAGCCTGTGGAATTCACCATTCTCTCTTTCCACAACAAAGTTGTGAGTATCTTCATCAAACCTCCACTGGATTATTTTCTTTCTAGGCACAAGAGACTGACAAGGAATCTTGTCCTCCTACTTTGTATCCAGCAAAGTCACCAGCTTCCTTCATAATCTTTTCACTTTATCATTCAGTGAGTCTGAGTTGAGGCCTAGAAGTCTTGCAGCATGGTCTAGTGTTCCTCTGGGCAGATCAAGATCTCTTGTGAGGGAACGTGAAGATCCATCAATATAGGTTAGGTTGACAGAGTCTTCCTCACAAGAGATGTCGCTCAAAGTTGTGCAGTTGGTGAGCTTTGTCTTGATTGCCTTGATCTCCTTGAGGGAGAGATGTTTGGAAGGCTGAGGGGATGGTTTGGAAGGTTGTTGGGTAGGATATGGTGTAGTGGTTCTCGTAAGTGTTTTGGGTTGAATGATGGGGAGTTCGGGTGGTTGAGGAGAGGAAGTGGATGAGGGTAATGGTGTGGGTTCAGGAGAGGAAGGTTTAGTCTTGATGGTGAGTAGAGAGGGAATTGGTTCAGGTTAGGGTTAAGTGGTTAGTGTGAAAGTCATCCCCTATGCCCTTTTGTACATCTCTCTCCTTTTGCCTAAACAAATGTCAGCCTTGATTTCACTGACAATTCGTTTGGAAGGTTGTTGGGTAGGATGTGGTGTAGTGGTTCTGGTAAGTGTTTTGGGTTGAATGATGTGTAGTTTGGGTGGTTGAGTGGAGGAAGTGGATGAGGGTAAAGGTGTGGGTTCGGGAGTGAAAGGTTTAGGAGTGAAAGGTTCAGTCTTGATGGTGAGTGGAGAGGGAATTGGTTCAGGTTGGGGTTAAGTGGTTGGTGTGAAAGTCATCCCCTATGCCCTTCTGTACATCTCTCTCCTTTTTCCTAAACAAATGCCAGCCTTGATTTCACTGACAATTCGTTGGAGTGTCCTTTCAGACATGGGACCCACCTGCCTTCCAGAGAACGGTGAGCATGGAGATAGTCTTTCATCTAGGCTTTCTCACCAATCTTCTTGCTGCAGTGACCCTTGCTTCTTCTTCCTTCTTCTTCTTCTCCTTCAACTTTTCTCTTGCAGCTCTTTTTCTCTCTTTCTCCTTTTGATCCTACTCTTGTTGTAGAGTCAAAAGATCGTTTCATTGTTGTGTGGAACAGCTCTTGAAGAGGAAACCTCTGGAGGTTTGGAAGTCTATCATTTCCCTCCTGAGCTGCATTGCATCATCCCTCTGTTCCTTTTCTTTTTCTTACTCTAAGGACACCTTGTTGCTTCTTTCTATAGCCCGGTTGCCTTTTCCAGTTCCACCAACTCCTCTAATGGCAGCAGGAGTGTTTTCTTCATTGGCAGCTCCAAGCTTAATGAGCTAGTTAATGATCTATTGTTTCCTTTTGTTATTGACAACCTCGTGGTTGGCTGTAGCCACTTTTGTACTGGCAATTAACAGCTTCCCAGATGTATAACTTGGCTTGGCTTGTAAAGATCTCTTAGCATCCTTGGGTTGATTTGAAGTTTAACTTGGGATGGCTCAGACAAAGTTGTAAAGGGAGCCGAAAGTTTTGAAGTTGAAGTTTGGCTCTGTGGTTCCTCAGATGTTTGTCTCTAACCACTCCCCCCTTTTTGCTAGCATCATATTGGGAGCTAGATTAGCTGGAGGAAGAGGTCAAGGTGACCTTAATAGGTACATGTCAAACAGATCTCTCAATCTATTTCTCAGCTAGTTGAGCCTTGAGATTGTCAATCTCAAGTTGCTGAGTGGCAAACCTTTCTTTTAAAGTCCTAACCTTGGATTCAAGGTTTGAGACTTTAGATAGTTGGTCTTGTATGAGAGTTGCAGGCTTCCCTCATCTTCTTTTGAAGAATCACGGGGAGATAAGGTAATATACCTTGTATGTTTAACCTTACCACCAGATGTGGTTTATTGGCACCCTGGTTTCCCTTGCTTAATGATGTCTCTTTCAGAGTCATCAAGAGGCATGGTTGCCACAGATTCAGTCTCAGAAATGTTACCACTATCCATAAGGTCCATTGAGGCATCTTCTGTAGTGGCAGCTGAATCTGCATGAGTCCCCTCCACATCATGGGACTAA
The DNA here is from genome assembly GCA_025506515.1 of Flaveria trinervia. Taxonomy (NCBI): domain Eukaryota; kingdom Viridiplantae; phylum Streptophyta; class Magnoliopsida; order Asterales; family Asteraceae; genus Flaveria; species Flaveria trinervia. Next base: position 32,184,958 of record CM046445.1, on the reverse strand, counting down.
CCTCAGTAATGGGTTGCTCATGGGGGCTAGAGATAAGAGGTCTCTCTAGGCTTTGTTGCTCTTGGAAAGGGTGTTGTCGATAAACTTAATTGCCATGGAGGGACGTTATCTATTCATCAAATTTTGAAGAAAAGTTCTATGATGGATAAAGAGGTTAAGCCTGCTGACCCGGGACCTTGGTCAATGTCTACAGGCATTGAGCCTTTGGTGGGGTTGTCCCTTGTTGGCTGCTCAAAAAAGTATAAATACTCATCCTAAGGGCTGTTGGCTTGGGTTTCGGGCTCATGGGTTTGAGACTGAGAAGACTGAAATCCCAAATTGAGGTCAAATAAGAAGGATGGTGAGATCTCAGACTGAGTGGGAGCCCATTGTTCCACTCTGGTCTTTAGGAGGAGCTTGTTCAATCAGAGTAGATTGAACAAGGGTTTGTTTGGGGCGTCTTTGGTATATGATGGTGATGGGATGAGAAGGTAAATTTGGCATTGTAGGGGCAGTTGTTGGTGTGGGTTCATCACTTGTGGAGTGAACAGGGATGTCACCAGGAGCTAGTCAGAGCAGCTGCATAGACAAGCTGACTTTTGTCCAGCTCACAGTTGATGATGTGCTGAAGAAATCTGGGATACATAAAGAATGTTTCCCTCTAGAGATTTCCAATAAGATTCATCAGCACAAATCTTGAGTAGCTGAAGCGGAAGCCTCTCACCAATCCATGAACTAAGCACCCTAGTTCATACGGGATTTGGTCCCATCCCCTGGATTTGTTTGATAGACAGTGAGGGACAATGTGCAGGAGGAACTTTTAGTTGTAGGAGAAGTTGAATTTGTAGACAGTCAACCTGCTCATGTCTCCACCATATCCTTTGAGGATGTAGGTGCTGTCTAAATCTATTTTGGGGAACTCTGTAGGGGCACCCTCATCATAAAGCTTGAGATGCTGCCTGATAAGCTGTTCAGTGATGACCAACTCTTGGCCACAAATGTGGGATCGTATCACACGAACCCCATTTAAGGTTTCAACCTGACTATTATCCCAAAATTGAGCAATTTGATTGGAGTAAACAGTGGGATTAATAGTTGGGGTTGTGTAATAGGATGATTGGGTTAGAAAATAGATAATTTCAGAGAAGTCAACATCTTTTGAAGAATCAAGAAGTGCGATTTGGTTGTGCTGAGGGTTGAGTGCCATTTGAGAAAGGTGAATGTGGATGAATTTGAGCTTGGGTAAAGTTAGAGTGAAGGAAACTTTTAGGGTAGTAAAATTGAGGTAAGAAGATGAAAGTGAATAGTTGGGATTATTTAAAAGAGGGTGAAATGGTGGTAATGTGGGTTAGGATAAGGTGATGTGATGTTTTAGTGGATGAAATGATAGTTGAGGTAAGGTTTAATTCAGTTAAATAATCCGACCTCATTAACAAAATCTTGATTTTTACAGTGTGGGCCCTAAGAGATTTCCGTTACACAGTAAAATCTTTGTTCCGAATATAAAACATTTCCGAAGGTAATTTGTCTTCCGAAGGCAATTCTTACTTCCGAAGCTAAAGCTTTGCTTCCGAAGGTAAAGATTGCTTTCTGAATAAAGAGATTTTGTAAGCTTCGGAAGTAGATCTGATATGAAATCAATCGCTTCTACCGAGACTAAAATCTCTTCCAAGAAGAAAATTATCCTTGGAGAAATTTTGCTTCAGAAGATATGAAAATAACTTCTGAGGGTTAATTTCTTTTCGAAAGAAATTTATACTTAGAAAATTTCAAAGAAATATTTTTTAATAGGGCTTAGATTGTATTGACATAAGACATTACACATTAAAAGGTTTTCAAAAGAGGTAATCGATTCAATGTTTATAGTCCCAATAGTTGTTATGAGATACTTAAATCTTTGTTCATCAAAAACTTTAGTGAACAACTTAGCATATTGTTAATCAACTTTGATTAGCTTAATCAGATTTTTTTCATGAATATCTCTAATGAAATGATACCTGATATCAATATGGTTTGTCTTGGAGTGTTTCACCGGATTTTTAGTGATGGAGATAGCACTGTTGTTGTCAATATGGATAGGAGTACTCATAATGTTGAATCCATAGTCTAACATCTTATTCTGAATCAACAATAGCTAAGCACAAGAACTTGCAGCAGCAATGTATTCAGCTTCAGAAGTAGATGTAGAGACAGATGATTGCTTCTTGCATTGCCATGAGATGATCCTTCCACAAAGAAATTGACATCCTCCTCTGATTTCTTGTCAATGTTGCAGCCACCATAGTCACTGTCAAAGTATCCATAGAGATTAAATCATCGTTCCTAGGATACAAGAGACCTACTTTAGGTGCTCCTTTGAGGTATCTGAGGATTCTCTTGGCAGCAGCTAGGTGAGACACCTTTGAAGCAACCTGATATCTTGCACAGATGCAAGTGGCAAACATGATATCATGTCTACTGGTTGTGAGATACATCAGAGAACCAAGAATTACCCTATACTGATGTTGATCAGTATCCTCCCCCTCAAGGTCAGGACAAAGATTATGGTTTTTGGGTATGGTCTTGGCTAGCTTACAATCCATCATCTCAAATCTCTCTAAGATGTCATTGACATACTTGGATTGATTGATGAAGAACCCTTCCTTCAATTGCTTCACCTGAATTCCAAGAAAAAGTCCATTTTCCCATGGAACTCATCTCTTGGTCATTTGAAGGACCAAATATGATATCATCAACATAGACTTGAACAAGCAAAATGTCCTTTCCATACTTCCTATTAAGAGAGTCTTGTCAATGGTACCTCTAGCATAACCATTCTTCAGAAGAAACTAAGATAGAGTCTCATACCATAGCCTAGGTGCTTGGTGCAACCCAAATAGAGCTTTATCCAATTTGCACACATAGTTGGGGTGTTGTGGGTCTTCAAATCCTGGAGGTTGGCACACGTAGACTTCTTTATCCATATCCCCATATAGAAAGGCACACTTGACATCAAGTTGGTAGACAGTGAAATTCTTGAATGCCGCATAAGCAAGGAAGATCCTAACTGCCTCAAGTCTTGCAACAGGTACAAAGACATCAGTACAATCGATTCCTTCCTCTTAGGAGTATCCGTAAACCACCAGTATTGCCTTGTTCTGGTAATCAAGCCTTTATCATCTCTCTTGTTTCTGAAAACCCATTTAGTGCCTATAGGTACTTGACCAGATGGTAGGGGACATAGGTTCCAAACCTTCTGTCTCTTGAATTGAATGAGCTCCTCTTGCATCGATTCAACCCAGCTATTATCTTTCAAGGCATCTTCCACATTCTTGGGTTCCATCTGGGATAAAAGTCATGAGTAGAAGCAAACATTCCCATGATGAGTCTGCCCTCTTGTTCTCACACCTTCAGAGACTCCCCTATGATGTTCTTAGTTGGATGGGTGTTATGAATCCTAAGACGAGGAATCACTTCCAGTTGCGGAGATAGATCCAGATTCGACATATTCTACTCAGGAATTTAAACACATTGTCTAGCTATTGTTTCAAAGTCATTCAATGAGGACTGATTGAATGAATGAGAAACATCATCATTTGTTAGCTATAAAGCAGCATTAACAGTTGCCGGTTCCTTCAAAATGCTACTTTCATCGGCTTGGTGTTGTGTAGGATCACCTGATGAGTTTTTAGGATCAGTAGGTTATTCATTAGTAGAAGCTTCACTGTTCCTTGATATAGTTATACTATCAGATTTGTAAATAGTGGATGTTTGATTTGTTGTAGCTCTTGGAGAACTTGGAAGAGGTCTGGGTAGCTCAAACAGTTGATCAGCTTTAGCAGCAACATCAACATCATTTTAAGTGCCTGTTCGAACTGAAACATTCTCACAAGATGGTTTAGAATAGTTTGGAAATAATTCTAAATCAAAAATATGATCAGGTCCATTCCCCCTAACACAAGGAGTGTGCTCATTAACAACTATATTGGATAACTCCTCAAATTGTTGATTATTGATGTTGTATACTCTATAAGCTTTAGAGGTAGAAGAGTATCCAACGAAGATAGCATCACTCGACTTTTTAGCAAATTTTGCCAAATTGTCCTTTATGTTAAGTATGGTACACCTACTGCCAAAGGACTTTGGAAAGACAATGAACGGCGGCCTCTTGTTCCATAGCTCATAAGAGATTTTTTCATATGGCTTAAATACAAGAACTCTGTTCTACACATAGCATGCAGTGCTAACTGCCTCTACCCAGAATGTTAGAGGTAGTTTTGAATCAGCTAACATAGTTCGAGCAGCCTCAATAAGTGTCCAGTTCCTCCTCTCAGCAACACCGTTTTGTTGAGGAGTTCTGGGAGCACTATATTATCTGGGAATCCCTTTTGAGTTACGGAATGAGTCAAGAATGAAGTTCTTAAACTCAGTCCCTTGATCACTTCTAATTATCTTAACCTTGTGATCAATTTGATTTTCTATTTTAAGGACAAAATATTTTAATGTTTCAGCAGTTTCATCTTTAGTTCTTAAAAGAATACCCATGTAAATCTTGTAAAATCATCCACTATCACAAGGCAGTATGATTTCCTTCCAATGCTCATTATACTTGCAGGACCAAAAAGATCCATGTACTTTTGGATTTGTGAGATGCCTTGTGTTGCTTCCCTTTCAGGCATGTAACACAATTATCTTTGCAGAAAAATTCTTTTTTAGGAAAACCATGTACCAAGTAATTTTTAGCCAATTTATTCATTGTCTTAAAGTTTACATGACACATACGTTGCAAGACTGGTGAAGGGGTCAATTACAACACAACAACACAAAGAGGAGATTAACTAAAACTTAATCAAACAGTAAGACTGGATTAACCACAATAAGATACTAAGAACACAAGTAATCTAAGAGACAGAACACAAGTATATGGTTTTCAAGAATGCAGTATATTACTTTCTCTATGTTCTATTACAAGTGTTACAAAGCATAATGGAAAGATACAAGAACATGAGATACTTATACTACATCCTACAGCTGGCTATACTTTGAAAGCCAGCTGGATACAATTGACTAGACATAAACAAAATCAATTGTAGAGTCAAAAGGCAAATTGCCTTTTGACTAGTGACTATGATATGCCATAGCTCACATCCTTATCTATTACAAAAAGGATAAAGTACATGAAGTAGAAAGTTACAGACTCAAGACCTCAATGTACAGTTACCAAAAGCATGGACCTTTTCACCAACTCATGTAAGTTGGTGACCTTACAGAGGTGCAGCGGAAAGGTGTACAGCTTTATGGAAAAGTACATCAGATAAGCATGTGTTAAAAGTCTTCGGAAGAAATATGTCTTCGTGAGTTGAAACTTCGGAAGACTTTGTCTCTGAGGCTTCGGAAGACTTCATATTTGGCTTTGGAAGATATTGGTCTTGGCTTAGGAAGATTTCACACTTAGAATAATTTTGTTGTATGTGTGAAACTTCCTAAGCATTCTTCTTCATAGCACTTGTGCAGCATGTAGGATAGACATTGGATGTTGGTCTTGGCTTCAGAAGATTTCACACTTACAAAAAGGTTACATTAGCCTCTTCATTAACCTCTACATACTCCCCCTAGGCTGATGCTACCAAAACACTAAGTAGACTTCAGATATCAACAGTCCTTATTAGGATGATCACCAATCCTTTCCTCATAAGATGATCAAGATCCTTTAGAGTGTCAAAATGTCTTCTAATATCAAAGAGGTCATGCAGAGGCAACTGAAACATATCTTGCCATGTGTAAATGTCTTCAGTGCCTTGATCTCTAATGACATGCCATCTTTCTGGATTTGTGGTGTATGTCCAAGACAAGATGGGTCTTCCTGATGGTAGAGGAGTTGTTTGAATTGGAGTTGATGTAGCATCCTCTGGTTGCATAACCTCAGGATGTTCTGACTCATCATGGTGTTTAGAAGAGGGTGCAGTCTTCTTCTTCTTTGGCTTTGGTTTAGAAACCATCCTCTTCTTTCTCTTTGTAGATTTTAACTGAGAAGACTGGCCTGCAGTACTAGATTGATCTTCATTGTCTTTCTCAGTTGGGACTATCTCTCTCTCAGGCTTAGAAGCAGAGGGAGGTTGACCCTGCTGTGGATCAGAAGATGAAGCTTGCTGAGTTTTAGTAGGAGGTCCAGGTTGTGTTGTCTCTGGTTTTTCAACCTTAACCTCCACTTCAGATAGGGCTTGACATGGAGTGGAGTGTAAGTCAATGAGCTCTCCACTTTTGATCTTCTGCTTGATCACCCTAATATGCCCATCCATAATAGATAGAGGCATGGGGCCAAGTCTCCTTCTAGAGAATCCATATAGCTTCAACAAGCTCATCATCCTCTGCCTATCAGCAGACTTCTTCATGCTCTTTTGGATGATAGCTCTTGATTTTGCAGCTTCTTCCCTTAGCTTCTTCTTAGTTGTCTTTCTGTCCTTGACTATCTCAAGTTCAAGTTGTTTTAAGTACTCAAACTCAACATAGTCATAGGACAAGGGAAGAAGTGCATCTGCCTGAGAGAAGCCTGTGGCACTCAGGTAGTTGATCATCTTCATCCTATCTTCTTCTTTGTCTACCTGAGGTTCTTGTTGAACCACATCTTCTTATGCAGGACTTTCCTGAACTGGGAGAGGGTAGGCATATCCTTGTACAGTCTTTTTCTTCTTCTCTCTTCTTTGACTTGTACTAGAAGCTCTATATCTATTGTCTCCTTCTTCTCTTTTGACCTTTCCAGGTCAACCAGTTCATTCAACTCATCTAAGGGGAGAGAGATGACATTGTCTATGTCATAGTTCCTTGTCTGTGGATAATTTATCCTGACTGCCATTAACTCATCATTCTGAGTGTTTGGTCTGGGGGTAGCCCTGATAACAGACTCCATGAGTCTTGAAGACTTAGTAGAGGAACTTTCTCCTCTTAGCCTCCTTTTCCTTTCTCTCTCCTCCTCAATCTCCTCAGATGTCATCTTTCTTTTACCTTTGTCACTCACAGACTTTTGTGACTCAGGTTGGAGAAATCTTTGGCCTTCACTACTTGATGCCGCTTTTGAGCTCTGGCCAGAGAGAGGTTGAGAAGCAACTTTACCAACAGGTATCTCAATAGGAGTGTGGATCTCTGTAGCAGTTGATGATAATGAGAAAGGGCTCTCAGGTTCAGCCACTGGGCATTTAGTCAAGGTTTCCCCTATGAAACTAATCTTAGGGTATGCCCCAACATCTAGTTGACCGATGGCATTGCCTGATTGCCTAACTCTCCTTCTTAAGCTGAACTCTGTAGTGATCCTGTCTTGGATTCTTTGAGCCAGTCTGTCAGCTTGTCTTGATTTGCTTGGGTTGACAAGTGGCATGTTGACTAAATCCAGACCTTCATAGTAGTTCAAAGTCTGAAAATTCAAGACTTCTTGCTGTCCTTAAACTCTTATGATGATTAGGGCTTTCTGATGTTGTCATACCTCCACCCAATGATGTGACTGGAAGATGGTGAAGATGACATAGCCCTTGGTATCCCATCCTCAAACAAACTTTGTATGGAGTCTGTGTAGTCCACATCAATGTGAATTTGAGGAGGTTGCTGAGAATGCACAATTACAGGTGAGGATGGTGAGTCCTCAGTGTCCACTCTCTCTTAAGAACTCCCAGGTTCTATGGCTGTATTGACTGTCTCCCCCTTTTGGTAGCATCACCCACTTGCATAGGTGAGCTGGATGATACGTCAATCACATCCACAGGTTCTTGTGTTCCTAGTTGAGCTTTTCGTAAGGGTCTCCCAGCTAGTTTTTCCTTAGGATATGAAATCTCAAGTTGCTGATCATTGATCCTAGTGTGTAAGGTAGTCACCTGAGATTCAAGGTGACTGACCTTTGAGACTAAATAGGTGCATGTTTTAGTCAGTTTGTGCACCTTTAGTCTTAGATTCCCCTCATCTTCATCAGAAGAATCATTGGGGGATGAGATGATTGGACCAAAGTCCTCTCTCTCACCACCAGCTTCAGGTTCTTGGCTGCTAGTTTTCCTCTACTCACTCGCAATCTCAATTGAGATGTTAGTGTGTTGAGTTGCCATGGTTTAGGTCTTAATGATGTAATCACTTTCAGAAGTGACAGCCTCTTCCATAGAGATCCTGAATAGGTTCAAAAGTGTCCACCTCAATTGTAGGTGACTGATGTGAGATAGATATAGGAGACTCAGTAGCATTCATGTCTCTTTGAGTAGGAGTAAAGAAGAGAGACTCTTCATCGGTATAAAAATCAAGGTTGGGAATTGTTGGTTGAGATCTATAGGCTGGGGATGGGTCTGTCCCCTGAAGGTTGATCACTTGAGTGTTAAGACTCAGAGTGATGGCTTAATGTAGTTGGAAAATAAGCTCATTAGGTTGAGCATGAGGAACCTCAGCGCTGATTCTTGAAGAGATGGAAGTGGTATGCTCCTCAGGAGAAGTGGGAGCTCCAGTGTCCACTTATGCCTGTAAAGGTGAGTGTATGGGGACCTCCATAGACTGAATAGTCTGAGCAGGGGTTCATTTGGATTTTCTTTGGTAAGTGAGGGTAATTTGAGGCTGTGTGGGTGGTTGGGATGTCGCAGGTGTGGGTTCAACACTAGCTTGTGTCGCTAGGTTGTCACCTTGAGCAATGAGCTCTAACATTTTTGGGAATAGGGCTGTTTCTACCCTAGATAAACCAACAATGGGCTTTCTCAGTATTTTAAAGATGTCAGGCTTCATCTGTCCCAATTATGAATGTTACATGTTTCCCTCAACTATGAACCCAGTTCACAGTTAAGAGTGTACTGGTCATATCTAGGAAACATGTAATATTCTAAGGATTCTAAATTAGCAAGTAAATTGGTATAAACAAACTGAGAATACCTGAACTTGACCCCTTGAATCATTCCATGGATGATGAAGGAGAGATCCTCAGGAATCTGGTCCCATCCACCATGCTTGTGTGATAAGCTACGGATGACAACATGGAGTAGAAATCTCCACTAGGATGAGACCTTCCCTTTCCTAAAGGTCTTTATAGAGAAATCTCCCTCATATCCCATCTGCTCAAAAGAATGATTAACAGCTTCCTTTGGGAAGAACACCTCACCATCTTCATCATCCAGTTGAAGATGCCTATTGATGATGGCTGGAGTGATGAAGATTGTTCTCCCCTATACTGTGGCAGACAGTGTCTTCTCCCCGTCCATAATGACCTCTTAGCAGGTCTTCTAGAAATCAAGCAGTTGATCCTCATAGAGAGGAGGATCAATGGTTAGGGAGGTGAAGTAGTTAGATAAAGCTAAGAATTGACAAACCTCTGAGAAATGAGGATCTTTCGCAGAGCTTAACAGAGCAACTTGATTATGTTGCATGTGTAGCTGCATGGTAAAGTTGGGATCATTTCTGTGAGCGAGATTGGCTATTGTGAGGTAGCTTAAAGATGAAGACAGAAGGAAGAAAGAAATTTCAGAGAAATTTGGGTTTTTAGGTTTGGAGGAAGAACAAATGATAGAAAGAGGGGGAAACCGTTGGGTTTATATGTGAGAGGGATTTCAGATAAAGTTTAATGAAAGAGGATAAACTTTGAAATCCGAATGTCGGTCCCACCTCTGAAAAAGTAGTTTACTTTTGCTTAAAAAGTAGTTTTCTTGGACGTCAAAAAGCTTCCGAAGGTTGATTATCTTTGGAAGTTTTAGTTAAAAAAGCTTTCGAAGCTAAAATGACTTCAAAAGATTTTCCTGAGAGTACTGAAAATCTTGCTTTGGAAGAGAAATTAAAACTTGATTGCTGTGTATATAAAATAAAAAGCTTTCGAGAGTTAATTTTGCTTCGGAAGTAAATGGTCCTTAAAATGAATAAGTGTCTGAGACAAGTATTTAAGCTTCAGAAGATAGATTAACAACCTCTTCCGATGGTAAATTTCTTAGACAGTATTTGTTTTGAAGGCATGATTCGTTTCCAAGGTTAAAAGCAGAACTTCCGAAGGATCAAAATGTTTCAAAAATCTAAGGGAGAGTCTTCAAAAAGATAATTTTATCCAAAGAAAACATGAGCTTATGAAAGTGATGAACTAGACAACTTAGGACACACATATTTTAAGAATAATAAGAATTAGTTTTAAGAAAACCTACTCAAAGTTTGTCATCCCAATAGCTGATATTAGATATTTATATCTCTGTTCATCAAAATCCTTTGTAAATAGATCAACATATTGTTCATCTGTGTTAACTTTGAATGGTTTAATTAATCTTTTTTCATGGTTATATCTTATTAGATGATACCTGATATTGATGTGTTTGGTCCTTGAGTGCTGCATAGGATTCTTTGTGATTGAGATAGCACTGTTGTTGTCTATGTGAATGGGAGTCTTCTTGAAGTTGAACCCATATTCCAGCATCTAATTTTCAATCCAAAGCACTTGAAAAAATCAGCTTGCAACAACAATGTATTTAGCTTCAGCAGTTGATGTAGAGACACATGATTGTTTCTTGCATTGCCATGAGACAACCCTTCCACCAAGGAACTGACATCCCCCAGATGTAGACTTTGCAGTCATGTTGCAACCACCATAATAACTATCTGTATAAGCATACAAATTAAAGTCAGGATTCTTAGGGTACCATAAACCAAGTGTTGAAGCACACTTGAGGTATCTTAGAATCCTCTTGACAGTGATGAGGTGAGACATCTTAGGGTTGGCTTGATATCCTGGAAACATGCATGTAGCAAACATAATATCAGGCATGCTAGCAGTAAGATACATAAGAGACCCAATCATAGCCCTATATAAGTGCTCATCTACACATTCCCCCTTAAGATCAGGTCCAAGGGAGTGGTTTCTAGCTATGGGTGTCTTAGCAATCTTACAAATCAGTCATGTTGAACCTCTTGAGTATGTCCTGAACATACTTTGACTGAATTATGAAGATGCCATCTTCAACTTGCTTCACTTGAATTCCAAGAAAGAAATTGAGTTCCCCCATGGCACTCATTTCAAATCTGTCTTTCATCAGCTTCTCAAAGTCTTTACAGAGCTTTGGATTAGTTAAACAAAGATGATGTCATCCACATACACTTGAACTAGCAATATGTCATTTCCCTATCCTTTGATGAAGAGAGTTCCATCTATGGTACCTCTCCTGTATTCATGTTTACAAAGATACTCAGACAGTGTCTCATACCATTTCCTGGGTGCCTGATGCAGCCCATAAAGAGCTTTGTCAAGTTTGCAGACATAATCAGGATGATCAGGATCTACAAATCCAGGTGGTTGTTTGACATATACCTCTTCATCAATCACTCCATACAAAAAGGCACACTTAACATCAAGCTCAAAGAACTTAAAGTTCTTAGATGCAGCAAATGCCAGGAATATCCTAACAGCTTCTAATCTTGCTACTGGAACACAAACATCAGTGTAGTCAATCCCTTCTTCTTGTGTGTATCCTTAAACAACTAGTCTAGCTTTGTTCTTGATGATGATGCCTCTATCATCTTTCTTGTTCCTAAACCCCCATTTGGTTCCAATGGTAGTCTTCCCATAAGGAAGAGGACAAAGGTTCCAAACTTTCTGCCTTTGGAATTGAAGCAGCTCTTGTTGCATAGCTTCAACCCAACTTCCATCCTTTAGAGCCTCATCAACTTTCTTTGGCTCTATCTGGGATAAGAAACAAGAGTGAAGACAAACATTTGCTTCATGGGTTTGTCCTCTTGTCCTTACCCCTATGACAACATCTCCAATGATGTTTGTGATAGGAGGAGACTTGTGGATCCTAAGCTGAGGGATCACAGCAAGTTGCTGAGAAAGATCTAAATTAGAGAAATTTAGATCTGGCATGGATGTTTCTCCCACCACATCAGCACACTTTTCAACAGAAACATGATCCAAGCAGTGTGTGACATCATTGATGTTCTCATCTATGGTGTGATTAGTGACATCAAGAAATTCTTGATCACTGTCACCACCACCATTGTTGTCTTCCACAATTGAGATGTTCTTATCTGGTTGTGGAGCCTATGAGCTAGAATTTGAAGGCACCCCAAATGTATTAGCTGAGTTTGTCATTGTAGTGCTCATAGAAACCTCATTACCAGAAGTAGTTCCAACTGGAGCTGAAGATGTATGAGTTGAAGGTCTTCTTAGCTCAAATCTTGGATCAGGATCACCTGTATTTAAATTTTCTACAGATTTTGAAACATTCTAATAAGATTTCTTAAAATAGTTGGTAACTAAGTTAAGATCAAATAGCCAATCAGGACCAGAACCAGCTACACAGGGTGTGTGTTCATTGAAAGTCACATTGGCTGATTCCTCAACGATTTTGTTTTTGAGATTGTATACTCTATAAGCCTTAGCTTGAAAAGAGTATCCAATGAAATGTCTATCATCTGATTTCTCAGCAAACTTGGCAATTTGATCTTTGGTATTCAAGATGGTGCAAGGACATCCAAATCACCTAAGAAAACCAATGAAAGGTTTCCTCTTGTGCCAAAGTTCGTAAGGAGTCTTGCGATGAGTCTTGACCACTAAAACTTTGTTATGCACATAGCAAGCAGTGTTGACTACCTCTGCCCAGAAGGTGATGGGCAGCTTAGAGTCAGACAGCATGGTTCTTGTAGCTTCAATCAGTGTCCTGTTCCTCCTCTCAGCAACATCATTTTGCTGAGGAGTCCTGGGTGCATTGTATTGTCTGGTAATACCCTTTTCATCACAAAATGTATCAAGGATTTAGTTCTTAAATTCAGTTCCTTGATCACATCTTATGATCTTGACATTGGGATCAAATTGATTCTCAATCATTAAGATGAAATTTTTCATAATCTCAGGAATCTCATCCTTAGTTCTAAGGAAGAAAACCCAAGTGAATCTTGTAAAGTCATCTGTGATCACTAAACAATAAGAGGTCCTTCCTAAACTCATTACACTGGTGGGGCCAAAGAGATGCATATGTAACAAGTGTAGGGGTGTAGTTATGGAGTTTCTTTCCTTAGGCTTGTGAGATACCTTATGTTGCTTCCCTTTCAAGCATGCAACACAATGGTCATCACTTGTAAACTCTTTCTTTGGTATTCCAGTTACCAAATCATTTTTAATTAATTTGTTCATGTTCTTAAAGTTTATATGGTACATTCTTTTATGCCATAGAAAAGACTCATCACTATTTGCTTTAGACAAAAAGCATAAAACTTCTCCAGGGGGAGATGTTTCTTGCAAATCCATCATGTACATGTTCCCTTCCTGGGAGGTCTAAGCAGGATATGCTCATAAGGAATGACCACACCAGGCTTGAGAACAATGCACTCATGCTCAGTAAAGAGCATGTTATGACTCTGATCACAAAATTGGGATACACTCAGAAGGTTGTACCCAAGCTCTTTGACAAAGTTTACCTTTTCAATACTGAACTTACCGTTTGTGACCATGCCCCTTCCAGAAATGTAACTACCTTCATCTCCTCCAAAGGCAACTGGTCCTCTATCAATTCTTTCAAAGTTCTGGAGTAGTGACCTATTGCCTGTCATGTGCCTGGAACAGCCACTATCAATGATCCAGACATTTTGTTTGTCTTGGGATGTCCCTGCACAAATAAGTTGATTAGTTACATTTGGAAACCCAAGGCTTGTCTTGGGCTCAGAAACAGATGGTAATGCAACAGTAATAGATACTATGGTTGTGCTAAGAGGATCTTGAGCTGTTGTTGATGCAGATTTCTTAGTCACTTGGTCTTTCTTAGACTTCCACACCACCTTTGGAGTCTTGGACTTGATCCTCAAAACTTCGAAAGCTTTTGGAACTTCGAAATTTTTTATGACTGAACCTTCAGAAGATCCTACAGACACTGCAGCAGACTTCAGTTCTTCGGAAGAACTTTCTTCTGAGACCAACTTCTCTTCCAAGGGTAATTTTCCACTTGCCTTCTTCTTAGACTTGGAGCTTTCGAAGGAAACAGGTTTTCCTTCCGAAGCTTGAATCTTCTTGAGACCCTTTGAAGTCTTTGTTTTGGCCATATGGATAGTACCTTTAGGATTGTAAGGACAATCCTTTGCAATGTGAGTGATACTTTCACACATGATACACATCATTTTCTTCTTCACAAGAGTCTTCTGTTGGGAATAAGACTGTCTTTGGTTACATCCCATCTCCACCTTCATCTTTGCAGATGCCGAGACAGTTCCTTTGGGCTGGGAACTATTCTCGGAGTTTAACGGTCCAGGCTGTGCAGCAGTGGTACATAGCAGATCAGTTTTCTTCTTGTTACTGAGATGAGTTGAACAAGAACTAGAACTCTTAGCAGAAGCGTTTTGGTTTATGTATTCAGTCCTTACTACTATGAATCCTGCAATATGAAAACTTCTTTCTGCTTAGAGTCAAAAGTAGTCTTGATCTCTTGAGCCTTCCTTGCCTTTCTTTTGCTCTTTATGATCAAGTTCTTTCTCATGGACTTGGTCATCACAGTCTTCTTCTTCTCCTCAGAAGGATAGTGGCCCTTCTTAGAATCCTCCTCTTCACTCTTTTCAGAGGAATTCTTCATAAGTTCCACACATAGGAGGTCTTACAGACAAGATTGTGTGTGGAGGAGCTATCTCATTGGATCCTTGTCCCTGCCTATTTTGATTGCACACATTGTTGTGCAGGGATGAGGATATCATGTTCTTGAAGGTCTCTTCTTCAAGAACACTCTTTTTGCCCTGGCTTTGCTAATCACAAGCTCAGTCTGGCACTCAATTAGCTTGGTTATGAGATCTTTAATTTGATTCTTAAAATCATTGTGTTTTCATGTTTTAGAACTGAAATGGTTTACTCTAGGTCCTCTATCTTTAGTTTATAATCATTTTCAAACTTTCTAAAATCAGATTTTAAATTATTTAAGGACTCAAGGTCAGATCTCATTTCCAAGTTATAGGACCTATATCTATTAACTTTAGAAATGCATTCACGAGTACAAAGATGTTCCAATACCTTGGCTTCATAATGATCTTCCATCAAATCTTGGTTTGGAGAAGCATCTTCCACTTGAAAGCTTTAGTCAAAGCCTCCTTCTTCAACAGCAACAGCAGCCTAATACTTTGAGAGTTGCCACAACTTTCATCAGAAGACACAAAAGCTTGAGAAGAACTTGTTTCTTGGAATGGGCTTCCTTGAGTGTAGTTCTCCCTTGGTGTCTCTAGGAAGGTGATGAAAGGACCCTTGATGAGTTGTTAGGGTAGCATATGAGATGATGTTTGGGTTCTATGCTATCCCTTTCAACCACATGTAGGGCTGAACCCATTTGATTATTGGAGTTCCCAGATGAACCTTGCATGTTCATCTCCATCTGGTAGCCACTGAGAATCCCATATAACTTTGTTAGAGTAAGAGTTTTGAGATTTTCAGTTTTTTTAATCACCACACAGTAGTGTGTCCATTACCTAGGAAGTGAGGACATGAACTTCCTTACAATATCTTTGTTCTCAAGAGTAACTCCTCCATCCACAAGGGTATCCACAATCTCAACATACCTAAAGTATTATTGAGTCATGGTTTCACCTGTTTTGAAGGTGAAGTTTTCAAACTGTTGCATCGGGAGATCCTTCTTGTTCTTCTTGGCTTCAGAGGAACCCTCATACATCAGTTTTAGTGCATCCCACAGCTATTTAGCTATTTTGCACTTCTTGAAACCTCTGTACATAGAGTTTGGAAGGCCTGTCATGGCTTTTCTGTCAATCTCTACTCTCTTCCTATCTTCATCAGAGTAGTTAGCCATATCCATAGGGATCATACCAGCACCAGTAGCAGAAGGGGTGCTAGGTACGAAAGGTCCATTCTCAATAACTCCCACATTCTTGAATCAAGAGACCTAATGAATCCTTCCATTCTCAAACACCAGGTATCAAACTCATCAAGAGTGATCAGTGGGGACTTGATCATGGTTCTAGTTTCCATATCAATCTTGGAAATGGTTTCCATTTCAAAAGTTTAGTATTTGTGTGTGTGAGGGATCTTAAGATGGTGAGATCTTATATCAAGAGCCTAAAAAGCTCTGATACCAAATGTTGGACCGGTGAAGAGGTCAATTACAAAACAACAACACAAAAAGGAGATTAACTAAGACTTAATCAAACAGCAAGATTGGATTAACCATAATAAGATACTAAGAACACAAGTAATGTAAGAGACAGAACACAAGTATATGGTTTTAGAATGCAGTATATTGCTTTCTCTATGTTCTATTACAAGTTTTACAAAGCATAATGGAAAGATACAAGAACATTAGATACTTATACTATATCCTACAGTCGGCTATACTTTGAAAGATAGCTGGATACAATTGACTAGACACAAACAAAATCAATTGTAGAGTCAAAAGGTAGATTTCCTTTTGACTAGTGACTATGACATGCCATAGCTCACATCCTTATCTATTACCAAAAGTATAAAGTACATGAAGTAGAAAGTTATAGACTCAAGACCTCAATGTACAGTTACCAAAAGCATGGACCTTTCACCAACTCACGTAAGTTGGTGACCTTACAGAGGTGCAGTGGAAAGGTGTCCAGCTTTAAGGAAAAGTACATCAGATAAAGCATGTGTTAAAAGTTTTCAAAAGAAATCTGTCTACATGAGTTGAAGCTTCGGAAGACTTTGTCTTTGAGGCTTCGGAAGACTTCATATTTGGCATCAGAAGATATTGATCTTGGCTTTGGAAGATTTCAAACTTAGAATAATTTTGTTGTATGTGTGAAACTTCCTAAGCATCCTTCTTCATAGCACTTGTACAGCATGCAGGATAGACATTAGATGTTTAGGTTGCATCAGCCTCTTCATTAATCTCTACATACGTTTATGCCAAAGTGTTGACTCGTCACTATCAACTTTGGAAAGGAAACATGATACTTCACCCATTGGGGAAGCATTGTTCATATCAAGCTTGTACATATCCCCTTTCTAGGAGATCTAACAAGCACTAATTCCAGAGAAATTGTCATCCCTGGTTTGGGGATAATGCACTCATGTTCTGTGAAAAGCATTTGGTGCTTTTGATCACAAAACTGAGAAACACTTAACAGATTGTGTTCAAGCTGTTTGACAAAATGAACTTTGTCAACTTTTAACTTCCCATTGGATATACTCCCTATGCCAGAAGTATATCCTCCAGTCTCACCTCCAAATTGGAAAGGACCTCCACCATAGTGTTGAAACTGTTGAAGGAGAGATGTGTTCCCTTTCATGTGCCTGGAGCATCCACTATCCACAATCCAGACATTGTTTATTCTTGTCATATGGATGTCCCTGCACACATGATGAGATTGTTAGTTTTGATTGGAGACCCAAGCCTTGTTGGTCTTGGGTTCTTCTAATGATAGTGACATAATTGAACAAAAAGTTAAGCATGGGGGTTCAATGGATGTCTTTGAAGAAGAGGTTTGGGTTGCAGCATCATTCTTGATCTTCCAATCCATCCTTGGTCGATCGTTGAGGATGAGCTTGTTGAAGCTTTTGCAGCATGGCATTCTTCGGAAGCTTCTTTCTTTGCGAAAGAAGCCTTCACCACCTTTTCTTCCGAAGTAGTCTTCTTCTGGGATGGTCTCAAGGGGACTTGTTCTTCAGAACTTTAATTGCTTTTGCTTTCGAGGCCATTTTCCCTTCGCAAGAAGAGTTTTCTTCCGAAAGCAACCTTGCTTCGGAAACCAGTTTTCCCTTTTTCATCACTTGAATCGTTTGATAAGGTCCAAATGTGAAACCTTCCCTCACTCCTTCTTTTCTAATATTATTTGCATAATGTGTGCTAGCAGGTTTGTAGTAACAATCTTTAGCCATGTGGTTTTGCAAACCAGACATTATGCATGTAATGTTAGTCTTTTGCGAATGTGAGGATTGCTGTTTCTTGGGCTTTTTCTCTTCATCAGCAACCTTTCCTTTCAACTTCTAATCCTTTGGTAGGACAGGAGTGCTGGTACTACACTCTTTTCCTGAATCAGAAGTACCTACCACATGGAATCTAGCTAAGATAAAAACATCCTTTTGTTATAGGTCAACCATCAGCTTAGACTTAGCCACTTTCTTAGCAGTTCTTCTGGCAGCTTTAGCTCTGCTTCTTCTGGCTTTGGTGGTTAGGGTTTGATCTTCATTAGGAGAGAATTGTAGATTTACCTGTTCCTTCCCTATGGTGGCCACTATTATTGCATCATTCTTCAACTAATGTGAAGATGGGTCAGCAGTTGGGACTTCTTGCTCTTTAGTACCACATCTAGTTGTCTTATGGACTCATAAGAATGTGGTGGAGGAATTTCATTGGTCCCCAACCCTCCTTTGTTCTAATAACAGATATTTGAGTGGGAGGATGATGCAATAATAGTTTGGAAGTTCTACTCAAAAATAGCATACTTCCTAGCTAGAGCCTCAGCAGTGACAAGCTGGGCTTGAGCCTCAAACAATTTGGATATTAAATCCTTTATTTGAGTCTTGTAATTGGTGTGTTCATGTTCAAAGGGAAACAGTTTTCTCTAACTCTTCAATTTTCTTTTGATAGTCAGATTCAGCCCTTTTAAAATCAGATTTCAAGATATGTAAAGACTTAATATCAGTTTTAATTTCCATATTATAGTCCTCATATAGTTTAACCTTAGGTATACAGGCTGGAGTATGGAGATGTTCATATACCTAGTTATCATCTATTCCAGCCATGAGAGCTTGAGCAGGAGTCACATCCTGTACCATAAAGCTCTAGTCAACTTCTTTGGCCATTGCAACTATTTCAGTTCCCTTTCTAGTGGGTTTTGATGTATAATGATGTCGGGAGGCCTGTGGGGTTCCCGGATTTGTCTTAGGAGCCTTGATCCCTTGCAAAATGACCAAGTTGGTTACTGTTGTAACATTTGGCCTTGGCTTTGTCAAACCCAAACTTGCTGGTAGTTGAATTTTAAGGGAATTGTCTTCCAGATCTCTTAAACAACTTCTTCACTTTGTGTTGGACGATGTCCACATACTCTACATCGTCTGGACTAAAACACTCTAGATCATCACAAATAGTATTGAAAATCACTAGAGTGTCCACTTCCTGAGACAAAGGCACAACTTTCCTAAAAGGAACTGGGCTGAGCCTGTTGAGACCTTAGAGACTCAGGGAAAGTGATGCACGGTCCAGAAGAGCAGGATGGCTGCTGGTTGTATGTCAGGTAGTGTTGAGGTTGTGGGGATACTGAGCTTTCAGCAACCATTAAAACGTTGCTAGCAGGAAAACTCAGAGGTCTGTTTGTTTGGATGCCCTTCTTACTCTCCATCTCTAAACGATATCCATTAAGGTTTCCATAGAGTTCAGTCATAGTAAGAGTGTTCAAGTTCTCTGTCCTCTTGATAGAGATACAGTAGAATGTCCACTCATTTGGAAGAACACTCATGAACTGTCTTGTGAGATCTCTAAGTTCAGGAGTGATCTTTATAAACTGAAGGGAACAAATAAGATCCATGTACCTGAAATACTGCTGGTTGAGGGTCTCTCCAGCAATATAAATGAAGTTCTCGAACTGCTGCTTTAGTGAGTCCTTCTGGAGTCGTTGGAGCTTGAATACATCTAAGCAATTGCATCAAACAATTCTTTGGAAGACTTACAATGCTCAAACCCCATCATGATGGAGTTAGGTATTGTAGTCATAAGAATGGTCATGGCATGGTTGTCGATGTCCATCTTGTTTTGGTCCTCGTTAGAATAATCTTCAATAGCCTTTTCTATCATGGCATCGTTCCCCTAAGCGCTGCTACCTTGGGTTTATACGGGCTGTTGACTGTGGAGTTCCATATTCTGCTGTCTTGGTATCTGATGAAGCCTTCCATTCTTTTGCTCCAAGATGTGAAGTTTTCAAGAGTAATGATGGGAGCTTTGGTCATAGTTCTGATCTCTACTTTGGATTTGTTAAGGGCCATAATAAGTGAGTTGTAAGGAGGAATGAATAATAGGTTGATTTGGATGGTAAGATCTCACAATCAAGAGCCTAAAAAGCTTTGATACCAATTGCAGGATCAGTTTATGTCACTTACACTTTGTTTTTCTCTCAAACTCACTTGAGCTACACTCAAATGAAGGCAAAGTCTCTAAGAGTTAATAACAATATAATAAGTAATAATCAAAACAAAAGAAGTAATTTTCAAGGTACTTGCATATATTGCTTCTCAACTCAAATGTTACAAGACTCTTACAAGCATGTTGTTATGAGTTACAATGAGAAACTACATATAATACTACCTACAGCCGGATATACTTTGATACCAGCTGGGATCCTATAACTAAAGCAAATACTACAAAGCTATAGTTTAAGGTATCTGAGATATGGTAGTTAGGACATGTCCCTGACTTAGCCTTTTGTCACCAACTAAATTTGGTAATTTGTACTATCGTAAAAGGTTAATAGTGGAATAAAGTACGGTCAACTACATGGCTCTTTGAGAAAATGCCATGCAGTAACAGAGGTTTGCAACGGAGTGTCAAAGACCATACTTATGTCCATCGGTTCATAGCAGTGTACTTCCAAAGCCACTTACACTTCGGAAGAGGCTACTTCTTCCGAGGCTTGAGGACTTCTTCTTTTCTTCATACTTCTGAAGTAGTCTTCTAATTTCTTCTTCTTAGACTTCATCTTCGGAAGTAAGTTCTTTGATTTCGGAAGTTCCACACTTGGCTTTGGAAGCCTTTGTAAGTAGCACCAAAATTTGTCTAAGTGATTTGGTTTTGGTTGCACTAGCCTTCTTGATCCAACAATCATAGAAGTCAAGGCTGGGAATTGGTTGGTTTAGATCTAAAGGCTGGGGATGGTAACTTTCCCCTAAAGGTTCTTCACTAGAGTGTTGAGACTCTGAGGGAAGTCTAAAGGTTGTTGGGCTAGTGAGTTCATTAGGCTGATCATGAGGAACCTCAGATTCTTGAAGAGATGGGAGCAGTTTGCTCCTCAAGAGAAGTGGGAGCTCGAGTGTCCACTTCCTGCTGTGTAGGTAGTGATATGGGGGACTGCACGGACTAAATAGCTTGTGCAAGGGTTCGTTTGGATCTTCTTTGGTAGGTGAAGGTGATTTGTGGCTATTTTGGATGTTGAGAGGTAGAAGGTGTGGGTTCAACACTAGACTAGATTGCTAGGTTGTCACCTTGGGCAATGAACTCTAACATTTTTGGGACTAGGGCTGCTTCTACCCTACAGAAGCCAACAGTTGGCTTCTTTAAGATCTTGAAGATGCCAAGCTTTATTTGTCCCAATTTAAGAACATTATATGTTTCCCTCAACTATGAGCCCAGTTCACAGTTGAGAATGTGTTTAACATATCTAGGAAATATATAGTATTCTAAGGAGTCCAAATTAGCAAGCAAGTTTGTATAAACAAATTAAAAGTACCTGAACTTGACCCCTGGAACCATCCAATGCACTATGAAGTAGAGATCTTCAAGAATCTTGTCCCAGCCCCCATCTTTATTGGACAAGCTGTGGATGACCACATGAAGTAAGTACTTTCACTGGGATGAGACAGTCCATTTCCCGAAGGTCTTCATATAGAATTCCCCCTCATAGCCCATCTGCTGGAAGGATTGGTTGACAACTTTTTTGGGGAAGGACAACTCACCTTCCTCATCATCTAGCTGAAGATGGACGTTTGTGATGGCTGGAGTGATAAAGATTGTCCTTCCCTACATTGTAGCAGATAGTGCCTTCTCCCCATCTATAATGCCCGAAATAAAGTCAAAATAAGCCAATTAATAATAATAGGCCTAGCCGAGATTATTTAAAGAAAATAAGCGGGTAATGGAGTATGGACCGAGTAGACCTCGCGGGATATGTGTTTGGTGAGTTAAGGTCTTGAGAATGCCCGGTATATATAAACGGATCAGCTTGAGCAGCTATCATTTGCAACTCCACACCCAATTTCTTGAGAGAAAGAGTAAAGAGAGAAAGTGGAGAAGAGGTAAAGAATTAAGGCTCGGTTGACCACGGGATTGAAGATCGGTGTTCATGGGCATCCAAACAACAAGAAAACACCAAGAATCCAGGTAAGAAACATCATTTAATCTCTCATTTTGATGTAAACCCGGATTCTAGGGCTTCGGTAAAGAATCACCCAAAGCTCACGTTTTTGTGTAAGAAAACATGTAAAAAGCATAGATATAGCTTCATGGATGATAAACCAAGGTGTTGGGTGTAAAAGATTGAAGTTTTGGGTCAAAAATGGGTTGGTTTGTAATTTTTAGCCCGTTCTGCGAAATTACAGGTTCATCCAGTGAAATTGAATAGTCATCCAGCGAAACTATGAAGCTTCCTGCGAATCTATAGTTTCTCAGGTAGTTTCGCAGACATGGTTATCCAATGAAAGTTGGGCGAAACCGGCAGGAAAGATGCCAACGAAACTGCAAGCAAAGATGCCAGCAAAATTAGCAGTGAAACTGCTGGTGAAACTAGAAGCGAAACTGCGGATCTTGCAGCGAAATTAGGAAGAAATTAACTCTTTTGAGTCTAACTTATCTGCAGGCTGTGTAGTGTAGCCCTTGCTTTGAAAGCTTTATTGAGAAGCTACTCATCGAGTACAGGTGAGTTCTAGATCCCATTTTTGAAAGGTTTTAAACTAGTTGGGGTTGGAAATCCATACCAAATATACCTTTTAAACGACCAAGATTTTAAGAGGTTTTAACAGGAAGATCGATTTTTCCATAACAAAATGTGTTATATAAAATTGTTAAAATAAATATTTTTCACGCTGACCTGGCAGCGCGACCCCAGCAAGGGGTGTTCCCCTTGTACCCCACTAGGGGTTGCTGCCCCTAGGACCCCATTGTCAGGGCTGCCGCCCCCGAACCCCCGTTGTCCCGCGGAGGATCAACTATGCTTTATGATGTTTATGATGCGTAATGTTTGTGATGATGTGTGATGGTATATGTTATGTATGATGATGCGTGATGATGTTATGCTTATGTTTGATATGTATGATATGTTCCTTATTATGTATGATAATTTAACTTTACGTGATGTGACTATGATAATAAACGTAAAGTATTATCTTAACAAAGTGGAAGATTTTAGATAATGAAAGTGGAACATAATGAATTAATGAAAGTCTTGCAAGAAAAAGAAAGGAGGTTCACAACTCATTGAGAGTTGTTAGCTCAACTGTATGTTTACAATGTGCGATCTTGGCTAAGCCTTAAAGGTTCACACATTTGGGAAACTAGTCTATGTGACTACTCCATACATGCAATATGTGCGATATAGGGTCCTCTTCGCTTAACCCTAGATGATATAGCTTTGTGCTCAAGATGGGGGTTAAACACATGACAGGACCTAGATAGAAGTGGAAAGACAATAAATGTACGAGAAATACGATAAGTATGAAATGTGTGAAAGGTGCCAAACGTACGAAACGAATGATGATGAAGATAATAATTATTACCTTGATGTACGTATGATGTGTGATCATGTGCGATAGTAAAGAAAATGTTTTAATGAATGAAAGGTAATATAAAGTTTTATAAAACTAGGACTCACTCAAAAACGCTGATTTTTATGCATTTTCCAGTTGGCAGGTGATTATTGCTGAGGATAGCATGAGGTGGCTACTTGGCTTATTTTGGATGGCATCCATTTTATGATACGATAACGTTTTTTTCATTGTAATGCGGACGAACGATATTTTGTAATGAACCTCTGAAAAATGCGGATCTTTCTTTGAGTTTAATAGAGCAACTTGATTGTGTGTCTATGTAACTGCATGGAAAAGTTTGGGTCATTTCTACGGTTGAATTTGGCCATTTGAGAAAGCTTAGCGGTGAAGGAAAAGAAGAAAAAAGGCGGTTTCACAGAGGATTTTGGGAATTCAGGTATAGAGTAAAATGAAGATGATAAAGAAAGAGGAGGAAATCATTAGGTTTATATATGAAAAGGATTTAAGACAAAGTTATTATAAGAGGACAAACTTTGATATCCAGATGTCGGTCGCACCTCTGTAAAAGTAGTATGCTTTTTGCTCAAAAAGTAGTTTTCTTGGAAGTCGAAAATCTTCCGAAGGTAATTTTTCTTCGGATGTTTTGATAAAAAAAAGCTTCCAAAGCCAAAATGACTTTGGAAGATATTCCTAATAATTTTGAAAATTTTGCTTCGGAAGAGATTTAAGACTTGAATGTTTTATTCAGCTAAGAATAAACCTTCCGAGAATGAATTTGCTTCGGAAGAAAATTGGCGTTAAAAAAATACAAGTGCTTAAGTAAAGATTTAAGCTTCAGAAGATATTTCAGAAAGTTCTTCCTAAGGCAATTTTACATAGGCAGTTGTTTGTTTTAAAGGCATAAATTTCATCCGAAGATGAATCCATATCTTCCGAAGGAAGAAAAGATCAAGATTTTTTCAAAAATCTAAGGAAAATCTACTAAAAGATTTTATTCTACACAAAAAAAGAGCTTATGAAGATGATAAAATAGACAAAATAGGACATATAGTTTTAAGATATAATATGAATTAGTTTTAAGAAAAAGCTACTCAAAGTTAATCATCCTAATATCTGATATAAGGTATTTAAATATCTGCTCATCAATGACCTTGGTGAATAGATTAGCATATTGTTCATTTTGTAAACCTTGACTAGTTTAATTAATCTCTTTTCAATGTTATCTCTGATCAAATGACACCTGTTATTGTTGTGTTTTGTCCTTGAGTATTGTACATGATTCTCTATGATGGAGATAGCACTATTGTTGTCTATGTGAATAGGAGTCTCCATGAAGTTTAATCCATAGTCAAGCATCTGATTCTGATTCCAAAGCACTTCAGCACAGCAGCTTGCAACAGCAATGTATTCAGCTTCAGCAGTTGATGCAGAGACACATGATGGCATTGCCATGAGACAACCCTATCACCAAGAAACTAACATCCCCCTGATGTAGATTTTGTAGTAATGTTAAAACCACCATAATCACTCTTTGTATATGCATACAAACTAAAGCCAGAATTCTTAGGATACCAAAGACAAAGTGTTGAGGCACCTTTGAGATATCATAGAATTCTCTTGATAGTGATAAGATGTGATATCTTGGGGTTGGATTGATATCTTGCACAAACACATATGGCAAAAATGATATCAGGCTTGCTAGCGGTAAGATACATAAGGGACCCAATCATAGCCACGTAAAGGTGTTCATCCATACACTCCCCCTCAAGATCAGGCCCAAGGGAGTGGTTTCTTGCTATGGATGTCTTAGCAACCTTGCAGTGAGTCATGTTGAACCTTTTAAGTATGTCCTGAACATACTTTAACTGACTTATGAAGATGCCATCTTCAACTTGCTTCACTTGAATTCCAAGAAAGAAATTGAGTTCCCTCATGGCACTCTTTTCAAATCTATCATTCATCAGCTTCTCAAAGTCCTTGTAGAGCCTTGGATTGGTTAAAACAAAGATGATGTCATCTACATATACTTGAACTAGCATTAAGTCATTTCCTTGTCCTTTGATGAAGAGAGTTCCATCTATAGTACACGTTCTGTATCCATGCTTGTAGAGTTACTGAGATAAAGTCTCATACCACTTTCTTAGTGCTTTGTAGAGCCCATAAAGAGCCTTATCAAGCTTGTAGACTTAATCAGGAGGATCAAGATCTACAAAACCTAGTGGTTGTTTAACATACACTTCTTCATCGATCACCCCATATAGATTAGCACACTTGGCAACAAATTGATAGACCTTGGAGTTCTTGAATGCAGCAAATGCCAAGAATATCCTAACAGCGTCTAGCTACATGAGCAAAGACATATGTGTAGTCAATTCCTATTTCTTGTGTGTATCTTTGAACAACTAGTCTAGCTTTGTTTTTTATGACAAGTTCTCTATCAGCCTTCTTATTCCAAAAAAACCCATTTGGTTTCTATAGTGGTCTTTCCATAAGGAAGTAGACATAGGTTCAATAACTTTTGCCTTTTGAATTAAAGCAGCTCCTCTTGCATAGCTTCAACCCAGCTTCCATCCTTTAGAGCCTCATCAATCTTCTTCGGCTCTATCTAAGATAAGAAACAAGAGTGAAGACAAACATTGGCATCAGGGGTTTGTTCTCTTGCTCTTACCCTTAGGTCAACATTTCCAATGATGTTTAAGGTGGGATGAGACTTATGGATCCTTAGCTGAGGGATCACAAAAACTTGCAAAGAGAGATCTTGATTAGAAAATTTTAGATATGGTATTGATGAGTCTCCCACCATATCAGCACAATTATCAAGTGAGACTTGATCCAATGAGTGTGTGACATCATTGATGTTGTCTTCTATGGAGTGGTTGTCAACATCATGAAATTTTTTATCACTTTCACCACCATCATGAACTTCTACATTTGAAGCTTCTTTATCTGGTTGTTGAGCCTCTGAGCTAGAATTTGATGGAATCACAGATGTATCATTAGAATTTGTCATTGTTGTGCTGATAGAAACTTAATTTGCAAGCAACTGGAGTTGAAGATGTATTGCTTGAAGGTCTTCTTAGCTCAAATCTTGGATCAGGATCACATGTTGGTAAGATATCTATAGATCCTGAAACATTCTCACAAGATTTCTTAAAACAGTTTGTAATAAATCAAGATCAAATAGCCAATCAGCACCAGAACCAGCTACAATGGGTGTGTGTTCCTTAAAAGTTACATCGGCTGACTCCTCAACAATTCTGGTTCTAAGATTGTATACTCTATAAGTCTTAGCTTGGGAAGAGTTATATAATTTCTCAACAAACTTTGCAATTTGATCTTTGGGTTTCAAGATGATGCAAGGATAACCAAATGACCTGAGACAACTAATGAAAGGTTTCCTCTTGTGCAAAATTTCATAAGGAGACTTACTATGAGTCTTAACCACTAAAACTCTATTTTGCACATAGCAGGCAAGGTTGACTGCCTTTGTCCAGAAGGTGATGGGCAGTTTAGAGTCATACAACATAGTTCTTTCACCTTCAATAAGTGTCCTATTTATCCTCTTAGCAACACCATTTTGCTGAGGAGTCCTAGGAGCACTGTATTGCCTTGTAATACCCTTTTCATCATAAAATGTATCAAGGATTTGGTTATTGAATTCAGTTCCTTGATCACATCTTATGGTCTTCATTTTTTGATCAGGATGATTCTCAATCTTTAAGATGCAATTCTTTAGAGTCTCAGGAGTCTCATCCTTAGTTCTAAGGAAAAAACCCAAGTGAATCTTTTAAAATCATATGGGATCACTAAACAGTAAGAGGTCCTTCCTAGACTCCTTACACTAGTGGGACCAAAGAGATCCATATGTAACAAGTGTAGGGGAGTAGTGATGAAGTTTCTTTTCTTTGGCTTGTGAGATACCTTGTGTTGTTTCCCTTTCAAGCATGCTACACAATGATCGAAACTTGTAAACTCTTTCTTTGGCATTCTAGTTACCAAAGCATTCTTAATAAGTGTATTCATGTTCTTTAAGTTTACATGGCATATTCTTTTATGCCAGAGAAAAGACTCAACACTATTTGCCTTAGACAGAAAGCATGAAACTTCTCGTGAGAGAGATGTTTCTTGCAATTCCATCTTGTACATGATCCCTCTCTTATGGGCTCTAAGTAGGATATGCTCATGTGGAATAACCACCCCAAGCTTGAGAACAATGCACTCATGCTTAGTAAAGAGCATTTTATTACTGTAATCACAAAATTGAGATACACTTAGAAGATTGTAGCCAAACTCCTTGACAAAGTTTACCTTCTTAATGTTGAGCTTACCATTTGTGACCTTGCCCTTCCAGAAATGTAACCACCTTCATCTCCTCCAAAAGCAACTAGCCCTCCATCAATTCTCTCAAAATTTTGGAGTAGTGACCTATTTCTTGTCATGTGCCTAGAACAACCACTATTAATGATCCAGAAATTCTTGTTTGTCAGTTACATTTAGAAACACAATCCTTATTGGTCTTGGGCTCATCAAAAGAAGTTGAAGGAAATGAAATAGTAATAGATCATATAGTTATGATTTGAGAATCTTTTGTTGTTGTTGATGGAAAACTTTCAGTCATTTGGTCTTTCTTTGTCTTCCACACCACCTTTGGAAGTTTAGACTTGACCTACAACACTTCGGAAGCTTTGATGACTTCGGAAGTTTTGATGACTGGACCTTCAGAAGATCTTGCTATCACTATAGCAGGCTTCAGTGCTTCGGTAGTATTCTTTTCTTCTAAGACCAACTTTTCTTTCGCAGGCAATTTCCACTGACCTTCATCTTCAGGTTGGAGCTTCTGAAGGAAACTGATTTTCCTTCCGAAGCTAGTTTCTTCTTGCCAGTCTCTTCCTTGGTCATATGAATAGTACCTCTTGGATTGTAGAAACAATCTTTAGCAAGATGAGAAGTTCAACAACACTAACACACTCTATTTTCTTCTTCCTAAGAGCCTTCATTTGAGAACAAGGCTGACTTTGATCACATTTCCTCTCCACCTTAATCTTTGTAGATGCTAAGATAGTTCTTTGAAGGTGAGAACTACAATTGGAGCTGGATGGTTTAGGCTATCTAGCAGTGGTACACAACTGGTCAACCTTTTTCTTGATTCTGGAATGATTTGAACAAGAACCTAAACTCTTGGTATAAGAGTTCAAGTTGATGTCTTCGGTCATAACCACTTCAAATCCTGCAGAGATAAAAACTTTTTATGCTTAGAGTCAAACGTGGCCTTGATCTCTTGAGCCTTCTTTTCCTTTCTCTTGCCCTTTCTGATCAAGTTCTTTCTCATAGACTTGGTCATCACAATCGTTTTACTCTCCTCAGAAGGACAGTGACACTTCTTAGAATCATCTTCTTCAATCTTCTCAGAGGCATTCTTCACTATCACTTTTTCATCCTCTTCAGTCAAGGGGTCTATGAGTGGAAGCTCATCTTCACAAGTTCCACACCTAGGAGATCTTACAGACAAGATCGGGTATGGAGGAGTTATCTCACTAGATCCTAGTCCCTGCTTATTATAATAACAAACTTTTGCATGCAAGGATGAGGATATGTTGCTCTTAAAGGTCTCTTCTTCAAGAAAACATTTTTCTGCCCTATCTTTACTGATCACAAGCTCAGCCTGGCATTCAGTCAACTAGGTTATAAGATCTTTGATCTAAGTCCTATCCTTTATGTGCTCATGTTTAAGAATTGAAATGGTTTTCTCTAAGTCCTCTATCTTTATTTTATATTAATTTTCAACCTTGTAGGACCTGTTTAAGAACTGAAATCAGATTTTAAGATATTCAAGGACTCAAAATCAGATCACATCTCTACGTTGTAAGACCTATATCTATTAACTTTAGCAATACATTCGGGTGTACAGAGATGTTCCACTACCTTTACTTCATCATGGTCAGCCATTAATGCTTGGTTTGGAGATGCATCTTCCACCTTAAAGCTCTAGTCAAAGCCTTCTTCTTCAATAACAACTACAACTTGCTGTTTTGGCTTCTTATTCTGGTTGGCTTTATCAGTATAGTTTGGTCTGGGTTATGCTTGGCCATAATTGGTTCTTGGTACCTTGCACTCTCTAGCAAAGTGTCCCATTTGGTTACAATTGTAACACTTGACTTTCCTTTTATTCAGCCCAAACATTCCACTGGCTGCACTGCTTGGGAACTTTGTCCTCTTGTATAACTTCTTGGCTCTATGACTGAGAAGAGCCATCTGTTGAACTATTTCCATGTACTCCAGATCATTCAGATGTATACACTCTAGATCTTCAAGGGTGAAAAGAAAATTGCTAGAACTTTCATCAGAATCATAAAGGCTTGTGAATAACTTGTCTCTTGGAAAAGTTGCTAGAACTTTCATCAGAATCACAAAGGCTTGTGAATAACTTGTCTCTTGGAATAGGATTCCTTGAGTGTAGCTTTCTCTTGGTGTCTCTGTGAAGGTGATGCAAGATAGACCGTTTTGTGAGTTGTCAATAGCATATAAGATGATGTTGAGGTTCTATGTTATCCCTTTCAGTCACATGTAGTGCTGAACTTATTTGATTGCTAGAGTTGCAAGATAAACCTTGCATGTTCATCTCCATCTGGTATCCACTAAGAATACCATACAACTCAGTTAGAGTAAGAGTCTTAAGGTTCTCAGTCCTCTTAATAACAACACCAAAATATGCCCATTGCCTAGGAAGAGAGAACATGAACTTCCTTACAATGTCCTTGTTCTCAAGAGTGACTCCAACATCCACTAGAGTGTTAACAATCTCAACATATATGAAATATTGTTGAGTCATGGTTTCACCTAATTTAAAGGTGAAGTTTTCAAATTGCTACTTTAGGAGATCCTTCTTGTTCTCCTTGGCTTTAGTAGAACCCTCATACATTAGTTTTAATGCATCTCACAGCTGCTTAGCTATTTTTCATTTCTTGAAATCTTTGTACACTGGTTGGGCATTGACTGGGTGTGAGAATGATATTCTATTTTGATGTGAATCAACAAGGATTGAATATGATCATTCACTCAATGATCGTAAGGAATCAAATAATCACAAAACATTGAATGCAAGAAAGACTCATTAATGCTCTTTGTATTAATGGAGGTGAAAACGGTTACAATGAATGCTAGGGTTTGAGCATTAAACAGTAACAGTCCACCTTTTGAACATAAGACTAAACAAAATATTCTGATTGTCTATGATGTCTATTCTCGGTATCTTCACATACGAGGTTTTCTATTCTAATTATAGGCTGACAAGATGCCTTTTAACAAATGACTAAACTACCCCTCACCTATACATCAGAGAACTAGTCTAAGTACAAAAGTCTTCATCAGCATTTCTTTTGTTCATTGGCATTGACTAATGCGGATGTTAGATCTTGATCAGCATTTCTTGTTTCTTCTTCAGCATTTCTTGTTTCTTCTTCAACATTAGTGTTTGATCATCAGCATTGACAAATTCGGATGAACAAACACTTATCCGCATTTGGTGCTGAACATCCGCATTAGAAAATGCAGATGTACAAAGTACTTGTATGCATATACAGACAATGATTATGGTGGTGCAATATGACTGTAAAGTTTACATCAGGGGGATGTCAATTCCTTGGTGGAAGGGTTGTCTCATGGCAATGCAAGAAACAATTATGTGTCTCTGCATCTACTACTGAAGCTGAATACATTGTTGCTGCAAGCTGTTGTGCTCAAGTGCATTGGATTCAGAATCAGATGCTTGACTATGGATTAAACTTCAAGGAGACTCCCATTCACATAGACAACAATAGTGTTGTTTCTATTATAGAGAATCTCATGCCGCACTCAAGGAAAAATCACATCAATATCCGGCATCATTTGATCAGATTTAACTTTGAAATAGGATTAATTAAACTAGTCAAGGTTAACACGAACAATATGCTCATTTGTTCACCAAAGCCTTTGATGAGCATATATTTAAATATCTTCTATCAGCTATTGGGATGATTAACTTTGAGTAGCTTTTTCTTAAAACTAATTCACATTATTTCTTAAAATATGTGTGTCCTATTTTGTCTATTTTATTACCTTCATGAGCTCTTGTTTTCCCTAGATGATAATCTTTTTAGAAGACATTTCCTTAGAATTTTGAAAATATTGATCTTTTTCTCCTTCGGAAGATATGGATTTATCTTCAGAAGAAATTTATGCCTTTAAAACAAACAATTGTCTAAGTAAAATTGCCTTCGGAAGAAATTTCTAAAATGTCTTCTGAAGCTTAAATCTTTTCTTAAACACTTGTATGTTTTCAAGGACAATTTTCTTCTCAAGCAAATTAACTCTCGAAAGCTTTATTCTTAACTAAATAAAGCAATCATGTCTTAGTTCTCTTTGAAAGCAAAATTTTCAAAATTCTCAGGATTATCATCTGAAGTCATTTTGACTTTAGTAGCTCTTTATCAAAAACTTCCAAAGACAAATTACATTGGAAAGATTTACGACTTCCAAGAAAACTACTTTTTTAGAGGTAGGACCGATATCTGGATTTCAAAGATTATCCTATTTCATTAACTTTTTCTTAAATCTATTTCATATATAAAGCCAATGGTTCCCCCCTCTATCACTATGTTCTTCATCTGCACTATTCCTCTTACCTGAATTCTCCCAAACCGCCTTTGTTCTTCACCTTCCTTCACCCTTAAGCTTCTAAAAAAGGTAAATCTAAACCTCAAAAACAACCTTGATTTCTCCATGCCACTTCACAGGCAACACAACCAGGTTGCTCTATTGAACTCTGAGAAAGATGATACTTTCTCAGAGATTTGTCGTTTTCTGGCTTTGTCAAGCTACTTCATCTCCCTTACCATAGATCCTACTCTCTATGAGGATCACTTGCTTGAATTTTGGATAACCTATCAAGAGGTCATTATGTATTGGGAGAAAGCATTGTCTGCCACAGTGCAGGGGAGTTAAATCTTTATCACACCGGCCATCATTAACAATCATCTTCAACTGGATGATAAAGAAGGTGAGTTTTTTTCCAAAGGAAATTTTCAATCATTCTTTTGAGCAGATGGGTTATGAGAGAGATTTTTCTATAAAGACCTACAGGAAAGGGAAGGTATCATCCTAGTGGAAATACCTGCTTTATGTGGTTATCCAGAGCTTGTCTAGCAAGCATGGGGGCTGGGACCATATTCCTAAATATCTCTCCTTCATAGTGCATGAAATGGTTTAATGGGTCAAGTTCGTCTACTCTCAGTTTGTTTATACCAATTTACTTGCTATCTTGGACTCCTTGGAGTATTATATACTAGATATGTTCAATACATTCTCAACTATGAACTGGGCTCATAGTTGAGGGAAACAGATAATATTCTTAAATTGGGATAGATGAAGCCCGACTTTTTTAAAATCTTGAAGAAACCAACTATAGGCTTCTTAAGTGTAGAAACAACCCTTGTTCTCAAAATGTTAGAGCTCATTGTCAAAGGTGACAACCTAGCAACATAAGCTAGTGTTGAGCCTACACCTTCTACCTTCCAAC
This sequence comes from Flaveria trinervia, assembly GCA_025506515.1. Taxonomy (NCBI): domain Eukaryota; kingdom Viridiplantae; phylum Streptophyta; class Magnoliopsida; order Asterales; family Asteraceae; genus Flaveria; species Flaveria trinervia. The sequence goes on along the minus strand of CM046445.1, from coordinate 32,152,049 downwards.
CACCAAAAAGACCTCAAATCACCCACATCTACAAAAAATCCAAACAAACCTCTGCTCAAGCTATTGAGTCTGTGCAAGCCCCCATACACTCACCCATATAGAAAGAAGTGGATACTAGAGCTCCCACTTCCCTTGAGGAGCAAACGCCTCCTATCTCTTCAAAGATTAGTGTTGAGTTTTCTCATGCTTAGCCTGATGAGCTCACAAGCCAAACTACCTTAAGCCTTCGCTCTGATTCTCAACACTAAGGTGAACAACCTTCAAGGGACGGTTACTACCCCCAACCTTTAGACTTAAATCACCTAATTCCCAACCTTGACTTTTATACTAATGAAGACTTAGGTTTCAGTGAGTACCATGAGTCTCTCTACTCCTCTCCTACTCAAAGAGAGATGAGTGCTCCCGAGTCACCTATGTTTAGCCCATATTATTCACCTATTACTAGGTGGATCCTTTGGAACCTGTTCAAGAAATCCTTATGGAAGAGGCTCTCACTTCAGGAAGTGATTACATCATTTAGACCTCAACCATGGCAACTCAGCCCACTGATACTCCATCTGAAGTTGTCAGTAAGAAGAAGAAAACTAGCAGCCAAGAACATCATGTTGGTCATGAGACTAAGGACTTTGGTCCAATTATCTCATCCCCCAATGAATCTTCTGATGAATAAGATGGGAATCTGAGACTAAAAGTGCAAAAATTTTAAAAAATATGCACCTACCTAGTCTCCAAAGTTAGTCACATGGAATCTCAGGTGACTACCTTATTCAACAGGGTCAATGATCAGCAACTTGACATTTCTTATCTCAAGGAGAAACTTGCTAAGAGACCTTTAAGAAAAGCTCAACCAAGAACACAAGAACATGTGAATGTGATTGATGTAACCTCTAGCTCACCTATGCAAGTGAGTGATGCTATCAAAAAGGGGGAGAAAGTCATCACAGAAACAGAACCTCGGAGTTCTTCACAGAGTATGGACTTTGAAAACTCACCATCTTTACTTGTAAATGTCCATACTCAGCAAATTCCTCAAGTTCATATTGATATGGACTCTATTGACTCTTTCATTCAGAGTCTTTTAAGGAAGGTATACCAAGGGCAGTGTCATCTCCACCACAAGGAACTTCAAATTACATCATCGGGTGGATGTATGATGCCAAGAGAAGAGTCCTCATTTATTAATGAGTTCAAGGGCAGCAAGAAGTCTTCATTTTTCAGACCTTGAACTACTATGAATGTCCTGACCTTGTCAGCATGCCACTTGTCAATCCACGGCAATCTAGACAAGCTAACAGGCTAACCCAAGGATTTAAGACAGAATTATTGAAGAGTTTTGTCTAAGAAGGAGACAAAGGCAGTTAGGTAATACTATTGGTTAATTGGACGTTGTGGCAGACCCTAGGATTAGCTTTGAAGAGGAAACCTTGACTGAAGACCTGGTGATAAAGCCAAAAGGTAGATTGCCTTTTGACTTGTGACTATGACATGTCATAGCTCACATCCTAATGTATTACAAAAAAGATAAAAGTATATAAAGTAGAAAGCAACAGACTCAAAACCTCAATGTATAATTTACCAAAAGCATGGACATTTTCACCAAATTGTGAATGTTGGTAAGTCAAATAGAGTTGCAGCAGAAAGGTAGTTTAGCCTTTTGGTAAAAGTACATCAGATAATAGCATGTATTCAAAAGTTTTCAGAAGAGATCTGTCATCATAAACTGGCTTTGGAAGACTATGTCGCTAAAGTTTCGAAATACTTCATATTTGGCTTTGGAAGATATTGGTGTTGACTTCGGAAGATTTCACACTTCGAATGTTTTCTAATGCAAAATGTGAAATTTCTGAAACATTCTACTTTAGCACTTTTTGCACGCATGCATGACAGATTGTTTGGATATTTTGGGTTACATCAGCCTTCTATGAAACCTTACAAATAGTTTTTTAAAACTAAAAACCAAAACTTAACTGTTGAAACTAAAACAATAAGCCAAATCGAACCAATATTACTCGTTTGATTTTACGATTTTGGCTTTTAAGCCCATTTAGACCAAATTCATGAGCTTTCAAAAACAACCCAAAAAGCTACCAAAATGCAGCCAAAATCCTTGCAAACTACAAACATATATGTGCCCACAATAGTTTACTAATGGTTTGTTCTGTTTTTATGTAAAATTATAAGTTAAACTTGATTCAACAAAGTACAAAATGCAGCCTCAACCATAAAGTTCTAAACATTCAACAAACTCCCGTTTAATTAACCTGATTCAACAAAATAAAAATTAAAACATGAGAGATTCAAGTTGTTTCAAACAAAAATAAAGAAATTAAGCATGAAACACACTCTAGCTTCCTCTTAAAATGACAACATAAGGCCCTTTTTTATTCCTCCGGTATATAAATTAGAGTATATAGCATCATCATATAAATACAATAACAAAGATAGCAAGATAAAAAGAGTAGGTTGGTTAGCTTTACTAATGGATCAAAATTGGTAATAATTAGTTTTAAATAACTACCCTTACTCATGCTTACAATTAAAGCTTAGTATAATAAATGGGTACTTTGTCTTCTGAGGCTTGATAATCTTAATCTGATGGATTAAACACATATGTGTAGACTCATAATTTACATATACTTAAAGTAACATAGGTTTTATTATCCAACTATGATGCGGAAGTGTGGGAATTAGACATAATAAAGAAATAAACAAGAAATTAGTCAGATTACTAGAAAAAATCAACTGATGTAAATTAGCAGTAATTAAGGGGCTCATTGTGTTAGTTTGGTTGGTTGTTAACCACCAATTGATTGTGTGAAAAACCAGTGAGTTCATGTGTTATTTAATGTCCAGATTGTTCCCTGTTTTTCCGCCGGGCTCACTACATTCATGTGTAGAACCCAAACTAATTGTTCAGCCTAATGATCCTCTATTGTTAATTGATCCTAGGCATCAAATGTATCAGAGCATAGGTCATAAACGGGATCAAAAGAGGTAGTCATCATGAAGAGAAATACCTAGAGTATGAAGAAGAAATAAAAAAATCAAAAAGTTGCGATCTAAACCCCATAATCGATTTAAGCAAGAAGTCATGGTGAAAAGCAAGAATATTTTGATGTAGGCAGAAGGTGAAACACAACAAATATTAGTCAAATTGATCGAAGGTGTCGATCACAATGAAAAGGAAGAAAACAGAGAGTTACAAGATATGGTTATATTCAATTGTATCTTGGTGTTCAGTGCAATTAAATGTTTCGACTAAAAGAAAGAAGAGAAGACACAAAGATTATAACCCATCTCAATTCAACAAAGACAGTGTTAACACAACTTAATCTTGATCAACACATATGGAGAGTCAAAGTTAAATTGCAAATAATAATTTAAATAGAGGTAGATGAACTGCCAAAATCAGACCGACATCAACGTGGATTATGATGTTTTGATTAGGGAAGCGAATTTTGGAATTAGACATAATCAAGAAATTAGTCAGATAAGAAATAAAATTAAAGTCAAACAAAAAAGTCATCTGATGTAAATTAACAGGAAGATGAACCACCATAATAAGTCTAATTCTTGATCTATTACTTGTATTAATGCATACCTGCATTCTAAATGTCAATTAGTCAATGTAATAACTGTTCTATATGGTGGGTCAATAATGGTCTAAAATTGAGGTTTGGGATGCGAAGGGACAAGTTTAAGAAATTGGACAGCTTGATGTTAGAAAAATGGGCCGTTTTCTACACATCGTAAATTGGTCAGTCTAAGTCCAAATGGGTCAAATGCTTCATCTAAAAACAATTTGAATGAGTGCTCTAACTAAACCGAGTGGGCTCGTGTTGTTCCGATGTCGTTTGGTCCTTCAAACATAGTAAACAAAACTAAAGGTCAAGTCTATTAAATTCGGGTTGAATGTTGGTTTGTATTCGTAAGGTCATATCTCCGTCATATCTTATCCATTTGAAATGATTCTTTTTCTAAGATTTAGTGTAGAGTCGTATCCTTGAAGCAATGCCTATTACGGGACATTTCATTAATTGTGAAATATATTTGTGATCTAAAATACTAAGATTTGGATTAAACAAATGATTAAAGGCAAAATTTGTATTCAAAATTAATGTTAGAGATTTTATTAAGATGGACAATTAATACCTCTAACTCAATGAATATGGTCTTATCGAGTTACATCGAAGGATGTTAAGGATTTAATATATGATGATAACTAAAACCCTAATTAAGACAAGATTTGAAGTTTTAATCTAACGTTCGACTTCTTCAATCAACAAATCATATTTTCACAAATATAGAAACTTGAATTGGCATTAAGGACCGGCTATTAAAAACACGTTAGATTTGTTTTTAGTAATTCTTTTGTGTTTATTATATCTCTAGTTAATTGATTTGTTTGTTGTGCACTTTGAACCGACGGTACAATTTGTTTTTAAGATTCATATATCTTATGTGAGATAAATGCACGTTAGAAATCAAAACTTAGTTTTTTGTCCATTTACATTTACAGACTGCATTATTAAAATATATTGTTTTGTTGCTTTGATTCCTTCAGTTTAACACAAATACCCAAGTAAATGATTTTTGTTTATCTACATAATCAACAATCATCTTCGAAAATTCACCATTATATATTACTACAAAATCCAACTACATGTAGAGTAAAGTACAAGTAGTAATGCTTTAAATACTATAAGTTGATGCATATTATGTTCCCACAAATTACTGGTCTTCAATGTTAAATTAAAATTTATCGTTTCAACCTTTCAACAACTCAATTATATTAACAAAGGTTTTAATTTATAGCTTTATCCCCTACCATTTCAACTTGATTTATTTAATAGGTTTTTAAGTTTCCATCCTAGTTAATTTTATGAGTCAAAAGTTTTTTTTTTCTATAAGGTTTCATGAATTTAAATAAAACATAAAACCGTAATCACATTATACTATAAGTTAAATAACAAGGTTTGTGGGTTAGCTGCTATGTTTTTTTTTTGAAAGTTAAATAGTTTACCTTTAGATCCAAACATCACAAGTTGAGATAGAGGAGTTGATAACACATGTTCCCTTTCACATTGGGGATACATTTTCTTTTTTGGGTATTTTTCCTTTTGGTTTTGTTATATTCATCTATTTATTTTCTTTTTTAATTATTATACGACAACGTATGAGGCGTAATAGTCTTTTTTGTCTTTGTTTCAATCTCTAAAACTCAACTTTATACGGCAACAACGTTGTTGTCACAGTTGTTCTCAAGAACATCATAGAAGCACTCAAAGGCAACAGCTGGATAGAAGCTATGCAAGAGAATTATAACAATTCAGAAAGCAAGATGTATGGAAGATAGTTGACCCACATGAAGGTCAATATTCCATTGGCACAAGATAACTATTTAAAAACAAAACACATGATAGAGGGATTGTCATTAGAAACAAAGAATGGCTTATTCCGCAAACATACACTTAAGAGGAATGCATTGATTATGAAGATGTCTTTGCTCCTGTAGCTAGACTAGAAACAATAACATCATTCCTTGTATATGCCTCATCAAAGAAGTTCAATGTCCTCCAAATGCTAGTCAACCACCAGGGTATGAAAAGCCAGACTTTCCCATAGTCTATAAGTTAGATAAAGCATTGTATGGTCTTCATGAAGCACCTGGAAATGGTATTAAACTTTATCAAAGTTTCTACTACAGAGTGGGTATACAAGAGGAAAGATGACCAAACAATGTTCCTTAAGAGAAAGGATCAAGACATGCTTGTGGTTCAAGTCTATGTTGATGATATAATATTTGGCTCCACAAACATTCAACTTTATAGAGAGTTTGAAAATCTTATACAACCAAAATTCCAAATGAGTTCAATAGGAGAACTTATCTACTTCCTTGGTCTTCAAGTTCAGCATTCTGCTGAAGGAATTTTCATTAATCAGAGCAAGTATGTTAATTAGATATTGAAGAAATACAACATGTTTGATTGCATATCAAGCAAAACACCATTTGCATCTGGATTGAAGTTTGGACCTGATCAAGAAAGCACATCTTCTAGAAGTTATATGGATCTATGAAAGGCTCCCTGATAGACCTAATAGCAAGTAGGCCATACATCACGTATGTGGTTTGCATGTATGCTAGAAACTAAGGAAATCCAATAAAATCACACATTAGTGCAGTAAAGAGAGTCTTTAGATACCTAAAAGGCAAACTAACACTTGGTTCATCGTATTCACAGGATGGAGATTTCTCTTTATATGCATACACAGACAGTATTTATAATGGATACAATCAAAACATTGTTGGGTTTTGTTATATGTTTATCAAAGAAAGTTTAACCATTTAAACTTCAAAACATAGCAGATATAAGTGGTTAAAAGGTGTTTAACAATCTGAAAATTTGAAACATTTTAACCCAAAACAAAACCCATAAACAAGAAATCATGTGTATATGAAATAAATGCTATCAAAACCCTAAAGAACAACCAAAAGGGTGTTCTTGAAACTACCTTTCAAGAACAAGAAGATGAAGTATGGATAAAAAGAAGATGATGATGTTTCTTGAATGTCTAGCCTCCAAAAGAGAAGTCCTCAAGTTTGTATACCAACAAGCCCTAGGAAATACCTAACTTGTTAGGTAGTATAACACCAAATCAATCCTTCTTCTTGCAAATCCGAATGCAGCCAAGCCAAAACCAATTTTTTTAGCTTGCAAAAATCGAATTTTTCAGCGAAAAAGGAGGAGAGAAAAGTCCATGCTTGTGTGTGAGGAAGAGAGAGATAGATGGAAGAGTGCAAGAAAGAATAAAGTCTTGTAAAAACCAAGACTAGAAATCATTCCCAAGACCACAAAAGGGTGGCCAAAATAAGGTTTGAAATGTGTTTCCCCCCCCCCATTTCAGTTTTTATAAAAAAACTTACACTCTTAACCCGTAAGTTTGTAAAATTAAAACCTCTATTAATTTATAACATTAACACACTTTTATTTGCTATTATTTAACTCAATTAAATAATGAAACAAATAATTTCTTATGAACAAATTATCCACATAATGTTGTTCTATTACAAAAGCAAAGTTTTAGAAAACCCATTTTTCTAAATTAGTGTCAATATTTATTTGTATGATCTCATCAATAAATAAATATTTATTGTTGTTTTGTAGAGAATATATATAGAGGCTGAAACAATCAAATTCTTTCTACATGCATGCTGCACAAGTACTGAATAAGAATGCTTTAGAAGTTTTACACATGCAACAGAAATATTCTAAGTGTGAAATCTTCCGAAGCTAAGACCAATATCTTCCGAAGCCAAAGATGAAGTCTTCCGATGCTTGAGAGACAAAGTCTTCCGAAGCTCAACTCATGAAGACAGATGTTACATCCGGTAAATTTTCCGTTACCAAACTCCGTTAGTTTCGTTAAGTCTTGCATACACGTGTCGTGAGCGCACAATAGTTGTCATTGAACGTTGGTGACTTAATAATAATAATCAATGATAAACAATAATAATCTAATTAATAATTTTGATTATTAGTTGTGATTATGTGGTTCATGAATTTATAAAATTTTAAATGTTTATTTTATAAATTCTACGCGATAACGTGACAACATCTAGTATATATATGCTATGTGTTACGTGACTTGTTGTAAATCTTTAGGATTACTATTATTGGTTGATAATACTTGTGTTTAGTAGGTAAAAACTATTTAAAAAGTATTAGAAAGATTGGTTTTCATAAAATATAATTAAAGGGGTTTACTTTGTAATTGTTCTAAACCTAAAACTTACCTAAAATACAACCCTAATCCCCCCGAACCCCAATTTCGGCTACAACTCTTCTAAACACCTTCATCCATTGCGAAATTGACAAAGAACACATACACAAGTCGAATTCCAAGTGGTTTCAAGTAGTACAAGTTGTTTACAAGTGATAATCATCATCAAAGCACATCTAAAGGTTAGTTTTGATTGGTTGTTCATAGTTTTTGATGAAGATGAACCCTGATCCATGAAATTTTGATGAAAGCCTGAAATTGATATTTGTTAGATGATTATATGATGTTAGTTAGGTTGTATGAATGTTGAATGATGTTGATTATGCAAGAAATCTAGGGTTTGATCATCTAGTTCATACATTGCCATAAGTGGAAACTTTTTGTTCTTGGAATTCATAATTTGATGATGCTAAGATGTTAGATATAATGCTTAGATGTTAGTTTAATTGAATTGTGAAAGAAAATCCATGAAATTGTGATGTTGATCATGACTTACTAAAACTAGAAACTTTTGTGTATGATGTTTGGGAATTTGGATGATTTGGAGATGATTAGCATGTTGGAATGAATGTTATGAACTTGATTAGGTATAATATTGATGAAATTATCATTAGATTGGATGCTAGAACACTTTTGGGTGTTACTTTCCTAAAAGGGAAACTTTATTTTTGTAGAACTTTGGATGTGATGATTTTGAGCATGCTTATGATGTTGGGATCATGTTAGAATGATTGTGGATGATTTTTGTTGTGTTAGAATGTGTAATTGATTTGTTATGGATGTTTGGTTGATCATGTAGGAAATATAGGCTTTGTTGATCATGCATGAGAATGGATTATGGTTAGTGATTAGGAGATCATGTTTGGGATTAAAACTGATGGTCAATGTGTATGCTGGTTGGAATGAACTAAATGAATGAATGTGATTATGATTGTCATACACGTGTGTGAATCTGAGGCCCCTACTTAGTAGGATTGGCAGGGTTTAAGATGTGAAGTCGTGAGTGGCTTCACATGGCATGTGGTGCATGATTAGTCTTCGCGTATGAATTATTTGTTGTGATGTATTTTTATATACATATTAAGCATAATGATTGTTGAAGATTTGCATAAGTGTTTGATGATCTAGTGTGGCATGATGACTTAGGTGGAACCTAGGTTGTTAGTGTGATATACATGGATAAATTGCATGATACTCTTGTATGTTAAGTTATCATATATGATTGAACTATATTTCAACTAATATGTCACCAACGGGTCAAACGGGTTAACTAGGTTAACCTTTGATTATTGAGGTTCTATGTGTACACGTACTTATGTACTTGTGTGTTCTAGGTAACTTTTGAAGGGTTGTCTTTGCATCTATCATGCGTCTCTTTATTCACTATCATTACACACCAGGTGAGTCATGCCCTTATTTTATAAAGCTTCTACTGGGGGAGGTAGCATACTCAAACTCAAATGCTATTTTAATTATTATTATAAGTTGTGTATGTTTTAACATAGTGCTTAATACCATGGAAAGTCCTCACACCTTCGGATCGTAAATAATGGTAACTAGCAGGGAATCTTGGGTAGTACTACTGGGTCTGACGAGCCCCACCCGTGAGACTGGAGATTAAGCGGGTGCAATTTTGTCCTATACACAACATCATCACAATCTGGTAAGTCGTGACAGGAGGCAACAAACAAAACACATTCAGCTTTGATCGCGAAATCACTATTGTTATTACTTGTGCATATAGACTAGCTATCTTATTCAATACACTTCTTATGTTATTCAACTGTTAATATTTATGTTAAACGCAAACTCTTGAACTCACCAACCATTATGTTGACATTTTTAGTATGCTATTCTCATGTTGTTAACTCAGCTTGCCATTAGGAGCACAACACGGGTCCAGCATGCATCCTAAGGCTTTATTTCATAGACAAATTGTTTATCTTTTATATATGGGTTTTAAACATTGGGATGGCACGTGTTTGACATATTATGCATTCATTTATTTTGGGTTTGTCTTGTATTGCAAAACTGACTGGGTTTGAGTAAGAGTGATATTCTTACTTAGAATCGAATATGATAATCAAATCAATGATTGAGTGGCGGAAACACACAATCAAAGAACATTCAAGGCAAGAAAATTACTCATAAATGCTATCTGTATTGATATATGAAAGTTGATAAGTTACAGAGAATAATTACAACAAAAATTCTCTATGTATCAACCATCACCTCAGTATGAGGTTGACTATTCTATTTATAGGCAGACAAGATGCCTTTACAAAATGACTAAACTACCCCTGACCTATTACATCAGAAACTAGTCTAAGTCTTGATCCGCATCTCTGCTTGTTCATCCGCATTAACAAATGCGGATGAGATAATCTTGATCAGCATTTCCACTTGATCATCTGCATTAGTAAGTTGGTCATCCGCATTGATTAATGCGGATGAACAAATACTCATGCGTATTTGGTTGGTCATCCGCATTTGTAAATGCGGATGAGCAAAGTCTTGTCCGCATCTTCTTTTGTTCTTCCGTATTAGTCAATGCGGAAGAGTAACTTGTTCTTCAGCATTAGTATTATGTCTTCCGCATTAGTCAATGCGAAAGAGTAAACACTTGTCCGCATCAGAGTTATGTCTTCCGCATTAACTAATACGGAAGATAACACTTGTTAATTTCCTTACAGATGTTCATCCGCATTTGTTTTTGGACTTGTGGGATTTCAGCTGAACAATCATCAATTCCCCCATTAAGTTGGCATGTATGATCCTTTCAGGGTGCAACAAAAATGCTTTCGCATGGTTTTTAAACTTTTGAATTTTGGTTGGTTTTGTTTTGAATGTAGCATATAGTGTCGTTCTAAGTAACTAGTGACTGTGATCCTGGTTTGTTCACACACCTCGCGGTAAAACTCCGCTCGTGGATTTTAAGGGTGTGACAGATTGGTATCCGAGCCATTGGTTATAGGGAAGTAGGTTGCATATACAATAGTCTATAACCGCACACAGTTAGTTAGTTACTCCTGACTTACCCTTTTACTATATACTCATTGGCATATACATCACATGCACTGCAGCATGGCATCATCATCCCGGGTCTTGGAAAAAGGCGTGCTCATTTTGAATCCCCTCCACATGTACATCACCGAGTGTATGACTTGCCGCGACATCCTTATCCCGTGGTGAGATAGACTGGGATCCACTGTTTGTGCCACCTGACTGTGATCCTCCACGAGATTGGAATATTACCCGGCTGTATAGATCGCATGATTGGTAGAGAGCGTGTTTCAAAGTCGGCTACTACTAGACCAAGGACCAGGTCAGCGTCTACTTCTGTAGCACCTACTCTCCCATCTTTAGATGTATCCCTTGAGCAGGTCGTGAGACTGAGCGTCGATGAGTTGGAGTGCTCACTAATGAGAACTCCACACTAAGGGATGATATGCGTCGATTATGGCTAAAGATGGCCACAATTGAGGAGTGGTGTTTGATGTCTATCAAAGGAAATTTCAAGATGACTGGTAGAGTGATGGATCTTATTGAGGTACGGGCAGGCAGGATCTCCACAATGTATCCTGACACGTGAAAACAGGACCGCCTGGATGCACATACAAGGCATTCATTGACTGTAGGCCGCATACCTACAGCGGAGCCGAGGGGTTGTAGGGCTTGTACGATGGTTCAAGAAGACTTAGTCAGTCATTGCCAAATGTAACTGTCTAGTGGCAGACCGGGTGAAATATGCCACAGGAACCCTAGAGGTGTAGCACTCACGTGTGGAATGCTCAAGTACAAATGCTTGGCCAGGCAATGGCAAATGCTGTTTGTGGGAGGAATTCAAAACAATGATGACAAGGTTCAAAAGCTGGAAGCTGAGTTCTGGTAACTAAAGATGGAAGGGTCTAACAATGAGGCTTATACTACTAGGTCTCATGAGGTAGCTACACTTTGGCTTGGTATGGTTAACCTGTCGAGCCGACGTATTGAGCTCTATTTATGTGGCTTAGTCCCGGAGATTCAGAGTATGGTGACTGCTGCAAATCTTCCTACTATACAGCGGGTTATTTGACTGGCTCATAAGCTCACTAATCAAGTTATGGAGCAAGAAAAGTTACCCAAGCGGGGTGCTGTGGCAAGCATTCCTGACAACAAATGCAAGTGGGAGAACAACGCCAACAAGGATCATCATCTGGTAACCAAACTCAGCAACACCAACCTTAACAGCAACATCAGCAGAGACGGTTTGACAACAATCGCAACTTCAACCAATCATCATCATCATCTCAAGGACCAAGTGGATATGTGGGGAAAAACCCAAAGTGCAACCAATATAACTACCCCACATTGGCAGGTTTGATAGCTTTAGATGCCAGCGTTATGGGAGGTTGGACATATGGCAAGGATTGTCGTGCAGAACTGATGAAGAAACCTCAACAGCCTTAACAACCTCAACAGCCCCAGCAGCCCCATGAAAGACCAAAGGGTTGCTTTGAGTGTGGAAAGGAAGGGCATTTCAAGAAAAACTGTCCTCATCTAAAATGAAATGGGAATAGCAACGAGAATGGTGGCAACAATAACAATGGAGGCAATGGTGACAACAATGGTGGCAACAATGGTGGAGCTAAAGGGAGAGCCTTTGTCATGGGTTCAGGTGAGGCTCTAAACGATCCTACTACCTTTACTGGTAAATTTCTTGTTAATGGTCGTTTTACTTTCGTACTGTTTGACACTGGAGCCGATAGGAGTTTTATCTCTACTAAGTTTTGTAGTCTCTTAAGAGATATGCCTTCTATCTTAGAGTCTAAGTTTGTTGTAGAGTTGGCTAATGGAAAGCAAATCTCTATTACACATATCCTTAAGAATTGCAAGATAGATATTGCTAGTCATACCTTCGACATTGACCTTATACCTGTTACTCTTGGAAGTTTCCATGTGGTCGTAGGCCTGGACTGGCTGTCCAAGAAGCAAACAGAATTGATTTGTCATGAGAAGGTCATTCGTATTCCCATGGTATATGGATAAACGATTTTGGTTAAGGGCGAGAAGAGTGGTGTTATGATAGGCATCATATCGTTCATGAAGGCTCAGAAGTGGTTACGCAAGGGTCACTTAGCCATATTAGCTCTCGTCTCTAAGCAGCACAGGAGAAAAAGAAAGTACAGGATATTCTGGCGATTCATGATTTTCCAGAGGTGTTTCCAGAGGATCTACCTGGACTACCACCTCACCGTCAAGTTGAATTTCAGATCGATTTGGCTCCCGGAGTTGCTCTGATTGCGAGAGCACCTTACTGGTTAGCACCGAACGAACTACAAGAACTATCAACACAACTTCAGAAGTTGTTGGATAAAGGTTTATTCGACCGAGTTCATCGCCGTGGGGAGCACCTGGTCTCTTTGTGAAGAAGAAAGATGGCACATTTCGAATGTGCATCGACTACAGGGAGTTGAACAAAGTCACATTCAAGAACCGATACCCATTACGTCATATCGACGACCTGTTTGATCAGCTTCAAGGATCAAGCTATTATTCGAAAATTGATTTGAGAGCTGGTTATCATTAACTAAGAGTTCGAGAAGAGGATATCTCCAAAACCACGTTCTGTACTCGTTATGGTCACTATGAGTTCTTGGTCATGCCTTTTGGGTTGACTAATGCACTAGCAGTGTTCATGGATCTCATGAACCATGTTTGCAATCCTACCTTGATCAGTTTGTTATTGTGTTTATCGATGACATATTGATTTATTCTAGGAGAAAGGAGGAACACGAGGAGCACCTACGTCTAATTCTGGAATTACTTAGAAAGGAATAGTTGTACGCAAAATTTTCCAAGTGTGATTTCTGGATTCATGAGGTGCAATTCTTGGGTCATATTGTTAACGAGAAGGGAATACATGTGGATCGGCAATGAATGAGGCGATAAGTAACTGGTCGGTACCCAAGACGCCTAGTGGGATAAGGCAATTTCTTGGTCTGGCAGGATACTATTAACGTTTCATTGAGGGATTCTCAAAGATTGCTCAACCTCTCATAGATTTGACCCATAAAGGAACAACCTATAAATGGGGTGAGAGTCAGAAGCTGCTTTTCAGTTACTGAAGCAGAAACTCTGTAGCGCACAATACTAGCATTACCTGAAGGAAATGATGATTTTGTACTTTATTGTGATGCTTCTATCCAAGGACTGGGTTGTGTCCTGATGCAACATGACAAGGTGATAGCTTATGCCTCGTGACAACTGAAGGTACATGAAAACAACTACACTGCTCATGACTTGGAGTTAGGAGCAGTGGTCTTTGCCTTGAAGATTTGGAGACATTATTTGTACGGTACCAAGTGCACAATTTACACCGATCACAAGAGTCTTCAGCACATCTTTGAGCAGATAGAGCTTAACATGAGGCAACGACGCTCGGTGGAATTGTTGAACGATTATGATTGTGCCATTAAATACCACCCGGGAAAGGCGAATGTAGTCGCCGATGCCTTGAGTAGAAAGGAAACCTCTAAACCCCGACGAGTGCGTGCCCTACAACTGACATTAGCACTCACTTGCCCGAGCAAATTAATGGAGCCCAGACGAAAACCTTGAAAGGTAAGAACGTTAAATCTGAATCTTTACGAGGGATGGATAAACAATTGGAAGTCAAATCCAATGGAATTCGGTATTTCATGGATAGACTATGGGTGCCTTTGTATGGAAATTTAAGAGACTTGGTTATGAGTGAAGCACACAAGTCTAAATATTCCATACACCCTAGCTCTGACAAAATGTATCATGATTTCAAGGCGCAATATTGGTGGCCAAATATGAAGGCTAATGTAGCTACATACGTGAGCAAATGTCTTACATGTTCTAAGGTTAAAGTCGAATATCAGAAACCATCTGGGTTATTGCAACAACCTGAGATCCCCTTGTGGAAGTGGGAATAGATTTCCATGGATTTTATCCCTAAGTTGCCTAGAACTCCTAGTGGTTGTGACACGATATGGGTAATCGTGGACCGACTCACTAAGTCAGCTCACTTCTTGGCAATCAAGGAAACTGACAAGAGGGACAAGTTAACTCGAATTTATTTGAAAGAGGTAGTTTCGAGACATGGCGTGCCGATCTCGATTAGATTTGATCGTGATGCTCGTTTTACGTCTCATTTCTGGCAATCATTGCGGAAATCGTTGGGTACACGTCTAGATATGAGCACTTCCTATCATCCGCAGACCAATGGAGAAAGTGAACGTACTATTCAAACTTTGGAAGATATGTTATGAGCTTGTGTGATTGATTTCATGAATAATTGGGAAGTTCACTTACCATTGGTTGAGTTTTCGTATAACAATAGTTATCATACCAGCATCAAGGCAACACCATTTGAGGCATTATATGGGCGAAAGTGTAGATCGTCAGTTTGTTGGGCAGAAGTCGGTGATAGTCACTTAACAGGTCCTGAGTTGGTACATAAGACCACTGAGAAGATAGTACAGATACAAAACCGCATGGCAGTAGCGCGAGATAGACAGAAGAGTTACACAGACAAACAACAAAAACCCTTGGAGTTTCAAATCGGGGACAAAGTGTTGCTAAAAGTCTCATCGTGGAAGGTGTGATTCGGTTTGGCAAAAGAGGCAAGCTTAATCCAAGATATGTCAGACCATTTGAGATTCTAGAAAGAATAGGTCCAGTGGCGTATCGATTGGACTTACTGGATTCATTGAGTGGCGTTCACAATGTATTTCATGTCTCGAATCTAAAGAAGTGTCTATCTGACGAGACACTAGTTGTACCACTCGAGGAAGTACAAGTAGATGATTAACTACACTTTGTTGAGGAACCGGTTGAAGTGATGGATCGTGAAGTCAAGACTCTTAAACAAAGTAATATACCTATAGTCAAAGTTCGTTGGAACTCAAAATGTGGACCGGAATTCACGTTGGAACGCGAGGATCAGAAGCTTACGTATCCTCATTTGTTCGAACAACCACAATGGTCAAAGAAGGTACTGATTAAATTTCGGGACGTAAGTTATTTCAAGATGGGGATGATGGGACAACTCACTATTTCGTTATGCCAATGCAGTAAACCAAGGATGTGGCACAACCATGTAACGCAATTTTCGAGATGAAAATTCTTTCAACGTGGGGATAATGTGACATCCGGTAAATTTTCCGTTACCAAACTCCGTTAGAGCCGTTAAGTCATGCATACACGTGTCGTGAGCACACACTAGTTGTCGTTGAACATTGGTAACTTAATAATAATAATCTATGATAAACAATAATAATCTAATTAATAATGTTGATTATTAGTTGTGATTATGTGGTTCATGAATTTATAGAATTTTAAATGTTTATTTTATAAATTCTACGCGATAACGTGACAACGTGTTATATATATTCTATGTGTTATGTGACTTGTTGTAAATGTTTAGGATTATTATTAATGGTTAATAATACTTGTGTTTAGTAGTTAAAAACTATTTAAAAAGTATTAGAAATATTGGTTTTCACAAAATATAATTAAAGGGGTTTACTTTGTAATTGTTCTAAATCTAAAATTTACCTAAAATACAACCCTAATTCCCCCCAAACCCCAATTTCGGCTGCAACTCTTCCAACACCTTCATCCATTGCGAAATTGATCCAAGAACACATACACAAGTCGAATTCCAAGTGGTTTCAAGTAGTACAAGTTGTTTACAAGTGATAATCATCATCAAAGCACATCTAAAGGTTAGTTTTGATTGGTTGTTCATAGTTTTTGATGTAGATGAACCCTAATCCACGAAATTTTGGTGAAAACCTGAAATTGATATTTGTTAGATGATTATATGATGTTAGTTAGGTTGTATGAATGTTGAATGATGTTGATATGCAAGAAATCTAGGGTTTGATCATCTAGTTCATACATTGCCAAAAAATGAAACTTTTTGTTCATGGAATTAATGATTTGATGATACTAAGATGTTAAATTTAATGCTTAGATGTTAGTTTACTTGAATTGTGCAAGAAAATCCATGAAATTGTGATGTTGATAATGACTTACTAAAAGTAGAATCTTTTGTGTATGATTTTTGGGAATTTGAATGTTTTGGAGATGATTAACATGTTAGAATGAATGTTATGAACTTTATTAGTATAATATTGATGAAATTATCATTGGATTGGATGCTAGAATACTTTTGGGTGTTACTTTCCCAAAAGGGAAACTTTATTTTTGTAGAACTTTGGATGTGATGATTTTGGGCATGCTTATGATGTTAGGATCATGTTAGAATGATTGTGGATGATTTTTGTTGTGTTAGAATGTGTAATTGATTTGTTATGGATGTTTGGTTGATCATGTAGGAAGTATATGCTTTGTTGATCATGCATGAGAATGGATTATGGTTAGTGATTAGGAGATCATGTTTGGGATTGTAACTGATGGTCAATGTGTATGCTGGTTGGATTGAACTAAATGAATGAATGTGATTATGATTTTCTTACACGTGTGCGAATCTGAGGCCCCTACTTAGTAGGATTGGCAGGGTTTAAGATGTGAAGTCGTGAGTGGATTCACATGGCATGTGGTGCATGATTAGTCTTCGCGTATGAATTATTTGTTGTGATGTATTTTTATATATATATTAATCATAATGATTGTTGAAGCTTTGCATAGTGTATGATGATCTAGTGTGGCATGATGACTTAGGTGGAACCTAGGTTGTTAGTGTGATATACATGGATAAATTGCATGATACTCTTGTATGTTAAGTTATCATATATGATTAAACTATATTTCAACTAATATGTTACCAACGGTCAAACGGGTTAACTAGGTTAACATTTGATTATTGAGGTTCTATGTGTACACGTACTTATGTACTTGTGTGTTCTAGGTAACTTTTGAAGGGTTGTCTTTGCATCTATCACGAGTCTCTTTATTCACTATCATTACACACCAGGTGAGTTCATGCCCCTTATTTTATAAAGCTTCTACTGGGGGAGGTAGCATACTCAAACTGAAACGCTATTTTAATTATTATTATAAATTGTGTATGTTTTAACATAGTGCTTAATACCATTGAAAGTTCTCACACCTTCGGATCGTTAATAATGGTAAGTAGCAGGGAATCTTGGGTAGTACTATTGGGTCTGACGAGCCCCACCCGTGAGACTGGAGGTCAAGCGGGTGCAATTTTGTCCTATACACAACATCATCACGACCTGGTAAGTCGTGACGGGAGGCAACCAATGAAACACAGTTAGCTTCGATCACGAAATCACTATTGTTATTACTTGTGCATATAGACTAGCTATCTTATTCAATACACTTCTTATGTTATTCAACTGTTAATGTTTATGTTAAACACAAACCCTTGAACTCACCAACCATTGTGTTGACATTTTTAGTATGCTATTCTCAGGTCGTTAAATTAGCTTGTCATTAGGAGCACTGTTGATACATGTATGTCCCTAGATCATGATATGAATGTAATAGATCTTGTTTGTGTGATTCTGATGTAATGGTTGGAATGATTAATGAAATGATATTGATTTTCAGTCATTTATAACGTTTCATATTTCATTAATGAGTCGATGTTGAATTGGTTAATTAGGTTTGTGATTGTTTGAAGTGTTATGCATAATGTTTTAATATTGAATACACTCAAACTTGGTGAAGTGAAGTTGTCATGCGTCCGACTGGACCATGCGGCCCAACAGTGGTCATGCGTCCGAATGGCCATGCGACTGAGTGTCCATGCGCCTAAATATTCTATACGCCTGAACAACTTCATGCGACTGAACCAGGCGCACGACTGAACACTCAGTCGTGCGGATTAATGAACCGCATGGTTCAATCGCACGACTGAACCATACTAATGGTTCAGTCGCACGAATGAACCATACTAACCTATAAATACAACCCAATTCGTGGAAAAAGTAGTGCTTTTATTATATTTTCGATTCCAGACGTACTCTAGCCGTCCAGAAACCTCCAAGTTGATACTCCAAGTTCATAGAACGCAGTAGATCGATTCCCAATCGATTCTTAACGTTAGATTCAATACTTTATTGATTCTACGTGCTTTCTCACTGATTGGATCGCCAATCAAATAGGATTCCGCACTATTTGGTTTGGTTTACACGTTAATCATTAGGTATTTCGTTCAAATACTAGGTCCTAACAAGTGGTATCAGAGCTTTAGCTCTTGATTACATGCGATTCAATCAAGATTGATAAAAAGTTTGTGTTTTTACACCAAAAAACGCAATCTTTTGTGTCAAAAGTTGTCTTGGACGTACCCTGCTCATCAAGTTTTGGTTTCTATGACCTTAGGCGATTAAGGTTTGCAAAATTTCGAATTTTTACTGCTAAAACACGTTCAACCTAGAAATTTTCGCAAAACAGTAGCTTCAGATTACAAAGGGGTTAGTCTACAAGAGGCTTGAGAACTTCAAACAAAATGAGCTCAGTCTGTTACTTGAAGGTACTCACCCAGATGAGTTTGCATACAGACAGATTACAACAGTTGAGCTCAAAAATGGCAAACAGGCTAAGCACATTTCAGAGCTGTATGGACGTGAAGGATTGTTTGATGGTGGAGCTGAAAATCTTTCCATGGAAGAAAAATTATGTTTCTCAGAGCATACACCAGAGAATCCTACAGGCTTATACATGGGAAGTAGATTTCATGGATAGGACCACAGCCCTGTGTCCAGTTCCCCAAAGTCAGGGCTCTTATCCATACTATGCCAACCAAATTTCAGAAATCTATTCCCAGGCCAGTGCTTAATTGGGTCATCTTCTTAGCTGATCAAGAAGGAAAAAGACCAATCTTATCGCCAACAATAAGTGGGACCTCAATAAAGTTAAGGTTTTGGCTGCATTGGTTCAGGGGGAGTTTGTTGGACAAAAGAACGAATGAGCCGGATCAAAAAAACCTTAAGTCCCACAGACGTCACAACAACTGCTGAAGTCCACAACAGCTGAAGACAAGTGCTGAGACAAAGTCTGAGACACAAGTGCTGAAGACAAAGTCTGAAGACAAGTGCTGAAGACAAAGTCTGAAGACAAGTGCTGAAGACAAAGTCTGAAGACAAGTGCTGAAGACAAAGTCTGAAGACACAAGTGCTGAAGACAAAGTCTGAAGACAAGTGCTGAAGACAAGTCTGAAGACACAAGTGCTGAAGACAAAGTCTGAGACACAAGTGCTGAAGACAAAGTCTGAAGACACAAGTGCTGAAGACCAAGTATCAGACGTTGTCACAATAGCTGAAGAGGTCTTCTTCAGTAGTTGTGACCGTTTTCTTTCAGTAGTTTTATGTTTTTCTTTTCAGTAGTTTTGTAAAACGACTGAAGAGCTTGTTCTTCAGTCGTTGTAGTTTCAGTAGTTTCGTATCAGTAGTTTTATGTTTTATACTTAGCACTCTGATTTGTTCTCAGTAGTTATGAACATTTGAGTAGTTTGTTAAGTTTTAGTTATTTTTGTAATAAATCTGCCAGATGTCACTATCCCGTGATATCAGCAGTGATTGCACTCTATATAAGGAGTGTCAACCTAATTGTAATCGGTGAATGATTGAGCAGAAACATTTGATATTATTGAAACATTCCTTTTCACAGAAATATATTCTTTCGTTACAACCGTATTTGTTCTTAATGCATACGAATATCAAATTCTTGCTATAATTTGTCTAATTCTTGTTCTTATTCCGCTGCGTTACACTCTAATCCATCAAACTTGAGATCACTGATCCTATCACTAACTTCTTCAAAACATGCAGCCCACTCAGCCTTTCGAATGTTGACATCATCATTTGCGGCTTGGGTTGTTCCTACTTCTTTCTCTGTTTCTTGCTCCATATTGTTCAACACCTCAAAAGTATCGCTGACAAGGGATTCACCTAGATTGGGAACCACATTACCCTCATTGTTAGCGTACTGAGGGTAATCCTCGGTACTGACTTCTTCGATCTCGACTTCATCAACATCATTGAGCTCTTCGTCAGTAGTCGAATCACATGTCGGAGCATCTTTCACTATCTCATCTGGATTTAGCTTGAAAAGCTCTGCCAGTTGCTCGTTTGATAAGTCATGAATTATTTCCCCTTCTTTAGGGGTATAGTTCACTGACCTTCTGCCAGTTGCTCATTTGATAAGCTTTGAAGGATTAGGTCAGGGATATTTATAGGGTACGGTATAGAGAACAACTGAAGGATGTGGTGTTAGTCATCAGTAGTTTTAAATGACTGTTGACATGGTATGATCCTTTCAGACGTTGAAACAACTAAAGTCGTGGTGCTAGGCATCAGTATTTAGAAAACTACTGAAGACCGTGGTTTTGACTTCAGATGACGAAACAACTGAGGACTTGGTGTTTGTCACCAGTAGTTGTGAAACTACTGAAGACAGTGGTTTTGTCATCAGTTGTTGTAAACAGCTGAAGACTTGGTATTAGTCATCAGTAGTTATAAAACTACTGAAGGCATGGTTTTGCTTCAGTTGTTTAGAATGAAACAGCAGTTGTTGAAACAATTGAAGAGAAAGTTCTCTTCAGTAGTTTTCGTCAATTCATAGCCTTTCAGCTGTTTCATACTGTCCTCAACACTTACTCATCAGACTTTGCATCTGCTTTTCAGGTGTTTCATAGGACGTCAGTACTTATCTGGTTTTACTGATTTCAGTAGTTGTAACTACATCAGTAGTTTGGAACAGATAAAGTACTTCAGTACTTGTGAGGCATTTAGCCGTCAGTAGTTATAAAAACTACTGAAGGGGAAAGGACTCATCAGTACTTATATGTGACATGGGTACCAATGATCACCAGTAATTACTACTGAAATCATCAGTAGTTGTCACTTATTCTAGCTGCAGCATACCAAGCCTTAACACAAGGTTTTGGAAAGTAGAACTATCCAAAGGCTTAGTAAACATATCTGCAAGCTCATCAGCACTAGGCACAAACTTAGGATCAATCAGACCTTTTTCAAAACAATCCCGAATAAAGTGATGTCTGATCTCTATATGTTTGGTCCTAGAGTGCTGGACTGGATTCTTGACAATACACAGAGCTAAAGCACTATCCATTAATAATGGAGTCTTAGTCTCTGTAATGCCATAATCCAAAAGTTGATTCTGAAGCCAGAGTACTTGAGAAGTACAACTTGCAGCAGCAATGTACTCGGCTCAGCAGTTGATATAGCAACAGATGTTTGTTTCTAACTCTGCCAAGAAATCAAACAGTTGCCTAGGAATTGACAACCACCAGAAGTTGACTTTCTAGTTAACTTGCACCCTGCATAGTCACTATCTGAAAAAGCAACTAATTTGCAAGAGTGTCCAGTGGAATACCATATACCCAGAGATTGTGTACCTTGCAAATATCTAAAGATTCTCTTGACTGCAATCAAATGAGACTCTTTAGGAGAAGCCTGAAATCTAGCACAAACACATGTAGCAAACATAATATCTAGTCTAGAAGCTGTTAGATACATCAAGGACCCAATCATACATCTGTAAAGCGTTTCATCAACAGCTTTACCTTTCTGATCAGCATCCAGTTGTGTGGTGTTGCACATGGGAGTAGAACAGGGCTTACAGTTTTGTAAATCAAACTTATTCAAAAGATCTTTTGTATATTTTGACTGATGAATAAAAGTTCCATCAGCCTTTTGTTTGATTTGCAAGCTTAGAAAGAACTGTAATTCTCCCATTGCACTCATTTCAAACCTCTTTTTCATTAATGTTGTAATATCATCACACAACTGGGGATCAGAGGATGCAAAAATAATATCATCAACATAAATCTGAACAAGTAGCTTATGCTGATCCACCTTCTTAATAAAAAGAGTTTTATCAATGGAGCCTCTAGTGAAATTATTCTTAAGAAGAAAAGTAGAGAGTGTCTCATACCAGGCTCTAGGAGCTTGTTTCAACCCATAAAGAGCCTTATCAAGTTTGTACACCCATTCAGGATGTTTATTATCCTAAAAGCCTGGTGGTTGACACACATAAACTTCTTCCTTTATTTTACCATATAAAAATGCACTTTTGACATCCATTTGGAAAACTTTAAGATTGTGAAATGCAGCATAGGCTAAGAACAATCTGATTGCCTCTAGTCTGGCTACAGGGGCA
This sequence comes from Flaveria trinervia, assembly GCA_025506515.1. Classification (NCBI taxonomy): domain Eukaryota; kingdom Viridiplantae; phylum Streptophyta; class Magnoliopsida; order Asterales; family Asteraceae; genus Flaveria; species Flaveria trinervia. Next base: position 32,129,141 of record CM046445.1, on the reverse strand, counting down.
AAGGTTTCATCATAGTCAATACCTTCTTCTTGTGAAAACCCCTGTACAACCAGTCTAGCCTTGTTCTTAACAATAAGCCCATTTTCATCGGTTTTATTCCTAAACACCCATTTAGTGCCTATTGCACACTTACCTGGGGAAGAGGAACAAGTTTCCACACTTGCTGTTTCTTGAACTGAAGTAGCTCAAGCTGCATAGCTTCAACCCATCCATTGTCTCTCAAAGCAACATGGTAGTTCTTTGGCTCTAGCTGACTGATGAAGAGAGCATAGAAGCAGAAGTTAGACAATTGACTTCTGGTTGAAACACCAGCATTGATATCACCAATAATCTGAGACATGGGGTGATTCTTCAGTTCTTGATAAACAATGAGATCTGTGCAAGTGTTTGTAGAACCTTCAGCAGCAGCAGATGTTGATGTAGACTCTTGAAAGCAAGAAGTAGATGGTAACTCAAAAGATGTAGAGGAAACAGAGATCTCATCAGCATTTGTTGTGGATGGAACTGCTGAAGCTACAGGAACATCAAGTTTAGCAGACACAGGCAGTTGGTCACAAAACTTGAATAGGTGAGTATTGATATTATCATCATCATCATCAATACCACCAGGTGGAAGACATGCTGCAGAAGATGATTTAGCCACAGGATCAGCAACAGCTGGATGTTGATAAGGAACATATTGCAGTATGTCCAAATCAAACAACTCCACAGGGTTTTGTGGAATCTTGTCCAAAGGAGATTCAATAAACTTCACATGCAAAGTCTCTTCAACTATCTTTGTTCTGCAGTTGAAGACTCTGTATGCCTTGCAAGTAGATGAATAACCAACAAAATACCCAGCATCCACCTTATGATCAAATTTATGGAGTTGATCCTTTGTGTTGAGAATAAAACAGGGACACCCAAATACTTTGAAAAATGAAATTAGAGGAGCCAAATGATGGAGAACTTCATATGGAGTCTTCATCAACCTCTGATTTACTAAAACTCTATTTTGCACATAGCAAGCTGTGTTGACAGCTTCAGCCCAAAAGGTCAGTGGCAAACCAGAATCAGCCAGCATGGACCTTGCAGCTTCAATGAGGGTCCTGTTATTTCTCTCCACTACTCCATTTTGTTCTGGAGTCCTTGGGATGCTAAACTGCCTTTTGATTCCCTTTGAGAGCTAGAAGTCATCAAGTGTATGGTTTCTGAATTCAGTTCCATTATCACTCCTGATACACTTGACTGGAAGGAATACTGCTTCTCAATATACAACACAAAGTTAATAACCTTCTGAGCAACCTCATCCTTTGAATGTAGAAAGAAAGTCCATACAAATCTGGAGTAATCATCCACAATTACCAGACAGTATTTCTTCTTGGCCATGCTCATCACTCTCATAGGACCAAATAGATCCATATGCAGTAATTGCAAGCAGGCAGTGGACTTAGGCTCTTCAATAGGAGGGAATGAGACTTTGTGTTGTTTTCCTTTTAAACAAGCAGTGCAGGTTTCATCACAGTGGAACTCCTTTATTGGTAAGCCTCTGACTAAACTATTGTGGATAAGTTTATTCATGTTTTTGAAATTAACATGACCCAGCCTTCTGTGCCACAGTTTAGATTCTTGAAAAGAGGCTTTGGAAAATAGGCAAGGATTGCCTTTGAGATCTATTTTCTTGGAAAGATCTAAGGCATACACTCTTCCTGTCCTGTTGGCTCTCAGGAGAGTGTGATCATCCAACACCTTGTCAACCAAATGCAAAACTTTGGATGACAGAATCCTACAGTTCTGACTGGTGAAAAAAGCAACATGGCCTTTATCACACATTTGACTGACACTCAAGAGATTGTACTTGAGATTTTCCACATGATTAACATCATCAAATTTGATTTCTCCATTGGAGACAAAGCCATTACCAATGATGTAACCCCTAGCATCATTTCCAAAAGAAACAAATCCCTTCTTTCCTTGAGAGTATTCATAAAGAAGAGAGATGTTCCCAGTCATGTGCATAGATCCCCCACTGTCTACATACCAGATGCTACTTTGGCATGTTGGAGAACCCTGCAATAATAAACAATCAGTTAGTTTTGGAGACCCAAACCTTTTTGGTTTTGGGCCTGGTCTCATCAATAGATGGTAAACTAACAGGTTTATTAGAAACAACAGCTTGAGAGGAAGAAGATGGTGAAGAAGAGGAATCCTTTGGCTTGGACCTCCTTTTCTGTGGTTTCAACACAGGAGCATCTAATTGGTTAACTCTACCCAACAGATGTTGAACCATCATAACCAGCTGTGTCTGATTTTGTGATAAGGCTTTCAGCTCATCAAACACATTGCCAGTGGAGTTTGATAAGTTCCTATGTTGCACCTTCTTCTTCTGAGCACTCTCAGCTGTCACCTGTTTAACCCCTTCCTTTTTGGATTTCTTTGAGGACTTAAGGATTACAGGATTTGATGTTGCTGATACAAATGTGGTCTCAAACTCATTTTTCATTTTTACCATTTTCTCTTTAATTTCTTCTTTTTGTTTGAGTTTGGAACCTCTTTTGTACCAGCAATCATCTGTAAGATGATTGAACAAACCACATACTTCACATTGTTTCTTCTTCATCTTAGGTTGATCATCAACTAAAGAGAGTGAAGCAACTGAAGACTTGTTCTTCAGTGCTTTGGAAGCATTGTTTGCTTTCTTGACTCCCTCTTTAGTAGTCTTCAAACTCTTTCTACTGACAGTTTTCTTCTCTTCAGTACTGGCAGTAGTTGAAGTTTGAACTTCAGGTGTTAAATCCTGCTCTCTAGTCCTTTCAAGACTTTCAGAATTAACTCCTGAGTTGATCAACTCATTGATCATGTGAGTGTCAGCATTTGAACCATCAACATCAGCTGATAGGTTCTGAGAGGGCTTGATGCTGACTTCTACTTCTGATTATGCTGTATCAGAAAGTAGATCACATGATGAGATGGATTGGTTATTACTCTCACCATCAGATTCTACCTCTGCTCTTGGAGTAAAATCTGTAGGTGGAGCAGTGTGATTGTAACCAATGCCAAACTTAACATTGGAAGCACATTGCTTACTAAGAAGCATTTCAAAACCTGGTAAACTGCTCCAGTCAACAACTCCTGGGGTGAAAAAGCTGTGTTGTTGAGGTTGAGTTTGTTGATGAGATTGGGAAGGCTGTGGTTCAGGCAATGCTTGTGTTTGTTATGCAGTTGGAGCTTGAACAGGATTTGGTTGAGGCATATAATAGCAGGGATAAGGATATGACATTTGACCCTGGGGAACAAAGTATGCAGGAGATCTAGGATGTGAATAATGACCAGAACCAGCAGGATGTTGCCCTCTGTTTTGTGGACTAGTACTAGGAAAAGTCACAAAGGGTGCAGAGGAGTTAGATCCAGTTGATCTACACTCTCTTGCAAAGTGTCCTAGCCTTTGGCATTTGTGACACCTCAACTTACTGTTGTCAAAACCAACTTTGGTTTTGCCAGAGAGTCCAGGAAATTTCCTGCCAGTTCTCTTATAGAACTTCTGAGATCTGATATTAATCAGTGTCATTTGGCTCAGAATATCCATCTCTTCTAGATCATCATCAGCTATTCCTTTCAGATCATCCATGATGAAGCATAAATTGTCACTATTACTGCCAAAATGACTCTCAATACCAACAAATGCATGATCAGAACTATTTGAAGAGAAATCTATATGCTCATCATAATTGCTTTCAGATGCAGCATATTCTGACTCATGACCAACCAAGGCAGTATTCCCTTGTTCAAAGTCATTAGTGAGCTTTCCTGATGAGGACAGTTTCCTCTTCTGCTCTATCTCTCTTTCAAATGTAAGCAGTTTCCCATGAAGTTGGGTGAGAGATAGACCATCCAGATTTGCACTGGAGCGTAGAACAATAGTGTATGTGTCCCATCTCTCAGGCAGTGATCTGAGGAATCTATTGTTCATCTGGCTATTGGTGTATTCCTGTTTCACCATTTTCAGCTCAGATATCAAGCAGGAAAAGCGCTCAAACTGTTGAGTCAGTGTCTCACCCTTTCTACTAGAGAATGTCTCATATTGTTGGGCAAGGATTTCTCTATTGTTTTCTAAGACCTCATATGTGCCACCGAATTGTTCCTTCAGGGCATTCCAGAGATCATGAGCAGTTTCATGATCCATAGCCCTGAATAGATTTCATTAGGCAGTGCCATGGCCAGAATTCCATGGGCTTTAGCATCATCTCAAATAGTTTCCGATGTTCATCAGAGTATTGTTCCTTCTTCTTCGGAACCATTTGATTGGTTTCCGGATTGTTCACCATAGAGCTTATGTGGACCATGTACCACAGATGTCCAACAACCTGAAGTTACAACAGGTGATGAAGCATTCTTCGTTGCCATAGTTTATACTCGATCCTAACCAGCATCAGAGGCTTGGTTGAGGAACCGGTATTGTAGATCATTAGAAGGAGTCGTCATCTCAGATTCAATCAAATTCGGTTAAGCTAAAACAGATTTAGAACAAAACACAACAACCAATTGAACCAGAAGATCTCAAAATAATGAACGAAAGCGACATAAATTCAATAATTTATAACCAGTTCTTGCGAATACGCTAATTCAATCAAACACAGATATCAATAGCATCAATGATAAATTTTTAGATCGATCAATGATTAACCAGCTCTGATCCACTTGTTAGGATCAGTGATCTATGTTTGATTGATTAAAGAGTATAGCAGCGGAAATCGACACCGAATTAGTCGATTCACAAGAACGAAACGATATTCAATAAAGAACAAAGACGGTTATAGAGAGAATTTCTGCAAATATATTTCATTCAATATTCGCTTTCGTGGTAACAGAATGTCACACTTACAATTAGGTCGACACCTCTTATATAAAAGATGTGACGTCTGCTGATGTCACTTGATAGTGACATCTAACAGATTTATTACAACTGAAACACAACTACTGAAGATGTCAAAACAGCTGACATCTCCTTACAAAAATGCTAAGTGTTATCAGTTGTTATAACTACTGAAAAACATAAAACTACTGAAACTACAACGACTTAAGAACAAGCTCTTCAGTCGTTTTACAAAACTACTGAAACTAAAAATATAAAACTACTGATATCACAACTACTGAAGAAGTACTCTTCAGAGTTGTGACAAACTACTGAAACTTCAGTACTTGATCTTCAGACTTGAACTTCAGATGTTTCATCAGCTGATGACTTCAGTAGATATCATTAGCTGATGTCTTCAATCTTTGTCTTCAGACTTTGTACATCAGTTGTTGATCTTCAGCACTTGTAAACTCTTCAGCTGTTGTACTTCAGTACTTTGGTCTTTCAGCTTCAGCACTTGTGTTCTTCAGCTGTTCAGCTTCAGTACTTGTGTTCTTCAGCTGTTGTTTCAGCACTTTAGTTCTTCAGCTGTTGAAGTTTTCAGCACTTGATCTTCAGCTGTTTGAAGTCTTCAGCACTTGTCAAACTGCTGATGAAGCTTTCAGCAGTTGTTGTGATACATGTGGGACTTAGAGGTTTTCTGATCTTGGCTCATTGGTTTTTGGTCCAACAAACTCCCCCTGAACCAATGCAGCCAAAACCTCTAATTTATTTATTATCCCACTTATTGTTGGCAAAAGGTTGGTCTTTTTCCTTCTTGATCAGTAGAGAAGATGACCCATATAAGCTCCGGCCTGGGAAGAAGTCTCTGATATTTGTTTGGCAAGATATGAATGGGAACTCTGTTTTGGGGAACTGGACACAGAGTTGTTATCCCATTCATGAGATCTACTTCCCGTGTATGAGCCTGTAGGATTCTCTGGTGTAGGCTCTGAGAAACATGATTTGTTCTTCCATGGTCAGGTTCTCGGCTTCACCATCAAACAATCCTTCTCGCCCATACAGCTCTGAGATGTACTTGGCCTGTTTGGTTTTTTAAGCTCAACAGTTGTAATTTGTCTATATGCAAACTCATCAGGATGATTCCCTTCGAGTAGCAGACTGAGCTCATTCTGTTTGAAGTTCTCAAGCCTCTTGTAGACTAACCCCTTTTTGATAATTCTGTTCTCTAGCATCTTCTGGGTGGTTGTTTAGTCTCGTAGGCTTTCTTGAAATCTTCGACAATCTCCCAGGGTGATACTACAAGGGCCACTGTGATCTCTTCATCTACGATCCTCTTGACTTGACCCTTGTATCTCGAAGGAATGTCTTTCTTTACAATCCTGTGAGCCACCCTCGGATCAGGCCATACTCTCACCCTTTCCTTCTGATATTGAAATGTGTTGGCGAGAGTGTACAATCTCAGAGCTTCTTTCTTCATGCTGATAATTGATGAGGAGCAGCATAGGTTTTGTCAATGCTTTTCAGCATTTCATCATCATGAAGCTTTTGCTGCTCCTCTTCTTCAATTTTTACTCTCACAACATCCATCTGTGAGGTGGGAGTGATGGGCATAGGTTTGGCTTTCGCCAGTGTTAGGACTGCAGACAGAGGCATCCTATCTTCTTCCACATCATCCTCTTCTTCTTCTTCTTCTTCTAGCCTCAACACCCTTCTCTTCTTCTTCTTAGGTGCATCATCGGCTATTGGTTTAGATGGTGAGGGAGTTGGTTTTGTGGGTTGTGATTGTGGTTGTTTGGATTTGGGCTTTGAGATTGGTTTGGAGATTTGAGGGGTAGGCTGTGTTTGAGTGGGTGGAAGGGAAGGTTGTTCCAGCATCTTTGTTGTGAGTTTAGCCTTTGTAAGTTTTGCCATTTCAAACCTTTTACCAGCCCCAGCCTCATCAAGGGCTTCAATGATAATCCCCTTATGGAATTGCTCAGACAGACAGATTCTGGTGGCTATAGCCAGAATACTGTCTCTGGTCCACGCGCGAATCTCCATCAAAGATCTTCCTAAGTATTTGGCAATAAAACGGATCATGATCTCCAATCTCTCCTTTTCAAGTGCATCATACCCAGCCCATCGGGTTTGAATCTCTTGCACTTCCAACCTCCTGATTTCACTATCCAATGTGGCTGTATCAAAACCTTGCCTGAAGAGTTGCTCAATGATTTTATCCATGGATCGGCTGTGTGTATCATCAGCATCTTTTACCAGCTCTTCCAAGGATTTTTCTTCAGCAGTAGGTTGATCATCAGCACTTTTCTTTCGTTTATAGGTGATCAGTTGTTGCTTTTCTTTTTCCAACTCCTGGGCTTGCTCTTGGGCCTTCTCATCCTCTGTTCTTTTCCTCTTCTTTTCTTTCACTGCAGTACTCTCCCCCTTTTTGGATGCATTGGTGGTAGGGGTTTGTACCGCAGAAAGTGTCTTTTGCACAGCATCATCAATCAATGGTTGTAAAGTTGAGGAAAGCCTCTCATCAATGGCTTTAGTCACAATGTCAGTGATTATGGGTGTGATGAGAGGGAGGAAATTTTGAAGGACAACAACTATTTGCTCAGGAGGGTTCTGTTCCTGAGAAATAGTGCCAGAAGCAGAGGCAGGTGGCTGAGTTGGTTGGAGTGGCTCAGTGTTTGGGGAACCTTCAACTAAAGGTGCCATCTGTGGGTTGGTGGAGGCAGATGGTCTTTCTCCTTGTGAGTGTTGGTCAAGTAGGTTTTGCAGCCTACTGACTTCCTCCTCAAGGATTGTGTTCTGGGCAAGAACATCGTAGAAAAAGCCCAGGTCATCATCAGCAGAAGCTGAATCACCTGACCTCCTGCTTGGAGCAGGATGTACATGCATTGGGTGTAGACCAGTTGTTGCATGTGCCCCTTTGTCCTGCTACTGGGGACTTCCAGCCTCAGGACTATGTCCATCATCAGCTGTTGCCTCTAGTGAGGTCTTAGCAATGTTACCAGCCTCAGTCTGATCATGTGCTGATTCAGAAGAGGTGGCACCTCACTAGATATTCTAATCTCCCTATCTACACCAGGAGATAGAAGTGGTAACCCCCTGTGCTGTGGGTTCTCAATTGCACTTTGTTCCTCCCCCTCAATGGTAGAGGTGTTCCCAGTAGTAAGTGGTATCTGGGGAGGGGGTGAGGAGTGCAATTGAGTCAGCACTTGTGCAACTATCATGTTGGGCTGTTGAGGGCGGTTGCATGGGTTGAAGGGATAGAAGCAGTGTGCACCTGGGGAGGAAGGTGCTCTTCAATGGCAATCCCCTCAAGTGAGGAAGATCCCAGATGTGTGGGTACCCCTTGTGTGGTTGCTGCAGGCTCCTGTTGAGAGGAATCCTGAGCGGCTATGGCTGGAAGAGTCCTTATATCCACTAGGGGGTTTTGACCAGTGGATATCCCTGCGTTTGTGTTGCAGGGGCATCCTCAGGGGACTCATTCCCTGAGTAGCCGTTTTGGGTTTCTTTTTGGTGGGTTTGGTGGGGACTTTTGATTTGGAGGTGGTGTGGGTTCCAGCTGCGTGGGTTTGCGCAGCTTGGCAGCCAATTTGAGTGTATGGTCAGAGTTGTGCCGGGAGTATACTTCAGGCAGAACAGCCGTAGCAGGGACTCCCAGGCCAACAAGTCCCTCAGCTTGAAGCTGGTTTGTAATGATGGCCATTATGAACCGCGGATATAATATCCAACGGTTAGCATTATTTTTTTGAGCTCCGAAAATATTATTTCTGAAAAGTTTAACGGCTGTTGCTCAAGAATAGAATACATTACCTGCTGCCACTTTGTCGACATTTGATCCCAAGACGAAGTCTTAGGAGCCAAACATACATTCACCATGTGAAAAATTAGGCGTTCAGCGTCATGGAAATGTTTCTTCATTATAGTGGAGGCACTAAGATTGCCCTGATATCCATGATGGGCAAAGGATAGATCAGTTGTGCCCTTGGGATATCCAGCAGGAGAATGGCATCATCCAGATGTAGAGTTTGGCGAAGTATTTCTGGAGTGATGACCACTTCTTTGTTGTTGACGACCGACCGGAGAGATGTTTGTTTTGTTCTCCCCAGTGGTGATGGTAACGTTCATCCAAAACTGTTGGAGGGATTCGGCATGTAAAATGGATTGAGAAGAAATGCCGTTTTGTATGGGACTAACCATAAGATCGATAGCAGTATCGAACTTAGCCCCACAGGCGATTTAGTAAGGTAGGCTACACAGTTGTGTCGCGGTTTAATTTGCATGGACGCCATTTAGAAGAGAGAAGTTTTGGAGAGGAACGTTAGGTTTGAAGAAGATGAAGCTTTGAAGGATTAGGTCAGGGATATTTATAGGGTACGGTAAAAAGACAACTGAAGGATGTGGTGTTAGTCATCAGTAGTTTTAAACGACTGTTGACATGGTATTATCCTTTCAGACGTTGAAACACTGAAGTCGTGGTGTTAGGCATCAGTATTTAGAACTACTGAAGACCGTGGTTTTGACTTCAGATGATGAAACAACTGAGGACTTGGTGTTTGTCATCAGTAGTTGTGAAACTACTGAAGACAGTGGTTTTGTCATCAGTTGTTGTAAACAGCTGAAGACTTGGTATTAGTCATCAGTAGTTATAAAACTACTGAAGACATGGTTTTGCTTCAGTTGTTTAGAATGAAACAGCAGTTGTTGAAACAACTGAAGAGAAAGTTCTCTAGTAGTTTTCGTCAATTCATAGCCTTTCAGCTGTTTCATACTGTCCTCAACACTTACTCATCAGACTTTGCATCTGCTTTTCAGGTGTTTCATAGGACGTCAGTACTTATCTGTTTTACTGATTTCAGTAGTTGTAACTACATCAGTAGTTTGGAACAGATAAAGTACTTCAGTACTTGTGAGGCATTTAGCCATCAGTAGTTATAAAACTACTGAAGGTGAAAGGACTCATCAGTACTTATATGTGACATGGGTACCAATGATCACCAGTAATTACTACTGAAATCATCAGTAGTTGTCACTTATTCTAGCTGCAGCATACCAAGCCTTAACACAAGGTTTTGGAAAGTAGAACTATCCAAAGGCTTAGTAAAAATATCTGCAAGCTCATCAGCACTAGGCACAAACTTAGGATCAATCAGACCTTTTTCAAAACAATCCCGAATAAATGATGTCTGATCTCTATATGTTTGGTCCTAGAGTGCTGGACTGGATTTTTGACAATACACAGAGCTGAAGCACTATCCATTAATAATGGAGTCTTAGTCTCTGTAATGCCATAATCCAGAAGTTGGTTCTGAAGCCAGAGTACCTGAGAAGTACAACTTGCAGCAGCAATGTACTCGGCCTCAGCAGTTGATGTAGCAACAGATGTTTGTTTCTTACTCTGCCAAGAAATCAAACAGTTGCCTAGGAATTGACAACCACCAGAAGTTGACTTTCTAGTTAACTTGCACCCTGCATAGTCACTATCTGAAAAAGCAACTAATTTGCAAGAGTGTCCAGTGGAATACCATAAACCCAGAGATTGTGTACCTTGCAAATATCTAAAGATTCTCTTGACTGCAATCAAATGAGACTCTTTAGGAGCAGCCTGAAATCTAGCACAAACACATGTAGCAAACATAATATCTGGTCTAGAAGCTGTTAAATACATCAAGGACCCAATCATACATCTGTAAAGCGTTTCATCAACAGCTTTACCTTTCTGATCAGCATCCAGTTGTGTGGTGTTGCACATGGGAGTAGAACAGGGCTTACAGTTTTGTAAATCAAACTTATTCAAAAGATCTTTTGTATATTTTGACTGATGAATAAAAGTTCCATCAGCCTTTTGTTTGATTTGCAAGCCTAGAAAGAACTGTAATTCTCCCATTGCACTCATTTCAAACCTCTTTTTCATTAATGTTGTAAAATCATCACACAACTGGGGATCAGAGGATGCAAAAATAATATCATCAACATAAATCTGAACAAGTAGCTTATGCTGATCCACCTTCTTAATAAACAAAGTTTTATCAATGGAGCCTCTAGTGAAATTATTCTTAAGAAGAAAAGTAGAGAGTGTCTCATACCAGGCTCTAGGAGCTTGTTTCAACCCATAAAGAGCCTTATCAAGTTTGTACACCCATTCAGGATGTTTATTATCCTCAAAGCCTGGTGGTTGACACACATAAACTTCTTCCTTTATTTTACCATATAAAAATGCACTTTTGACATCCATTTGGAAAACTTTAAGATTGTGGAATGCAGCATAGGCTAAGAACAATCTGATTGCCTCTAGTCTGGCTACAGGGGCAAAGGTTTCATCATAGTCAATACCTTCTTCTTGTGAAAACCCCTGTACAACCAGTCTAGCCTTGTTCTTAACAATAAGCCCATTTTCATCGGTTTTATTCCTAAACACCCATTTAGTGCCTATTGCACACTTACCTGGGGGAAGAGGAACAAGTTCCCACACTTGCTGTTTCTTGAACTGAAGTAGCTCAAGCTGCATAGCTTCAACCCATCCATTGTCTCTCAAAGCAACATGGTAGTTCTTTGGCTCTAGCTGACTGATGAAGAGAGCATAGAAGCAGAAGTTAGACAATTGACTTCTGGTTGAAACACCAGCATTGATATCACCAATAATCTGAGACATGGGGTGATTCTTCAGTTCTTGATAAACAATGAGATCTGTGCAAGTGTTTGTAGAACCTTCAGCAGCAGCAGATGTTGATGTAGACTCTTGAAACCAAGAATTAGATGGTAACTCAAAAGATGTAGAGGAAACAGAGATCTCATCAGCATTTGTTGTGGATGGAACTGCTGAAGCTACAGGAACATCAAGTTTAGCAGACACAGGCAGTTGGTCACTAAACTTGAATAGGTGAGTATTGATATTATCATCATCATCATCAATACCACCAGGTGGAAGACATGCTGCAGAAGATGATTTAGCCACAGGATCTGCAACAGCTGGAGGTTGATAAGGAACATATTGCAGTATGTCCAAATCAAACAACTCCACAGGGTTTTGTGGAATCTTGTCCAAAGGAGATTCATTAAACTTCACATGCAAAGTCTCTTCAACTATCTTTGTTCTGCAGTTGAAGACTCTGTATGCCTTGCAAGTAGATGAATAACCAACAAAATACCCAGCATCCACCTTAGGATCAATTTATGGAGTTGATCCTTTGTGTTGAGAATAAAACAGGGACACCCAAATGCTTTGAAAAATGAAATTAGAGGAGCCAAATGATGGAGAACTTCATATGGAGTCTTCATCAACCTCTGATTTACTAAAACTCTATTTTGCACATAGCAAGCTGTGTTGACAGCTTCAGCCCAAAAGGTCAGTGGCAAACCAGAGTCAGCCAGCATGGACCTTGCAGCTTCAATGAGGGTCCTGTTCTTTCTCTCCACTACTCCATTTTGTTCTGGAGTCCTTGGGATGCTAAACTGCCTTTTGATTCCCTTTGAAGATAGAAGTCATCAAGTGTATGTTTTCTGAATTCAGTTCCATTATCACTCCTGATACACTTGACTGGAAGGGAATACTGCTTCTCAATATACAACACAAAGTTAATAACCTTCTGAGCAACCTCATCCTTTGAATGTAGAAAGAAAGTCCATACAAATCTGGAGTAATCATCCACAATTACCAGACAGTATTTCTTCTTGGCCATGCTCATCACTCTCACAGGACCAAATAGATCCATATGCAGTAATTGCAAGCAGGCAGTGGACTTAGGCTCTTCAATAGGAGGGAATGAGACTTTGTGTTGTTTTCCTTTTAAACAAGCAGTGCAGGTTTCATCACAGTGGAACTCCTTTATTGGTAAGCCTCACTAAACTATTGTGGATAAGCTGATTCATGTTTTTGAAATTAACATGACCCAGCCTTCTGTGCCACAGTTTAGATTCTTGAGAAGAGGCTTTGGAAAATAGGCAAGGATTGCCTTTGAGATCTATTTTCTTGGAAAGATCTAAGGCATACACTCTTCCTGTCCTGTTGGCTCTCAGGAGAGTGTGATCATCCAACACCTTGTCAATCAAATGCAAACTTTGGATGACAGAATCCTACAGTTCTGACTGGTGAAAAAGCAACATGGCCTTTATCACACATTTGACTGACACTCAAGAGATTGTACTTGAGATTTTCCACATGATTAACATCATCAAATTTGATTTCTCCATTGGAGACAAAGCCATTACCAATGATGTAACCCCTAGCATCATTGCCAAAAGAAACAAACCCTTCTTCTTTCCTTGAGAGTATTCATAAAGAAGAGAGATGTTCCCAGTCATGTGCATAGATCCCCCACTGTCTACATACCAGATGCTACTTTGGCATGTTGGAACCCTGCAATAATAAACAATCAGTTAGTTTTGGAGACCCAAACCTTTTTGGTTTTGGGCCTGGTCTCATCAATAGATGGTAAACTAACAGGTTTATTAGAAACAACAGCTTGAGAGGAAGAAGATGGTGAAGAAGAGGAATCCTTTGGCTTGGACCTCCTTTTCTGTGGTTTCAACATAGGAGCATCTAATTGGTTAACTCTACCCACAATGTTGTGAACCATCATAACCAGCTGTGTCTGATTTTGTGATAAGCTTTCAGCTCATCAACACATTGCCAGTGGAGTTTGATAAGTTCCTATGTTGCACCTTCTTCTTCTGAGCACTCTCAGCTGTCACCTGTTTAACCCCTTCCTTTTTGGATTTCTTTGAGGACTTAAGGGTTACAGGATTTGATGTTGCTGATACAAATGTGTTCTCAAACTCATTTTTCATTTTTACCATTTTCTCTTTAATTTCTTCTTTTTTTGTTTGAGTTTGGAACCTCTTTTGTACCAGCAATCATCTGTAAGATGATTGAACAAACCACATACTTCACATGGTTTCTTCTTCATCTTAGGTTGATCATCAACTAAAGAGGTGAACAACTGAAGACTTGTTCTTCAGTGCTTTGGAAGCATTGTTGCTTTCTTGACTCCTCTTTAGTAGTCTTCAAACTCTTTCTACTGACAGTTTTCTTCTCTTCAGTACTGGTAGTAGTTGAGTTTGAACTTCAGGTGTTAAATCCTGCTCTCTAGTCCTTTCAGGACTTTCAGAATTAACTCCTGAGTTGATCAACTCATTGATCATGTGAGTGTCAGCATTTGAACCATCAACATCAGCTGATAGGTTCTGAGAGGGCTTGATGCTGACTTCTACTTCTGATTGTGCTGTATCAGAAAGTAGATCACATGATGAGATGGATTGGTTATTACTCTCACCATCAGATTCTACCTCTGCTCTTGGAGTAAAATCTGTAGGTGGAGCAGTGTGATTGTAACCAATGCCAAACTTCACATTGGAAGCAGATTGCTTACTAAGAAGCATTTCAAAACCTTTGCATGATTGTACCCATCTATCACACTCTACCTGGGTAACTGCAAGGTTTTCTTTGAGATCTTTATACTTCTCTAGAAGTATCTCTTCCCTAGCCTTATCATCAGTTATTTGGCATTTCAATTTGTAAATCTCATCATTTTTATCATTAAGCACAGACTCAAATTCAGCTTTGTTTTTGGAAATTATTTGTTCTAGCTCAATGTTCTTGTTGATTAAAGCTACATTTGCTTCTCTAATAGATGCAAATGCTGCTATGCATGTTTCTGAACATAATTTGGCTTTTGCCTCAGAGGATACCTGTGATACCTTTGGTGTAGAGGCATTAGAGGATGAAGTATCAGCAGAATCCAAAGCCATAGAGCTAGATTTCCAAATGGACTTTCACCACCATGTTGACCAGCACCTGAGAAAGTTGTTTCATGACCAGACAAGTCATCTGGTAAACTGCTCCAGTCAACAACTCCTGGGGTGAAAAAGCTGTGTTGTTGAGGTTGAGTTTGTTGATGAGATTGGGAAGGCTGTGGTTCAGGCAATGCTTGTGTTTGTGTATGCAATTGGAGCTTGAACAGGATTTGGTTGAGGCATATAATAGCAGGGATAAGGATATGACATTTGACCCTGGGGAACAAAGTATGCAGGAGATCTAGGATGTGAATAATGACCAGAACCAGCAGGATGTTGCCCTCTGTTTTGTGGACTAGTACTAGGAAAAGTCACAAAGGGTGCAGAGGAGTTAGATCCAGTTGATCTACACTCTCTTGCAAAGTGTCCTAGCCTTTGGCATTTGTGACACCTCAACTTACTCTTGTCAAAACCAACTTTGGTTTTGCCAGAGAGTCCAGGAAATTTCCTGCCAGTTCTCTTATAGAACTTCTGAGATCTGATATTAATCAGTGTCATTTGGCTCAGATATCCATCTCTTCTAGATCATCATCAGCTATTCCTTTCAGATCATCCATGATGAAGCATAAATTGTCACTATTACTGCCAAATGACTCTCAATACCAACAAATGCATGATCAGAACTATTTGAAGAGAAATCTATATGCTCATCATAATTGCTTTCAGATGCAGCATATTCTGACTCATGACCAACCAAGGCAGTATTCCCTGGTACAAAGTCATCAGTGAGCTTTCCTGATGAGGACAGTTTCCTCTTCTGCTCTATCTCTCTTTCAAATGTAAGTAGTTTCCCATGAAGTGGGTGAGAGATAGACCATCCAGATTTGCACTGGAGCGTAGAACAATAGTGTATGTGTCCCATCTCTCAGGCAGTGATCTGAGGAATCTGTTGTTCATCTGGCTATTGGTGTATTCCTGTTTCACCATTTTCAGCTCAGATATCAAGCAGGAAAAGCGCTCAAACTGTTGAGTCATGTCTCACCCTTTCTATGAGAGAATGTCTCATATTGTTGGGCAAGGATTTCTCTATTGTTTGCTAAGACCTCATCTGTGCCACCGAATTGTTCCTTCAGGGCATTCCAGAGATCATGAGCAGTTTCATGATGCATAAGCCTGAATATATTTCATTAGGCAGTGCCATGGCCAGAATTCCATGGGCTTTAGCATCAATCTCAAAGTAGTTTCCGATCTTCATCAGAGTATTGTTCCTTCTTCTTCGGAACCATTTGATTGGTTTCCGGATTGTTCACCATAGGCTTATGTGGACCATGTACCACATATGTCCAACACCTGAACTGTTAACAGACAGGTGATGAAGCATTCTTCGTTGCCATATGTTATACTCGGTCCTAACCAGCATCAGAGGCTTGGTTGAGGAACCGGTATTGTGAGGATCATTAGAAGGAGTCGTCATCTCAGATTCAATCAAATTCGGTTAAGCTAAAACAGATTTAGAACAAAACACAACAACCAATTGAACCAGAAGATCTCAAAATAAATGAACGAAAGCGACAGAAATTCAATAATCTATAACCAGTTCTTGCGAATACGCTAATTCAATCAAACACAGATATCAATTAGCAGTTTCAATGATCAATTGTTAGATCGATCAATGATTAACCGCTCTGATACCACTTGTTAGGATCAGTGATCTATGTTTGATTGATTAAAGAGTATAGCAGCGGAAATCGAACAACGAATTAGTCGATTCACAAGAACGAACGATATTCAATAAAGAACAAAGACGGTTATAGAGAGAGAATTTCAGCAAATATATTTCATTCAATATTCGCTTTCGTGGTAACAGAATGTCACTTACAATTAGGTTGACACCTCCTTATATAAGAGATGTGACGTCTGCTGATGTCACTTGATAGTGACATCTAACAGATTTATTACAACTGAACACAACTACTACTGAAGATGTCAAAAGCTGACATCTCCTTACAAAAATGCTAAGTGTTATCAGTTGTTATAACTACTGAAAAACATAAAACTACTGAAACTACAACGACTGAAGAACAAGCTCTTCAGTCGTTTTACAAAACTACTGAAACTAAAAATATAAAACTACTGATATCACAACTACTGAAGAAGTACTCTTCAGCATTTTGTGACAAACTACTGAAACTTCAGTACTTGATCTTCAGACTTTGAACTTCAGATGTTTCATCAGCTGATGACTTCAGTAGATTCATCAGCTGATGTCTTCAGTCTTTGTCTTCAGACTTTGTACATCAGTTGATCTTCAGCACTTGTAAACTTCATTCACTGTTTGTACTTCAGTACTTTGGTCTTTCAGCTTCAGCACTTGTGTTCTTCAGCTGTTCAGCTTCAGTACTTGTGTTCTTTAGCTGTTGTACTTCAGCACTTTAGTTCTTCAGCTGTTGAAGTTTTCAGCACTTGATCTTCAGCTGTTTGAAGTCTTCAGCACTTGTCAAACTACTGATGAAGCTTTCAGCAGTTGTTGTGATACCATGTGGGACTTAGAGGTTTTCTGATCTTGGCTCATGGTTCTTTTGGTCCAACACCTCGCAGATCAAGAATCATTGTTAGCTGAGTCTTGACCTGCTGAAGGAGCAACATCAAACTTACTCTTTGGTAATTTGGATCTGTTTTTTTTTAACATTCGACACATAAGTCATTAGTAATTAAACAAATATTAATGCATTCACTTAATATAAACATTCAATACATCATTTTCAATACAGATTCAAATACAAAAGTAAATAAATACATAAACTTCTAGTCTTTACTTTTATCCTGTATCATAGTATCATCACTTGGAGGAGCAGAAGTTGAAGCTGATTGATCTTGTCTGTTCTTTGACCTTTTCTCATGACCTGTAGCAGAGGCCGATGCAGCTGTATCCTCCTCCTGCTTCATCATCATCGTCCTTCTCCTCTGTCTATCTCCTTCGGTTTCTTCATTCTCCTCAGTATCACTCTCAACATCCTCATCATCATCTTCATCATCATCTCTGTCCCCTTCATTGATCTTTATGGCTCCTCTTAGATCCTTTCAGTTTTAACAGGATAGTCTTCTTTACCTTTTCCAACTCCTCTATTTTCTTGATGTGAGACACTATGTTTTGAGTTGGGCTATCTCAGTGCTCTGAGCAGCCATCTGTTGGGCTTGCTCCTCTATAACTCGAGCCTGCTCTGCAATTTAGTGAGATTGTGCAGCAGTCAGGTCAGTAAGCTGGCGGATCTGGGCTGCCTTTTCTTCATCTGCAGCAAGTAAGCGCATGACCATTCTGTTAAGCGTAGATAGTTGTTCCTCTACCCCGATTGGAGGTAGAGGTGATCCATAAGTATGTGAGGGATGGGCTGGGGGTATTGCTTGGTGTGAAGTGGTGGTGGTGGTGGTGGTGGCTGTAGTAAAGATAGGTCTGTGAAATGATGGAGGTGATGTAGGAGTAAAGGATATGGTGGTGGATGGAGTCTGTGCGGTTTTGGGAGGTATGGTGGTGGCTATGGTAGCTGTGGTGGATGTGGTGGCAGTGGTGTGTGTGGTGGCTGTGGTGGGTGTGGTGGTGAGGAAGGTCACCCGACGCTTCTTCTTCTTCTGACCATGGGGTTTAGCCATTCTCTTCCTCATCGTCCCTGTTGAGGTGGAAGCTACCCCTATAACCCTGCCTGCGGACCCCGGTGCATAGCTTGGGTCAGTATCAGTCTCTCCGGAGTCTCTCGGGTGTTCACCAACCACCCTCAGCCCATGTTTTGTGGGAACAACTTTGCTTCCCACAGTTCGCGTTAGGGGCTCCTCATCCGATTCATCCTCCTCCTCCGCACCCTGAACAAAATCCTGATGAAATCCAGCTGACTTGGCTACTTCTCCAGCTGGGACGGACACTAGAGGAACAACATCAAACACAGTGCCTCTAGGTGGAATAGGCATACCGTCTCCAGCATCCCCACTGTCATCATCATCTGAGTCATGAGAGGGTAGAGCAATCTGTTCCACATTAGAGTCACTATCATCGTGGCGCCACTTTCTCTTTGCTGGCACCACGTAGTCATCCCGGGCAAGATGACCAAACAACCTCCTGACAGGAGGTTTCACTTGCTTCCCCTTGTACACTTTCATCCTCCCCAGGGTAGTATCATCCATCACCTCGAGGACTACCGCATCCTCCTTCTCCTTCGGCAGGGAAGGAAGCTTCTGGTTTATGATCATCTGCATAAACCTCGGGTACATACATAAGCCTTCCTTCCCTTTCCCTCGATGTTCTCCACCAGATAGGTGAAGATCATCTTGGAGAAGCTAAACGGATGGTTCAGCACCAACGCAACATATGCGTTCTGCATCTGGTCAGATAGCTCATCAAAACCTCCCTTTCTGGAAGCTATGCACTTAAGCAGCACGTGCGCAAGATATTTAAACTGGGGACAGAGGATACTTTTGTTTTGTACCCCAGCATTTGTGTCCCCAGAGTACTTGGCTCTAAGAAAGCATCCTCTGACTGTGAGGGGGTGTAATCGAGTCGGACAATCAGTGTCATTCCCCAACTGTAATACGATCCTCAGATCCTCCTCTGATATAGTAATAGCCTCTCCAAAGATGGTACTTCTGATGCAATGAGGCTCAGATGATCTATCGACTGTAGCGCCTTCCAAAGATGGTACTTCCGATGCTGGATGGATCGATAAGGAGTACAAGGAGTAGATATGGCATGTGCAATTCTCGATCTCAGTAGAAATGTGATGATGCCAGAGAAATCGGCAGCGTTTCTAGATGTCAAGTCCAGATGAGCGCATATATTGTGCTTCATGCTCATAATCCATCGACTCACCATCTATTACACAAAAATAGTAAACATTAGTACCATTGGCTAAGAACGTCATGAAAACCTTAAACTTGAAGAAAATCTTTCTGTCATGCGGTTGAGATTGTGCGACTGAGTTCAGTTGTGCGATTGAACAGTGCGACGACTGATCCCATGCGTACCACTGAGTGTGCGACTGGGCTCATACGTATGTAACCTCATGCGGTTACACCAGTCGGGCGACTGAACTTCATACGCATGGTTCAGTGGTGCATTTAAGCAGTTTGAACCCTTCAGTCGTGCGACTGAGGTTTATCACTCTGTCCATTCGCATGATGTACTGACTGTTCAATTCAAAACCACTTTTTCACCATTTTTGAGTTTTAGACATCGTTATCTGGTTCATTTGACTCGCAATCCAGTCTTATACCACCTAACATCTTTACTTTCATTTGTTTGAGTCATTTAGGTAGGTTATTTAGTCACTTAAGTCTTGGTTCTTTTGCGAGTCCGAATGTACCAATTGTTTCATCAAATTTAAAGTTATGGGAGTGCTTCTATACCGTAAATTACTTGTAGAGTCGATGTAGATGGTCAGTAATCAAGAAACGGGGGGTTTAGAGATCAAATGAAATTTTTGCAGAGTTGTGTTAAGTCGTGCGATTCAGGGTTATTTTGAAGGTGGTGAGTCTCTGTGACCGACCCCCTCTATTTATACTAACCCTAGACTCAATCGTGCGACTGAGCTCATACGCACCTTTCAGTCTTGCGAGTGGGACTCAGTCGTGCGATTGGTTCAGTCGTCCTCTTCAGTCGTCCGACTGGATCTCAGTCGCACGACTGACTCACTCATCCGCCCTTAAGCATCCGAATGGGCCAATCTTATAGGCCATTCGGTTGGATGGTCCATATTCATGGTCCATTCGTACGAATGGCTTCCATTCGTATGATTGGTCCATACGTATGGTCCATTCGTGTGCAAATAGGTCATAGTCATAAATTTTCTGCCAATTTTAATATTTAACTTTTTTTTAAACCCTTTAATTTCAGAAATTAACGTTATGAGCATTTGATCATCTCAGACATGATCGTTTTAATGAGTTGATCCCTTACTGATTTTCTGATGTAGTCTGACAAACAAACACACTAAAAACGACTAACAAAAAATTAAACAAACAAAAAAATTAAACTAAAGAATCAAAATAGGAACTGTTTTTGCTTTTTGGGAGAGATAAGTCCTGAGATGGAAATCTACTGGATTTGTTTCCGGAATAGACAGCTTCAACTTAGATTGACCACACCTGGACCAGGCCAATTTTGGAATCATATAGGCAAGTCAAATCATTTGGGACTTGTTTGTCAAAATCTTTTGATGCTCTATTCTTGGTTTTCATCCAGAGTCGTTAGCAGCTTTTAGGAAATCATGCTGGAACTCTTAGATTACCACATTGATTTGAACTTTCAAGAATTGCAGCCACAATGATTGTCAATATGTTTGTCCTCTTAAATCCATACGTAGACTTTTGACACAGACTGGTGATAGATTTAGGTTTAATTATTTCAACTAACATTTGTGGATCCCACACTTATATGGTAATCAACATTCCTCAGGAGCTTTTGAGCGGTCTTACGGTTACTTTTTACAAGGAGAGACTATTCTTAGAGCTTTCAAAGAGAAGCCAGTCCTCAGGTCAGTGCCATCGCACAGCAGAGAGGCGGCAAACAACAAGGAATTCTAGAATATCTAGGTTATGCTTATCCTCAGGCCAGTGCCATCGCACAGCAGAAAGGCACACAACCTATCTCGTTGTTAGAGCAGCTTAATTTTATTTTGCATCAAATGCACCAACAACATACGTCATTAGCTTGATATCATTTTTCTTTCATTTTTTTTTCTCGTGCTTTGCTCTGTTTATGGTCATCTGCACACATTTGTGGCTTTACATGCACATTACCCCTTATTGGAATATTGTCGATTGTGTTAACCAGTGATAAGATGGAAGCCCACAGTCAGTTGTGAACAACTTAGTTTGATCTTGAGATCACGAGTTAGGTCTAATCATCTATTGTATGGAATCTACCGACATATCAATTGTGGTCTAGCAACCTCTAGGTCTACTCTTATTGTGTTACCTTAGGAGTTACCAGTTTTTCTATCATCTTCCCTTTTATATTGCTTAGACTACACAGACTTATACTTTGAATTTTTGCACCTTTTCTAAATTAACATTTTAAAGTCCCTCTTGACTTGTTCCTGTATACTATCATATTCCAAAGAGTTTGAATCGGTATCATAGATACGGTCTACCTTAAATCAGCTTTCCACTCCTTCTCCCTCGTATTTTTTTTGGATGTTACTTGTTGACTTATTCTCTCCCTAAAATACTAAAATCATAAACCGGTTTAATTATTTTAGGATTTTAATAGCCAGCAAAATAACATGAGTTTAATTTAGACAGACCAAAATAAAACAAATAAAATTAGAAAGACAACTTAACTAACCTACATCGGACTACACATGATCATCATCAGGAATAACATCACTTTTTTTTAACTCCGTTGACCTCTAGCAAATATTGAAAACGTGGTTTATCAAAGGCTTTAGTATAGAGGTCAGCGCGTTGAAAATCAGTATTAATTTTTACCACATAAATTAAGTTTTTTTCAAAGCAGTCTCTTATGAAATGGTATTTAATACCGATATGTTTGGTCTTAGGATGTTGGACCGGATTTTTAGTTACTGCAATTGTAGCAGAGTTATCAACACAAATAGGAGTAGAGAAGAATGTTAAACCGTAATCTCGCATTTGCTATTGAATCCAGATGATTTGTGAACAGCAACTTGCAGCAGCAACATATTCGGCATCACAGGTTGACAATGCAACCAATGTATGCTTCTTACACCGCCAAGTAACTAGTTCTCCCAAAGAATTGACACCCTGCGGATGTAGACTTGTAGTCATCTTGCAGCCTCCGTAATCTGAGTCACTATACGTAGTGAGCTCAAAGTCATCATCATGAGGGTACCACAATCCAAGTGTGGGTGTACCCTTCAAATAACGAAAAATCCTTTTGACCCCGATCAGATGGTTGACCTTAGGCTTAGCCTGATATCTAGAACATAAACATGTAGCATACATGATATCAGGTCTTGAGGCAGTGAGATACACGAGGGATCCAATCATTCCTCGGTACATCGTCGCATCTACAAGATCTCCATTTTCATCAGGTGCTATGTCGTGATTCGTAGCCAGTGGAGTCCCAGCAGCAGATGCATTCTCCATGTCAAACTGACTGAGAATGTCTCCTACATACTTGGTCTGATGTAGAAAGATCTCATTTGGTGTTTGATCCACCTGTAACCGAGAAAGAACTCATCTCCCCATAGCACTCATCTCAAACTCTTTTTCATAACTGCTTCAAACTCTTTGCATAACTCTTCGTTCTTTAAACAAAGATTATGTCATCAACATAGATCTGTACGAGCAGTAGGTTGCCATCTTTTTCTTTAATATACAGCGTGCAGTCAATGACTCCCCTGCGAAAGCCGTGTTTCACAACATGAGTCGAGAGTTTCTCATACCAAGCTCGTGGAGCTTGATGAAGCCCGTATAAAGCCTTGTCGAGCTTGTAGACTCTATCCCGATGATAAGGATCTTCAAATCCCTCGGGTTGACTGACATAGACTGTTCTCTGATTTCCCCATGAAGGAATGCACTCTTTACATCTAATTGATATACTTTAATCTTCATGTACGATGCATAGGCAAGGAAGATACGAATGGCTTCATCCTTGCCACGGGTGCAAACACCTCATTGTAGTCAATTCCCTCGACTTGGCGAAAACCTTGAACCACCAATCGAGCCTTATTCCTGATAATTACCCCTTGGTCATTCTTTCTTGCATTTTAAAACCCATTTGGTGCCAATGACCTTAGCACCTTTAGGTCTATCAAACAGAGTCCATACACCTAACTTCTTGAACTGAAGAAGTTCTTCTTGCATGGCACTCACCCACGCCTCATCATTTAGTGCATCACTGACGTATTTTGGCCCAAACTATGAGACAAAACATCGATAAGCACCATCATGAATATATCCTTTTTCCATAACTGATGCGTAATCAGCTGAGTATAGCTGATTTCGGGTTTGAACTCCTGATCTAACATCCCAATGACATTGTTTAGGGGATGATAGACGTTTAGTCATGATCCTAGAGTAGTAGGAATGCTACCTCAGAGCCAAGACTATGAACATTTGGTTCTGCAGCTGAGGTAGTTGGAGTTTGAGGCTCCGAAGTTGAAGGTACATCACTGGTAGATACTTGAGGACTTTCAGGAACTGGAATCTGTTCTTCCTGACTGTTACAGTTATCTTCTTCATCTTCATCTTTAGAGGAGGAGTCACTATCGTTGACTACTTCCCCTGACTGAATAGATGATTTCCCTGTAAGCTAGATGTTGGTGTATTCAAGATATCATACATCATCCGTGTAGCTAACTCGTCATCTGAGGGAGAGAGAGGAAGTTAAAGACTTGAAGAATCCATCATAGTCGAAAAAGTAGGTGGGTCCTTTTCCAGTAGTGGTGTGGTATATCTCTAAACGTCAACATTACACCATACTTCTACTAGACCCGTTGAGTTGTGGTAAACTCGCTTGTTCGGTATGTTGTATCCTAGAAAGATTCCTTCATCTGCCTTCTCGTTGAATTTACCCTCTTGTGTCTTCTTCAGAAGTGTGCATGGTGCGCCAAATGGTTCGAGATACACCAGATCGGTTTGCGTCTTTGTAGTAGCTCGTAACAAGTCTTTCCGTGGCGCTTGACTATTAGGACTCGATTGAGTGTATAACATGCATTTGCTACTACCTCATTCCAGAATTGAATAGGCAGTTTCGAGTCTACAGCATAGTCCGTGCTGTCTCTATCAAGCTTCTGTTCTTTCTCTCAGCAACACCATTCATCTGAGGTGTGTAGGCAGAAGTGAATTGATGCACAATTCCCTTTTCCTTGCAGTATTCCTCCATCCAATGGTTCTTGAATTCTGTTCCGTTGTCTGAGCGTACTTGTCTAACCTTCAGCTTGTAGAGAGATTCGAGTGTGGTTACCAACTCTTTGAATGATTCAAATGTTTCTGATTTGGATTTCAGAAACATTAGCCAAGTGAACCTTGAGTAGTCATCAGTGACCACAAAGCAGTACAAGTCGCCTACAATGCTCTTTGTACTGACTGGACCAAACAGATCCATGTGAAGAAGCTCAAGAGGAAGTTCTATTGCATGAACTTTCTTTTCCGAATGAGAATTCTTTGTCTGTTTGCCTTTCTTGCAAGCTACACAAAAGTCAGGAAGCTGGAAGTTATTGACATTAATCCTCTCACCAGATCCTTCTAAATCAAGTGATTCATCTTCCTTTGACTAATGTGTCCCATTCTCCTATGCCAGGAGATGGAATCCTTTTCAGTAGCTTTAGATAGAAAACATTGAACCTCATGATCCGTTGTAGAAGCTGTTGACAGATCCAAGACATAGAGATCTTTATATCTTGAAGCAGTCATCAAAACTTGGTCCTCTGGGATCACGTAGTCTTTCTTTAGTACGTAACACTTCTTGTTGTCGAAGATGACTTTAAATCCCTTATCACATATTTGGGAGACAGAAAGTAAGTTATTTTGTAGTTGTTGAACGTAGTTCACCTTATCAAACTTAACTTTCTCATTCCCCATTTCTCCCTGTGCTGTGATATAGCCACCCTTGTTTCCAGCAAACGAAACATGCCCTCCATTTATTTGCTTGACGTTTGATAAAAGAGCCCTGTTTCCTATCATGTGCCTGGATGCTCCGTTGTCTACTATGCCCGTGTTAGTTTCAGCACTGTATCGAACACCCTGCACATACAAGTAAAGGATTAGTTTGGGTTAGGAACCCAAGCCTTTACTGGCTTGGGTTTCCCAGAGGCATCACACATCATAAATTCTACCCATTGACCCTTAGAGGATGAGGGTAGCTCAGGTTCCTTCTTGTCATTATTATCAGACACTGAGGATGTCTTCTCCTTCCATAATCCAGATTTGTGCAATGCCTGTTTGTGATAAACAGTCGACTGACTTACAGGTTGAATTTTAGGTTCACTAGTTCTTCTAGGTGAGTCAGTGAAATCCTCTTAGAAGACCTAGGCTTTGAAACCTGAAGTTCAATCTTCTTACGGGTGTCTGATAGAAGTGACAATAGGAAGCAATGTGTCCATATTCACCACAGTTGTAGCACGATCTGCTATTAAACTTTCTTTGTGGAGAAGTGTGTGACACTCTAGTAACATTACTCACTCTAGGTTTTGACTCTGGTTCTTTGGTTGTTTTCTCTGGTTTAACAAAGTTAACTGTTTTCACCTGTTTAACCTCCTTTTCTTTTTGGTTAATAGTTTTTGACTTGAAGTATGTGAAAGATTAACCTTAGAAGTCCTTTTAGGTTCTGATTTGACTCTGTTTGATCCTGACTTTAAGTTAACCTTTTCAAATTCCTTTTCCACATTAACACTAGACAATTTATCCTTTGCCTTTGAAGTGGCCTCCTTTTGTTTGTTTCCAGAGTCCATAGATGAACATAAGGAATCTGGATCACTAACAAGAGAGTAGACACCACATGATCCTTGATGGGATTACTATTTATTGGTCTAGTCTTATTGTTCATCAAAGTCTCAGGTGGTGGTGGGACCACTTTATAACCCAATCCCTCCCTGTTGTGTCTTTCTCTCACTAAGTGTTAGACTATGTGTGAAGAACTAGTCCAACTGTGCAGTTTCTGTTTTAATGAATTTACTTCTACTTCTAGAACTGCCTTTTGCTTCTTAGTGTCTTCTAGGGAGTTTAGATAATACCTAATGTCATTAGCTTGGTTAACGGCAACTACTTCGGTTTCCCTAAGCTGTTTATTCAAAAGGTCTATCTTTTCTTTATAACTATGCTCATTTGTTTTAACACCCTATTAGCCTCGGTGCACAGGTGCAAATCTTTTACTAAGTTATCATTATGATCTATAACCTAGCAAATTTCATCTATGCTATTCCTAAAAATCACAATCAGAACAAGCATGATTATCAAACATTTGGTCAGTAGTACTTACCTGAGTTGATTCAGAAGAGTTAGCCATCAACGCAGCAGCAGAGTCTCTGGTTCTGGTGATTCTGTCTTTTTTGTCTCTGATGTTGTAGACTCTTCCTTAGGCTTGTAACTGACCTTGGTTGCAGTTGCTTCTTCACTATGTGACATCGCTCTCTCAACTGCTAGATCTCCTTCACTAGCGGATCACTGTCAATGTCTTCTACACTTGCAATGTTTGATTCCCCTGGCGAGACAAACCTAAAGCTCCAATCCTGTCCTTCATCATCATGGGCAGTCAAGGCCTTTGGATCCTTGCTTGATGAAGTAGAACTGGTAGCTTGCTTGTCTTGACGAGTGAAGGACGAGACGGGTTTCCCGTTACCTGTCTTCTTAGGCTTGACACATTCTCTTTTGAAGTGTCCCTTCTCTCCACATTGAAGCAGGTCACTTTGCTCTTGTCAAAGCCAAATGTGGTATCCTTAGTAGCTACTAAAGTCTGTCCGGTTTGTTTTACAAACTTCTTTGCCCTCCGGACAGCACTAGCTAAGGCCCACATTATGTCCATCCTCTCAAGCTCCATTTCGTCCACCTGCTCGTAGTCCTCATCGCCAGATGGCAGTTTCCAATCTTCCCAGCAACAAGTTCATCATAAGAATGGACCATTGCAGCCAAAAGATCCATGTGTTCTCGAGCTACTTCCACAGTCACATTTCCGAGATTCTCGGTCTTCAGTTAGTAGCACTTGTTTCGGATCCAATATGTGGGTGCAAGAGAGTCCCGACGTGTCTGTTCCTGAAGGAGACGCATGTGCAGGGCCCGATGAGCTAGACACAAATGCAGTCTGGAGAGGTGCTCCAGATGTCTTAGCTTGAGGCGTGGCGTTGTACAAGCTGGATTTTGATTGTAAGAAGACTTCTGAGCTCTATACTTCATCCTAAGTGACTCTTCTCGCAACTTAAGAATGAAGTAATTAATATCCAGTTTTGCCAGCATTCCATTCTGTCTAAGGTTAGACACGAATGAGGTCCACTTTTCAGGCAATCCGTCTGCAAAGTTAGTAACTTTCTCTTCCATGGTAGTTGCCACCCCATGTTATGCAGTTCACTCATCAGATGGTAAAATCTATCTATAACCGTCTAAACTCTGTTTCCCATCGATGAGAAATTATCGAATTCCTTCTTTAACTCCTTAGCTTTGATTGCCTTTAATGAAGCATTCCCGTCATACCTCTTTTCTAGCTCTCTCCCAAAGTTTCTTGGACTGCTTATTCTCTGAGTACTGGTGGAATATGTCTTTAGGAATAGACTGTGTAATCAATGCATAAACTCTTTTGCCTGCATTGTATTTAACTTTTTGCACATCTGTCATCCCTCCTAACGTTAGCTTAACTCCATCAGCTCCAACCGGTGTACTATATCCAATCTCGATGGCTTCCCACAGATTCGGATACACTCCATTGAGGTAGATCTCAAAACGTTGTTTCCAGTGGGGAAAGTCATCTAACGTCAAAAGCTTTGGTGGTTTATTATGATTACCCACTTCACTCTCAAGCAACAACAGGTTATGTATCCTAGACTCCTTTCCAGCAGTAAAGGCTGACATTTGATCTTCCATGGCGAATAACTTTAAGTCTAATAAACCAAACTATCACTGGTGCGACTGAAGATGCGAATGGCCTAGTCGTGCGTATGAACTCTGCAACTGGTTCAATCGTGCGGCTGAACTAAGCGATTAGCTCAGTCGTGCGAATGAGTCTGATGAGTATGAGCAATGCGAACGAACGGTTCAGTCTACGAAAGGAGAAACGACTATGTCCAATCGTGCGTCCGGACTATGCGAATGAAGTCCAGTCACGCGAATGGCACACTCGTGCGACTGTGGCTGCTGTTTTGCGAAAATTCCTAGGTAAACGTGTTTTAGCTGTAAAAATTCGAAATTTCGCAAGGTCTAATCGCCTAAGTCCGTAGAAACCAAACTTTGAGAGCAAGGAACGTCCAAGATCACTTTTGATGTAAAAGATTGCGTTTTTAGTGCAAAAACACAAACTTTTTATCAATCTTGATTGAATCACACGTAATCAAGAGCCCAAGCTCTCATACCACTTGTTAGAACCTGGTATTTGAACGAAATACCTAGTGATTAGCGTGTAAACCAGATCGAATAGTGTGGAATCCTATTTGATTGGCGATCCAATCAGTGAGAACACACAAGAATCAATCAAGAATTGAAACTCACGTTAGAAATCGATTGGGAATCGATCTAACTATGAACTTGGAGAACGAATTGTGAGGCTTCTGGACGGCTAGGGTACGTCTGGAGTCGTAAGTAATCAAAAGCTCTCTATTTTTCACGAATTGGTTGTATTTATAGGTTAGTATTATTCAATCGTGCGACTGAACCATTAGTATGGTTCAGTCGTGCGATTGAACCATGCGGTTGATTCATTCGCATGATGAGTATTCAGTCGTGCGACTGAGTCAATCTCATGTTATAATCTACGACTGATCCAGTCTCCTGGTTCCGTCGTGCGACTGAGTCATTCGTATGAAGTTATTCATGCGTATGGTCCATTCGCATGGGCCTCGCATGAGAACTTCATTCTGTTAAGTTGAATGCATTAATTAATAATATAACATTATGTATAACACTTCAAACAACCACAAATCTAATTAACCAATTCAATGTCGACTCATTAATGAAATATGAAACATTATAAATATCAACAAGCAATATCATTTCATTAATCATTTCAAGCATTACCTCAGAATCAGACAAACAAGATCTATTACATTCATATCATGATCTAGGGACATACATGTATCAACAAAGTTTGCTCATGATAGTTTTATACCTTATTTTCAGATTATAGTCATAAATATTCAGGTATTTAGTTATTCCGCATCCGCTGCGTTTCATATTTAAAGGTTAAAACTACTTTTGATTTGTTCAACAAACCAACATTGGCATCTAGAGCCGGATATGTGGATGACTAGTTTCTTTTGTTCTTGTAAAATAGTTTTTATGGGGCTTTAACAACCTTATAGGTGCTGTTTTAGGTGATGATTATAAATCCCCAACCTTTCAAGGTTATATCTAACATGCTTGTGATTAAACCTTGAAAGAAAGATATCAAGTGGTTGAATATGTTTTTGTTTGGACAACAGACCCTAAATTTTTGTTTATGTTGGCTGAAAATTTAAGGTCATACGGGGTTTATTGGTTCTTGAATGTTGTATATGATGATTCATATTGTGCATAACCTAGCCTTGACCTTGTGTTGATTGGTTTTATATGGATATTTGTTTTGATTGATTTCACTCATAATGGGTTGTAATATTATTCTTTTGTGTTTTGTATTTGGATGTAATTTATTTATTCATTCAATGGCAATGTAATAGACAGATTAAGTGTGGTTTTTTTATTAGAAATTTGTTTAAGGATATAAATTTTGTAAAAGAAGATGCACAAGATGGAAGCATAAAAGGAACACACAAGAGAAGACTTGAAGCATTTGGATGCAAGTTCAAGTGGGGGTCTTTGGAGATCTCATCTTTGTGTTGTGTTCAACCCTTAGGAAAGACCAAATGATAACACTTATGATGGCAAACAAGTATTGTCAACATAGTGTTTATGGTTATGCACATGTGGTTGTTTGATATATGCTTTGTTGATTATTCATTTATGTTGATTGTTTGATATATGGATATGCTTAACAATCTAAATAAATTATCATAACAAGCTGAATTTTTTGGTTCCTAATCATTAAGTGACTATAAAAGGTTATTAAAAGGATTAATGATTTCAAAATAAAAGAGGGTTTATTAAAAGAGAACCATAGGGTATCATGTATTTGAAAGCTTGCCAATACAAGGTACATAGAGTTTTCATAACTAGAATTAGTGGAAACTTAAATCCCTTTGAAACAAGTTAAACAACATCCTTTTACACGACACTCGAATCATTTGAGAACTACTTGTGGGAAAAGGTCACCAAACCACTTTTACGGAACTTGTGTGTTTGAGGTGAGCTTAAAATATTTGTGGGATAAAGGTCACCTAACCACTTGTATGTGTAAACCACACGTGTGTGTAAGTAGGACGACTTTTGAATTGGAAACCATGTGCATAGGGTCACCGAAGCATGGCATACAATGGTGTTGATGGGATTTTACATGCCGACTAAACATAAATGTTTAACCGATCCCATAAAGCTAGAAGTTGCAATAGGTTGCAATTGTCAAATCTTGACTACCTTGTTTATTTAAATAATGGGATAAAGGTCACCTAACCATCATTTAAATGTAACGTTGGATTCTAGATTTTAATTATAATTGTCTATGAGACATGTATAGGGTATTATAATTAAAATGCAATTTTTCAGAAATACTAAAATGAACTTTGTAATTTTGTAGTAATGGCCGCAAACAACAATGCTAACCCCTACCGTCCCTACCCTATCACTGAGAACCATCTTAGAAAGGATCGTCTTAACCATAATAACTTTATGGACTGGTATCGAAACATGAGAATTGTTCTCAAGTAAGAGAAAAGGGCCTATGTCCTTGACGATCCTATTCCTGACCAACCCGACCCCGAGGATATTGAGGCCTATAACATTGGCTTCAATACACTGAGGATTCCATGCAGGTTTCCTGCCTCATGTTAGGAACTATGATTCCCGACTCCAAAAGGACTTGGAGCAACTTGGGGCATATGACATAATTACCCAGTTGAAGGAAATGTTCCTTCAACAAGCTAGGGTAGAGCGCTTCGAAACGGTTCGAACGCTTCATGTGTATCGCATGGAAGAAACCCAATCGGTATCATCTTATGTTCTTAAGATGAAATGCCACGTTGATCGCCTCGAGAGGCTTAATTGTCCTGTCTCAAAAGAGCTAGCCACGGATTTGATCCTTAATGGCCTCACTAAAAGTTTGAGACGTTCATGATGAATTACAATATGAACGGGTGGGACAAGAGCATTGGTGAGCTTCATGCGATGCTCTAAACAGCTGAGGCAGGGATGGGTAGAAAGATTCTACTTGTTCTGTCCATCAATGAGGATGGAAATAAGTAAAGGCCATTCCCCGATCCCAAGGCAAATGTTGTCAAAGGAAAAGGGTACATCAAAGGAAAGGAGAAATGAAAGGCTAAAGTAGAACCTCCAAATCCTAAGCTTAAAAAGCCTAAGGTAACAGAGAACAATCCATGCTTTGAGTGTGGAGAGATAGACATTGGAAAGGGAATTGACCAACCTATCTCAAAGAGTTGAGAAACAAGAGGGATGCTGGCAAACCTTAGTATAACTTTCATAATTCACATTGGTTGAAATGTGATTTCTTCAAACACATGGGTATTGGATACTGGATGTGGAACTCATATATGCAATTTGTTGCAGGGGTTCAAAAGAATAAGCACTTCAAGAAGGGAGACACAAGTCTCTACATGGGCAACGGAGCAAAAGTTGGTGTCGAAGCCCAAAGAGAAAATATTTTGAAACTTTCAAATGGTTTGGAAGTTATTCTTAAGAACATTTTGTATGCTCCTAGTTTGACTAGGAACATAATTTTGATTTCCCTTTGAACAATGTGGTTATGAATTAAAGGTTGTTAACAATGGTATTTATGTGTGTATGGATGATGTATTTTATTTCAAGGCTATGCCTTTTAATGGAATCTATGAATTGGTTCATGATAATTCATCCTATAATAGCTCATTATACCAAACAAGCACCAAGAAACTTAAAATGAGTTTAAGTGATTCTTATCTTTGACATTGTCATCTTGGTCACATAAACAAGAATCAGATTCAAACACCTCAAAAGAACGGTCTTTTCAAAAACAAATGAAAATGTTTCATTCGACAAGTGTGAATCTTGTTTACAAGGTATGATGACCAAGTCGCCCTTTACTGGCACTAACGAGAGGGCAAAAGACTTATAGGGAATCATACATTCGGATGTAGGTGGCCCTTTTAAGACAATGACTAGAAATGGTGAAAGATACTTCATTACCTTTACCGACGATTATAGTCGCTATGGTTATGTGTACATGATGACACACAAACATGAAGCTTTTGAAATGTTCAAAACCTTCAAGAATGAAGTAGAAAATCAACTCTATAAAACTATCAAAGTTCTTCGTTCAGATAGAGAAGGTGAATACCTCAATGATGCTTTTCAGTACCATTTAAAAGGTTGTGGGATCATCTCATAACTTACTCCACCTGGAACACCACAACATAATGGTGTGTCTGAAAGGAGAAATCGAACCCTATTGAATATGGTTCAATCTATGATGGCTATAAGCTCAATACCTCTATCATATTATGATTTCGCAATGCTCTCTGTTGCTCGTATTTTGAATATGGTCATGACCAAGATAGTCGATTCACTAAGTGTATATTTCTTGGATAGCCCAAAGATTGTATAGGATACTACTTCTTTGATCCAACAGAGCAAGAGTAATTTTTGCTCGAAAGGTTGAGTTCTTGGAAACTAAGTTCCTTATGGAGGAATAACATATAGAATAATGGAATTTGATAAGGATCAAGATCCACAAGCCGATACACGTTTAGTTGACACGAGCAATCAACAAGTGGTTCTTGATGATGATCAAGAGGTTGATCAATACACACAAAACGTTCGGAGAACTGGTAGAGTTAGCATTCCACCTTAAAGATATGGATCTTTCATGAATGGATGCTATGTGGTTTACTCCGATGAGCCAACCACATACCATGAAGCAGTGTCCAATTCGGATTGTGACAAATGGCCGGATGCCATGAACGTTAGATGCAATCCATGTATGACAATCAAGTTTGGGAATTGGTTGACCCTCCACTTAACTCCAAACCGGTTGGATGAAAATGGGTTTCAAGAAGAAAATAGATATACATGGAAACTTGGATACTTACAAAGCAAGACTTGTAGCAAAATGTTTCATTCAATCTCAAAGGGTTGATTATGATAAATCCTTCTCGCCTGTGGCAATGCTAAAGTCAATTAGGATATTAGTTGCCATAGCTGCATATTATGACTATGAGATTTGGCAAATGGATGTGAAAACTGCTTGTCTTAATGGACATCTCAAAGAGACTGTCCATATGGTTCAGGCAGATGGTTTTGTCGATCCATAACATCCTAAAAGTATGCAAGTTAAAGAGGTCAATCTATGGATTGAATCTAGCATCGAGAAGTTGAAATCAACGTTTTGATGAAGAGATCAAGAAATTTGGTTTCATCAAGAACGCTGACGAGGCATGTGTATATAAGGCGGCTAGTGGGAGCATAATAACATTCTTAGCATTGTATGTTGATGACATACTACTTTTGGAAATGATATTCGAATAATGGAAGGTCTTAAAACCTGGCTTGGAAGTTGTTCTTCCATATCTCGGTGAAGCCGCCTATATTTTGGGAATAAAGATCTATAGGGATAGATCGAGACGGTTGATAGGTTTAAATCGAAGTGCATATATCAATAAAGTCTTGAAAAGGTTCAAGATGAAAAACTTTGAGAAAGGTATGGTACCTATTCAAAGAAGGACAATACTGAGTACATCTCAATGTCCAAGCTTAAAGGATGAGCAAGATCGAATGAAGGACATCCCATATGCATCAGCTATAAGATCCATCATGCGATGATATGCACTAGACTGGACGTGTCATGCGCATTAAGCATAACAAGCAGATATCAGCAGAATCCAGGGAATAGCCAATGGATGGTTATCAAAAGTATATTGAAATACCTTAGGAGGACTAAGGAAATGTTTCTCATATACGGATCTGGTGAAAAGGAACTCGTTGTAAAGGGTTACACGGATGCGAGTTCCAAACCGTTTAAGATGGTTCTCGATCACAATCAGGGTATGTCTTCATTATGAATCGAGTAGCATTGTCACCTACAAAGTCCGAATACATAGCCGCATCATCAGCAGCTCAGGAAGCTGCATGGATAAAGAAATTTATTGCCTACCTAGGGTAGTCTCTACCATTCAAGACCCCTAGAAATCCTTTTGTGATCACAAGGGTACAATTTCATAAATCAAGGTACCTTGTCCTCTTCAAAAGGCTAGGCACATTGAGCGGAAATTCACTACATAAGGGATGAGGTTGTAAAGGGAAAAATATGTATTCGTAAAGTTCACACCGATCAATACATTGCGGATCCACGCACGAAGCTCCTTGAAAGGACAAAGCATGAAAGTCATACTTGTGCCTTAGGACTTCGATATTCTAGTGACTGGAATTGATCTGTTTAGTATTAAAAGTTTGAAACAATGTAATATTTTAACTCTTTATATACTTGTGATATTTTGAGTTATATTCATTTTAGCATGTATAGATCCATGAATATGTTATTATTCTAAATGTCCGTAGTCGGTCATGTTTGTGGGAACAAATATGAATGTAAGACTATTATGAACATGGATTGGTGGATATTCATAAGGAATGAATATAGAGCAATTGGTTGTTGCCAAGGTTCATAGATATTTGTGGGATACAAATATTGGACTGACCCACATCTCAATTTTACTACATGGAATCTTCTAGATTGATCATAAGTAAATTTGAGTAAAGGCGAATATCATTTGGTATCCTCCGACCTGAGATACATATTGGGTTTTGATATTCACCAAATGTTATACTTTGAGCTAGCTCTTCACTCCTCTGAAATAATGGGCAATACATAAGGCTATGTTGAGGTGTGACACGAGGTGATTGTGAAAAACGTATGTAGTCAAGATGGAATTTGTTCCTCTTATTCGTTGAGAGCAAGATGTCTAAGGCCTGATTAAGTTAAATCAACAAGGACTGATCATTCTATGTCCTTGGATTTAACAGACATCTGTAACAAAAGGATAAATGATTCATTCACCTAAATCATTTCATGTTGGATACTTGAAGGGGATGGTGTTATTGAATGGCTTTAAGTCATTCGTATTAAGGGTAGTAAACCGTTGTTAGGTGGTATTTACTGCTTGCATCAATGTTCTATGAATCTTGTGCAAGTGGGAGATTGTTGGATTATTTATGCCCAAGAGACATAGAACATTGATGTGGTTAGTACGTTATGATCCAAGTCGGGTCATACCCAAAAACAAGCTTAGCAAACACCAATTAATATTTAATTGATGATATGATCATACAATTAAATAAATTCACCAATTTAGAAAATAGGTTTTCTAAATAAGTTGCATATGAGATTGAACAACCTATAGGATATTTTCTTCTTGGATATTATTTGTAATGTTGTTTAAATTGGTTAAATAACATCAAATAATAGGAGTGTGTGTATAAGTTATATAATTAAAGGGCTCATTACATAACTTATTCTAATTATTCATTTATAAAAATTGGGTTTTGGTTTTGGGGGGAAAACCCCATCTAAACACAAGTTTCGGCCACCCCCTTTTTGGGTGTGTGTGTCTTGCTTGTATTTGAGATACCATACTCCATGAACTCACACATAGACACTCCATCTAGCTCTCTCTCTCTCTCTCATATGCAAAAGGGTCACAAGAACATCAACTCTTCTTATGGAATAAAGAGTTCAAGGCTGAAAAGGGTCCAACACCCTTCTTGATTGTTCACGGCTGGAACAAGGCTCCAGCAGCCTTATTGATCCGATTTTGGTGCTCAAATCCTAGCAACAAGGTGTTTGCTTGATGCTTGAGGGTATGGATGCTTGAGGACACCTCTCCTTGGTGTTTTGGTCATTCAAGAACCTCATCTTCTTCATCAAAATTCGTTTTTCAGCAGCTTACAAAAGGTAGTATGTATGGCTTGTTTTGGGTTGTTATTTCTTGATGATAGCTAGTTCAAACACGTATATATGATCCTATGTTCTTGGGTTTGCTGATGATATGTTAAAAGCCTTAATTTCTCACATTACTAATCATAATATTAAGGTATTTATCCGCTGCGTTTTCATAATTTAAAAGGTTAAACTACTTTGATTTGGTTCAACAAACCCAATAGTAGGATGTAGTATAAGTATCTCATGTTCTTGTAACTTTATCTTTATGCTTTGTAACACTTGTAATAGAACATTGAGAAAGCAATATACTGTAATCTTGAAAACCATCTCCTTGTGTATCTTGCTCTTGTGTTTTGTCTGTTAATTACTTGTGCTCTTAGTGTCTTTACTTGTGGTTAATCCAGTTTGCTGTTTGCTTAATTTTAGTTACTCTCTTCTTTGTGTTGTTGTGTTGTATTTATTGGACCCTTGAAAGGATCATAGATGCCAACTCAATGGGTGATTTGATGATTGTTCTATTGAAATCCCTTAAGTCCAAGAAGAAATGCGGATGAAGAATCTGCTAAGAAGAATAAAGTATTGTCTCCCGCATTTGTCAAATGCGGAAGGCATAGAACAAATACGGACAAGTATTTGTTCTTCCGCATTGACAAATGCAGAAGACGAAGAATAGATGCGGACAAGTACTTACTCTTCCGCATTGACTAATGCGGAAGACAAAGTAAATGCGGACAAGACTTTGCTCATCCTCATTGACAAATGCGGATGACCGAACAAATGCGGACAAGTATTTGTTCATCCGCATTAACCAATGCGGATGACCAACATACTAATGCGGTTGATCAAGTGAAGAAATTCTGATCAAGTTAACTCATCCGCCTTTGTCAATGCGGATGAACAAGCAAAGATGCAGATGAAGACTTAGACTAGTTCTAATGTAATAGGTCATGGGTAGTTTAGTCATTTTGTAAAAAGCATCTTGTCTGCCTATAAATAGAATAGATACCTCGTACATGAGGTGACATCTGATAGATAGAGAATTTTTGTTGTAATTATTCTTTGTAATTTATCAACTTTCATATATCAATACAAAAGCATTTATGAGTATTTTTCTTGCATTGAATGTTATTTGATTTTTTGTTTCTGCCACTTAATCATTGACTTGGTTACCATATTCAATTCATAGTAAGAATATCACTCTTACTCAACACCAGTCAAATGGTATCAGAGCTTTGGCTCTCGATTCTTTTTCAGATCTGCGAAAGAACTGAATAGAATTCGATTGATCCGGTAATCGAGTTGCTAGTAGAGTATATCATATTCTCTACTCAGTAAACAACAAAAATTACTCTTGTCAACACATACTCATCAAAATACTCACAACACCAAGAAACTCAAGAAACTCAGTATCATCACAGATCTGTTTCTGAATTCCGTTGGAACTGTTTGGACTAAATTGGACTAATCAATCTGAAAATCATCTAAATCTATATTATACAAGTTAAACACATAGTTATAATGGATTCTAACAGCTACTCAGAACTTGGTCATACACCTAAACCTCTTATGCTTAAACATAAATCTGAGTTTAAACAGTGGAAAATCAGGTTTAGAAATTACATCATAGGTGTAGATCCTGATTTCTGGATATCAATATGTAAGGGGCCACACATCACCGTTACTCTGTCTGCAGATCAAGCTGCAATATACAAAACTGCTAGAATACCCATTGAAATCTGACCTTAGATGAAGAAGACTATAAGAAAATCAACATAGACCTCAAAGTCTACTCAATTCTGACTCAAGCACTCAAGATGGATATGCTAAAAAGATTGAGAAGTATGGAACTGCAAAACCTATGTGGGATGCACTCAAAATCATGTGTGAAGGAAGCAATGAAGTGGCTGAAATCAACAAAGACAAGCTTGTTAATCAATATGAAACATTTCACCACACCAAGGGAGAATCAATCTCTAAGCAACTGCACAGATTTGTACAGTTAGTAAATGACTTGGAAAGCATGGGAGTCACTTACAAAATTAAAGAACTAAACAAAAAGATGCTTCATAGTCTCCCTGAAAGATGGAAACGGAATGTAACCATGCTAAAAAATACTCTTGATCTTGAGAGTACTACTCTAGACATCATGATAGCCAAAATTGAAGCTTTAGAACTCGATGAAAGAAGTAGAATTCTTGGTGGAGCTAGAGTAATTGAGGCTTACAAATTTCCATTAGAATCTCATTCTATGGAAAATGCATTCATCACTGAGGAGGATGATTTTATCTCATCTAGAGATCAAATGAACAATACTGGGTTCATTGCAACTCCACCAATCAATCATCCTTCAACCTTATCTCAACCTCCTGGAGTCACTGCTGCTCCTCAAAATCCCAGAGTCAATAATGTTCCTCAAACCAATCCTGAAGACTCAAGATTAGAATAATAAAAGGCAACCTACAATGCTTTTGTTGCAAGCTTTGAAGCGTACTTGGGAGGAAGACTCACTTCTGCTTATCTCATTCAAGAAGATCTGGAAGAAATAGATCAAGATGATGTGGAAGAAATAAATCTACAATGGCAAATGGCCATGATTGCAATGAGAGCTAAGAAATTCTTCAGAAAAGGAAGAGAGCTGAGCCTGAATGAGAATACAAATCTTGGATATGATAAATCCAAGGTGAAATGCTTTAGCTGTGGCATGGTTGGCCATTTCTCAAGAGAGTGCAATGCCCCCAAGAGAAACAACTATCCAAGGAACTCTTCAGGCCAATCATCCTCACAGCCTAACTCAAGCTTCCACTCCAACAACCAATAACAGCAGTATCATCAACACCAATCATATCAGAATCCACCCCAACTGACAAATCAAGCTCATGGAAGTAGACAATCTTCAGCCAGTGCTCTTGTAATAAAGCAAGATGGAGTATGTGACTGGAGTGTGTATGTAGAGGAAGTCAAGGCTCAATTTCAAAATCATGCTCTTATGGCTCACATCAATGATGGACCATCTCCAATGCCTACTGAGGTAAAATCTAACCTTTGTAGTGAAAAATGCATTAATGAATTGCAAGGGTATAGAGAGCATAATCACAAACTGGCTGATAAAATCAAAGAAGAAAAGGTGAAATCAGAGATGATGAAGAGAGAAATAAAAAACTTTGAAATCAAAATTAAATCTCTCATCTCTGATATAGAAAAACTACATGGTGAGAAGTATACTCTTGCAGCTGAGAATGAGCTACTTGCTGAAAAGTTAGCTCAATCTAAAGCTCAACAATCTATGACTGAAGTGAAACTTGAAAAGTTTCAAATGTCGTCAGTCAAGCTGCAAGAGATGCTTGATTCCCAAACGAATCCTAAGGACATGACAGGGATTGGGTATAATTCATGTCCTCCACTATACAATGATAACTACACTGTCATGCCTGACTCTGTCTCACTCTTTGAAGCAATTGAACCTAAAACTATGGAACCTAAATCTGTAGTAAAACAGGTGACAAATCCTCAAAACACACCTGATGTTTATCTTGAAACCAATAAGGATAAAATCAAGTTAGGTCACCCAATCAAAATCAAAGAGTGTTCAGACAAGACAGTGAGTGTCATGAAACTAGCAATCCCTGTAAAAGAAATTGTACTTTTATAAAATTTATACCATCTATTTTACAAGGAAAAAAGAAATATGTCAAGACAGTGAAACCCACTACTGAGAGTAGTTATGATAATGAGATTATATCTCCACAAATTCAAGCAAATCAAAAAAGGTTTCACTGCAAAAGAAACAAACTGTAACACTGAGTTCAACACATAAAACATCATCAGACACTCAGTCTTCAAGATTAAGGCAGGGAGTTGGGTTTGATATCTGTAACAAGGAACATGTTGACCAGTTTGAGAAAGAAGTGAGAAATAGGTTGAAGAAACAGAAACAGCGTAGACAATTGAACAAAAGTAGTGTTGTGAAGCAAACTACTTAAAGGGTTGATTCTCATTCATCACCTAAAGAAAAGAAAGTGACTCATCAAAAGAAAATATCAGTTGAGTCACACAAGGAAAAATCTCATTCAAGAAACAATCAAATGTATTTTAATATTTGTGAAATGTTCAATCACAAGACAGATAAATGCTTCTTCAATCAATATTGTTCTATCTATGATATGAATAAACACTCCATCAAAAATTTCTATTTCAACAAGTATTGTTCAAACTGTGACATGAACAATCATAATACATCTGATTGTTACTTTAATCAGAAGGGGTTGAGAATTCCCCAACACAAGCCCATCTCAAAAACATCTACAATGATGCACTCTGTCAGACCTCATCTTCATAATACTCAATATAGGACACCTAGATCAACAAATGACAGAAATAACTTGAAGGAATTAAGGAAGGGTCAAATTGGGTGTCATCCATACGACATGCATGGAGTGCTCAAACCGTTTCGAAGCGCTCTACCATTGCTTGTTGTTGGAATGTTTCCTTTAACTGGGTAATCATGTCGTATGCCCCATGATGTATACTCCTTTTGGAGATCCGGAGTCATACTTGCCAACATGAGGCAAGACACTTGGACCGAGTCCTCAGTGTATTTAACCCAATTGTTATAGGCATCCTCATCATCCTCATTTGGTGATGTAGAATCGGATCGTCTAAAATATACGATCATTTCTCTTTCTTGAGAACAATTCTCAAGTTTCGAAACCAATCTATAAAGATATTTTGGTTTAGAAGCTCCTTTTGGAGAATTGGGGGTTCTTAGTGATAATGAGTGAGCGGACGGGATATCATCATTTTCATTATTGTTGGCTGCCATCTACATAATTTAACAACGTTCAATTTTAGTATTTTCGATATTATTCATATTTTAATAATTAAAGCCTTTTTAAGTGTCTTACACAATTTTAAAATTCTAGAATCCAACGTTACATTTAAATAGTGGTTAGGTAACCTTTATCCCATTATTTAAATTAACAATGTAGTCAACATTTTAACAATTACAACCCTTTGCAACTTCTAGGATATAGGATCGACTTAGGGCCTGTTTGATTCGTCTAACCCGCGTCTTACCACTGACCGGCTGACCCGGTCAGCCAGTAAGTGCGTTTGTTGTTGCTGACTGAGTCATCTGACCTGGAAATTTCATCTGACCGAGTCATTTTTCTTGCATCGTCTGACCCAGAAATTACACAATCAAATCAACAGATCAACACTAAACACAATCAAATCAGTAAAAGAAGTAACAAACAATCAATAATTAGTAGATTGGAGCTTACAAGAGCTTGAGGTCTCCCACAGCTTGTTGCGAAATTCATCACCGGAGAGAGATTTGATGTGGATGATCCAGAACGTATCGCCTTTGTCAGCTAAGTTATCGATCGCCCATTGCAACGCTGCTTTGCTGCTTTTGGAGAAATCCATCGCCACACCTACTTTACGATCCTTCACCATGTTGTATCTGATATTAAAAGGTGTAAATCACAAGAACTTAAGAAGAATTTGGTTTACTAGAGCGGAAGATGTAGATGAAGATGAAAATGACGAACAGAGTACAAATGTGGGTTTTCTACTTTATTATTTGATATGATATATTATATCATAGTTGATAAGCTGATAATTTGACGTATAGAGTGTGACACACGCGACTTCAATAGTTCAATTGAGAATCATAGTTAATTAATAAAAAATAGAAATCTATAAAAAATAAAAGTTTTAGAGCATTCATAATTTAGGTTAACTTCTATTTTCTATGACATTTTGAATTTATTTTAATTTGGCTATTTTTATTGATTATACAACACTAGTTAAATTCAAACTCGTTAAAACAATGGGGCAATAAGGTTATTTTTATCATTCAGCAGAGTCAGTCAAATACTAAATCAAACATGCAAGTTTCAGTCAGATGTAGACTCAGTCAGAACTTCTTACTGGGTCAGCTTCTGACTCAGTCAGATCTTATTCCGTCAGCACAATCAAACAGCCCCTTAAACATCATATGTATGGTCGGCACGTTTATCCCATCAACACCATTGTAAATCACATTGTAGGTGATCCATTAAACATGGTTTGCAAATCAAGTTACCCAACTTACACACATATGTGAATTTTCCAACATAAGTGGTTACGTGACCTTATCCTATTAATATGGTATCCCCACCTCAAATCACAAGTTCCCTTAAAATGATTAGGTGACCTTTATCCCATTAGGAGTTTCCAAGTGACTCAAGTGTTATGTAAAATGACGGTGTTAAACTTGTTTATAAAAGAAATTTTAAGTTTTTATAATACTAGTTTAGAAAACTCTATGTACCTTATATTTGCATTCTTTCAAATACAAGGTACCTTATGGTTCACCTTTTAAAAAAACCCCTTTTATTAAAATCATTAATCGTTTTAATAACCTTTTGTTAATCACTTAATGATAAAGAACCATCAATTTTCAACTTGTTATGTTAGTTAATAAGTCTGTTATGCATATCCAAATATCAAACAAAAACCATACAACAAACAACCAAACAAGCATAATCATACAAACATAAGTGCATAACCATAGCCACTAAGTTGACTACACTTCTTTGCCATCACAAGTGTTTTCATTAGGTCTTTCCTAAGGGTTAACAATGACACATCATATGTGTCCACGAACTCCCACTTGAATTCACATCCAAATGCTTCAAGAGTCCATGTCTTTTGTGTTCTTCTTTGGGTCTTCATCTTGTGCATCTTCTTTTACAAAATCATATCCTAATACAATTTTTCTATAAAATAAATGCACCTAATCTATTTATTACATAACCAATGAATAAATAAATTACAACCCAAAATACAAACACAAATATTACAACCACTTCAAGAATCAAAACCAACATGTTAAAACCACAATCAACCAAATCCAAAACACATAAGGTCAAGGCTATGTTATGCACCAAAATATGTATCATATACAACATTCAACAACAACTATGAACCCCTTTTTTTAACCTTAAAGTTCTAGCCAACTTGAACCAAAACTTTAGGGTTTTGTCCAAACAATATAATCAACCATTTGATGTGAATCTTTCAACGTTTATACTAAAGCATGCAAGATTAAACCTTGAAACATAAGGGATTCATTCATCCATAACAAAACAGCCCCTAATGGATTGAAAAAGTCCATGAAAACTAACTTTTCAAGAACTTTTGAAGCAAGTATTCCACATAACCAGCTGTAGATGCCATTGTTGGATTTTGTTACATGTTTATCAAAGAAAGTTTAATCATTTAAACTTAAAAAATGCAGCGGATATAAGTGGTTAAAAGGTGTTTAACAATTTGAAAATTTGAACGATTTTAACCCAAAACAAAACCCATAAACAAGGGATCATATGTATGTGAAATAAAATGCTATCAAAACCGAATAGAACAACCAAAAGGGTGTTCTTGAAACTACCTAGAGATTAGCGTGTAAACCAGATCAAATAGTGCGGAATCCTATATGATTGGCGAACCAATCAGTGAGAATACACGAAGAAACAATCAAGAATTGAACTAACGTTAGAAATCAATTGAGAATCGATCTAATGTGTTCTATGAACTTGGAGAACGAATTGGGAGGCTTCTAGACGGCTAGGGTACGTCTGGAATCGTAATTAATCAAAAGCTCTTATTTTTCACGAATTGGGTTGTATTTATAGGTTGGTATTATTCAATCGTGCGACTGAACCATTAGCATGGTTCAGTCGTGCGATTGAACCATGCGATTGATTCATCCGCACGACTGAGTGTTCAGTCGTACAACTGA
Organism: Flaveria trinervia; assembly: GCA_025506515.1. Classification (NCBI taxonomy): domain Eukaryota; kingdom Viridiplantae; phylum Streptophyta; class Magnoliopsida; order Asterales; family Asteraceae; genus Flaveria; species Flaveria trinervia. Next base: position 32,085,113 of record CM046445.1, on the reverse strand, counting down.
GCCAATCTTATGTTACAATCATACGACTGATCCAGTCTCCTGGTTCAGTCGTGCGACTGAGTCATTCGTATGAAGTTATTCATGCTTATGGTTCATTCACATAGGCCATTCGCATGAGAACTTCATTAAGTTATGTTTGAATGTATTAATTAATAAACATTATGTGTAACAATTCTAACAACCACAAACCTAACTAACCAATTTAATATCAACTCATTAATGAAATATTAGTCATTACATATCATAAACAACCAATATCATCATATCAAATTACATATCAGAATCAGACAAACAAGATCTATTACATTTCATATCATGATCTAAGGACATACATGTATCAACAAACTCCCCCTTGGACCTAGATCTCTCTAACCTCTTGTTTTCTGCATAATCTCCTTGTATTTCTTGTACTTCTCCTCTTTTGTGACTCCCGTGTGAATCTCAAACACGAAGCAGAGTCGTATAACATTCAGGAACTGGAGGGCTTGTACAATATCTTGCGTATCATAGAACAGTGGCCACTTGTATAGCATATAGACATCACTTTCCGACAAGTTTGTAAGCCACATCGTGTCGAATACCCTGATAGTATCCATTTGTCCCTCTTTGCTTAAGACTATGACTGCTTCAGCTGTTGTCTAATCATAGTACCACCACTTAAAATGTGGAGTGAAATCCTGTGGCATTTCCCTGAGTGGGATTCTTGACATTGTGCGCGGAGGATTCCACTTCAACACTATCTTAGGCTTTCCAGTAATGGCATCAACCTCAGACCTTCTGATATACCTAGTAGGCTGTTTGGGTCTGAAGTTAACCCATCTAGTGTGGTACTCCTTGTTTAGGGCAGCCTCGAACCAGCCTGACATCTTCCTCGGGTCAGCATACAAAAGCTTTAGTTTGGCCAGCTGGTTGAGCTCAAAACCTGGTAGAGTCTTTAGATCATGTGGGAATCTGAAGTACTCTATGCCCTGTTCTCTCTTAACTGCATATACGTTAAGATCCTCAAAATACGCCCATGCTATGATCGTCCTGACACCTTGTGATGTTTCTTGACTCTATAGAGTTTGGTGTAGGAATCCTTCTTTGGTGTAGTACGTTGGGCTCTAACTTCTTCAAAACATGCATCCCACTCAGCCTTTCAAATGTTGACATCATCATTTGAGGCTTGGGCTGTGTCTTCTGCTTTCTCTGTTTCTTGCTCCATATAGTTCAACACCTCAATAGTATCGCTGACAAGGGATTCACCAGATTGGGGACCACATTGCCCTCATTGTTAGCGTACTGAGGGTACTCCTCGGCAGTGACATCTTCGATCTCTACATCATCAACATCGTTGAGCTCTTCGTCACTAGTCGAATCGCATGTCGGAGCATCTTTTACTATCTTATCTGGATGTAGCTCGAAAAGCTTTGCGAGTTTCTCATTTGATAGATCATGAATTATTTCCCTTCTTCAGGGGTATAATTCACTGACCTCCTGACAATCCCTTGCAGATCAAGAATCATTGTTAGCTGAGACTTAACCTGCTGAAGGGGAGCAATATCAAACTCATCTCTTTGGTAATATTGATCTGTTTGATTTAAACATTCCACACATAAATCATTAGTAATTAATCAAACAGAAAGGCATTAAAGTAATATAAACATTAAATACATTGTGTTCAATACATGATTCCAATACAAAAGAAGATAAATACATAAACATCTAATCTTTACTTTTATCTTGTATCATGGTTTCATCACTTGGAGGAGCAGAGGTAGAAGCTGATTGATCTTGTCTGTTCTTTGTCCTTTTCTCTTGACGTGTAGCAGTGGCCGATGCAGGTGCATCCCCTCCTTCTGCTTCTTCATCATCCTCAGTATCACTCTCATCATCCTCATCATTATCTTCATCATCTTCATCTCTGTCTCCTTCCCTAATCTTGAATGGCTCCTCTTTAGATCCTTTCAGTTCTAACAGGATAATCTTCCTTGCCTTCTCCAGCTCCTCTATTTGCTTGCTAGATGTGACACTTTGCGCTTGGAGTTGGTCCATCTTGGTGCTCTGAGCAGCCAACTGCTGGGCCTGCTCCTCAATTACTCGAGCCTGCTCTGCAATTTGGTGAGATTGTGCAGCAATCAGGTCAGTAAGCTGGCGGATCTGAGCTGCCTCTTCCTCATCAGCCACCAGTAAGCGCATCACCATTCTGTTAAGCGCTGACAACTGTTCCTCTACCCCGATTGGAGGTAGAGGAGATCTATAAGTGTGTGAGGGATGGGAGGGTATTGATTGGTGTGACGTGGTGGTGGAGGTGGCTCTAGTGAAGATAGGTCTGTATAATGGTGGAGGTGATGAGGGAGTAAAGGATGTGGTGGTGGAGGGAAACTGTGCTGTGGTGGGAGGTATGGTGGGGGTTGTGGTAGATGTTGTGGATGTGGTGGATGTGTGGATGGATGGATGTGGTGGCTGGTGTGGTGGAAGTGGTAGCTGTGGTGGATGTGGTGGCTGTGGTGGATGTGTGGATGTGGTAGATGTGGTGGTGGAAGGTCACCCTATGCTTCTTCTTCTTCTGGCCATGGGGTTTAGCCATTCCTTCCTCCTTGTTCCAGTTGAGGTGGAAGCTCCCCCTACAACCCTGCCTGTGGACCCCGAGCATAGCTTGGGTCAGTATCTGTATCTCCAGAGTCTCTCGGGTGTTCACCAACCACCCTTAACCCATGTTCTGTGGGAACAACTTTCCTTCCCATAGTTCGTGTAAGTGGCTCCTCATCCGATTCATCCTCCTCCTCTGCGCCAAGAACAAATCCTATGAAATCCCGCTGACTCAGTTACTTCTCCAGCTGTGACGGACACTGGAGGTACAGAATCAGACACAGTGCCTCTGAGTGGACTAGGCATATCGTCTCCAGCATCCCCACTGTCATCGTCATCTGAGTCATGAGTGGGTAGAGCTATTTGTTCCACATCAGAGTCACTATCCTCGTGACGCCACTTTCGCTTTACGGGCGCCACGTAGTCATCTCGGGCAAGATGACCAAACAACCTCCTGACAGGAGGCTTCACTTGCTTCCCCTGTATACTTTCATCCTTCCCAGGGTAGTGTCATCCATTACCTCCAAGACTACCTCATCCTCCTTTTCCTTTGGCAGGGAGGGAAGCTTCTGATCTATGATCACTTGCATAAATCTCGGGTACATACAGAAGGCTTCCTTCCCTTTCCCCTCGATGTTCTCCACCAGATAGGTGAAGATAATCTTGGAGAAGCTGAACGGATGGTTCAGCACCAAAGCAACGTAGTTCTGCATCTGGTCAGACAGCTCATCAAAACCACCTTTTCTTGAAGCCATGCACTTGAGCAGCACATGTGCAAGATATTTAAACTGGGGACAGAGGTTACTCTTGTTGAGTACCCCAGAATTGATGTCCCAGAGTATTTGGCTTTGAGAAAGCATCCTCTCACAGATGGGGGTGTAAACGAGTTGGACAGTCAGCGTCATCCCCTAATTGTAGTACAATCCTTAGATCCTCCTCTGAAACGGTAATAGCCTCTCCAAATATGGTACTTCTAATGCAGTGAGGCTCAGATGATTTATCAACTGTAGCGCCTTCCAGAAGGCTTGTTGAATGGATCGATACGGAGGGCAGGGAGTAGGATGGCATGTGCAATCCTCGATCTCAGTAGGAATGTGATTATGCCAGAGAAATCAGCAGCGTTTCTGGATGTTAAGTCCAGATGAGCACATATTGTGCTTTGTGCTCATAATCCATCTACTCGCCATCTGTTACACAAAGATAGTAAACATTAGTACCATTGACTAAGAAAGTCATGAAATCCTTAAGCTTAAAGAAATCTTTCTGTCATGCGATTGAGATTGTGCGACTGAGTTCAGGCGTGCGATTGAACCGTGCGAAAGGGGGTTCAGTCGTACGATTGAACCGTACGAATGGAATTCAGTCGTGCGATTGAACCCATACATACCTCTGAGTGTGCGACTGGGCTCCTACGTATACACCCTCATGCGGTTACACCAGTCGTGTGACTAAACTTCATACGCATGGTTCAGTCATGCGTTTACGTAGTTTGAGCCCTTCAGTCGTGCGACTGAAATTCATCACGCTGTCCATTCGCATGAAGAACAGACTGTTCAATTCAAAATTACTTTTTCACCATTTTTGAGTTTTAGACATCGTTATCTGGTTCATTTGACTCACAATTCATTCTTAAACCACCTAACATCGTTACTTTCGTTTGTTTGAGTCATTTAGGTAGGTTATTTAGTCACTTAAGTCTCGGTTACTTTGCGAGTCCGAATGTACCGTGTCTTTCATCAATTTAACGTTGTGGGAGTGCATGTATACAGTAAATTACCCATAGAGTCGATGTAGATGGTCAGTAATCAAGAAATAGGGGTTTTGCGATCAATTGAATTTTTGCAGAGTTGGGTTAACACGTGCGATTCAGGGTGATTTTTGAAGGTGGTGAGTCTCTGCGACCGACTCCCCTTCTATTTATATTAACCCTAGATTCAATTGTGCGACTGGCTCATACGCACCTTTCAGTCGTGCGTGTGGGACTCAGTCATGCGATTGGTTCAATCGTCCTTCTTCAGTCGTCCGACTGAATCTCAGTCGTGCGACTGAACCACTCATTCTCCCTTAATCATCCGACTGGGCCAGTCGTATGGACTATTCGGTTGAATAGTCCATATTCATGGTCCATTCGTACGAATAGCTTCCATTCGTATGATTGGTCCATACGGATGGTCCATTCGTGCGAATAGGTCATATTTATTAACTTTTCTGCCAATTTGAATATTTAACTTTTAAAATCCCTTTCATTGCAGAAATTTACGTTATGAGCAGTTGATCATCTTAGACATGATCGTTTTGACTTGAAAACCCTTTTATCACCTCAGACGTGACTGATTTAACTTTTAATACATATGTGGTCATCTCAAACATGACCCTGTTAGTGAGTTGATCACTTACTGGTTTTCCTGATGTAATCCGACAAACAACCAAACTAAAACAACTGAGTAAATTTGAAAATTAAACTAAAGACTAAAAATTTGTTTTGCTTTTTGTGAGAGATAAGTCCAGAGATGGAAATCTACTGGATTTGGTTCCGAAATGGACCGCTTCAACTTAGATTGACCATACCTGGACCAATTCCATTTTGGAATCATACAGGCCGTTCAAGTCAGTTGGACTTGTTATCAAAATCTTTTGATGCTCAATTCTTGGTGTTCATCCAGAGTCATTTGCAACTTTAGGAAATCATACTGAAGCTCTTAGTTTACCACATTGATCAAGCTTTCAAGAATTGCAGTCACAATGATTGTCAATATGTTTGTCCACTTAAATCCATACACAGACTTTTGACCCAAACTGGTGATTGTTTTAGGTTAATTATTTCAACTAACATTTGTGGATCCCACACTTATATGGTAAGCAACATTCCTCAGGAGCTTTTGAGCGGTCTACAGGTATTATTACAAGGAGAGACTATTCTTGGCTTTCAAAGAGAAGCTAGTCCTCAGGTCAGTGCCATCGCACAGCAGAGAGGCGGCAAACAACAATGAATTCTAGAATATCTAGGTTATGCTTATCCTCAGGTCAGTACCATCGCACAACAGAGAGGCACACAACCTATCTCCTTGTTAGAGCAGCTTAATTTTTATGTTGCACCAAATGCACCAATAACATAAGTCATTAGCTTGATAGCATTTTATTTCATTTTTTTGTGCTTTGCTCTATTTATGGTCATCCGCACACATTTGTGGCGTTTACATGCTCATTACCCCTTATTGGAATATAGTTGATTATGTTAACCAGTGATAAGATGGGAGCCCACAGTCAGTTGAACCACTTAGTTTGATCTTGAGATCACCAGTCAGGTCTAATCATCTATTTTGTTGAATCTACTGACATATCAATTGTGGTCTAGCAACCTCTAGGTCTACTCTAATTGTGTTACTTAAGAGTTACCAGTTTTTCTATCATCTTCCCTTTTATATTGCTTAGACAACACAGACTTATACTTTGAATTTATGCACCTTTTCTAGATAAAAATTCAAGGTCCCTCTTGATTTGTTCTTGTGTACTATCATATTCCAAAGGGTTTGAATCGGTATCACAGATACCATCTACCTTATATCAGCTTTCCACTCCTTCTACCTTTTTTTAATGTTAACTTGCTTACTTATTCTCCCCCTAAAATGCTAAAATCACTGGTTTAATTATTTTAGGATTTTAATAGTCAGCAAAATAACATGTGGTTAAATAAACATACTAAATAAATCAATAAAATAAAAGAAAAAAATTAACTAACCTACATCGGACTACACATGATCATCATCAGGAATAACATCACTTTTCTTTTTAACGTCGTTGACCTCTAGCAAATATTGAAAACGTGGTTTATCAAAGGCTTTAGTGTAGAGGTCAGCGCATTGAAAATCAGTATTAATTTTTACCACATCAATTAAGTTCTTTTCAAAACAGTCTCTCATGAAATGATATTTAATACCAATATGTTTGGTCTTAGGATGTTGGACCGGATTTTTAGTTACTACAATTGCAGCAGAGTTATCAACACAAATAGGAGTAGAGGAGAACTTTAAACCGTAATCCTGCATTTGCTGTTGAATCCAGATGATTTGTGAACAGCAACTTACAGCAGCAACATATTCGGCTTCACAGGTGGACAATGCAACCGATGTCTGTTTCTTACACTGCCAAGTCACTAGTCTTCTCCCAAAGAATTGACACCCTGCGGATGTAGACTTGTAGTTCATCTTGAAGCCTCCGTAATCCGAGTCGCTATACGTCGTGAGCTCAAAATCATCATCATGAGGATACCACAACCCAAGTGTGGGTGTACCCTTTAGATAGCGAAAAATCCTTTTGACCCCAATCAGATGATTGACCTTAGGTTTAGACTGATATCTAGAACATAAACATGTAGCATCCATGATATCAGGTCTTGAGGCAGTGAGATACATGAGGGATCCAATCATTCCTCGATACATCGTGGTGTCTACAAGATCTCCATTAACATCTGGTGCTATGTCGTGATTCGTAGCTAGTGGAGTACCAGTAGCAGATGCATTCTCCATGTCAAAGAGATTGAGAATGTCTCCTATGTACTTGGTCTGATGTAGAAAGATCCCATTTGGTGTTTGATCCACCTGTAGCACGAGAAAGAACTTCATCTCCCCCATAGCACTCATCTCAAACTCTTTCTTCATAACTGCTTCAAACTCTTTGCATAACTCTTCGTTCTTTGAACCAAAAATTATGTCATCAACATAGATCTGTACGAGCAGTAGGTCGCCATCTTTTTCTTTAATGAACAGCGTGCAGTCAATGACTCCCCTGCGAAAGCCGTGTTTCACAAGATGAGTCGAGAGTTTCTCATACCAAGCTCTTGGAGCTTGATGAAGCCCGTATAATGCCTTGTCGAGCTTGTAGACTCTATCCCGATGATAAGGATCTTCAAATCCCTCGGGTTGACTGACATAGACTGTTTCTCTGATTTCCCCATGAAGGAATGCACTCTTCACATCTAATTGATAGACTTTAATCTTCATGTACGGTGCATAGGCAAGGAAGATACGAATGGCTTCCATCCTTGCCACAGGTGCAAACACCTCATTGTAGTCACTTCCCTCGACTTGGCGAAAACCTTGTACCACCAATCGAGCTTTGTTCCTGATAATGACCCCTTGGTCATCCTTCTTGCATTTCAAGACCCATTTGGTGCCAATTACTTTAGCACCTTTAGGTCTATCCACCAGAGTCCATACACCTAGCTTTTGAACTGAAGAAGTTCTTCTTGCATGGCACTCACCCACGCCTCATCATTTAGTGCATCACTGACGTACTTTGGCTCAAACTGTGAGACAAAACACCGATAAGCACCATCAGGATTATATCCCTTTTCCATAACTGAGGCGTAATCAACTGAGTATAGCTGAGTTTGGGTTTGCACTCCCGATCTAACATCCCCAATGACATTGTTTAGGGGATGATAGACGTTTAGTCGTGATCCTGGAGTGGTAGGAACAGCTACCTCAGAGCCAAGATTATGAACATTTGGTTCTGCATCTGAGGTAGTTGGAGTTTGAGGCTCTGAAGTCAAAGGTGCATCACTGATAGATGCTTGTGGACTTTCAGGAACTGGAACCTGTTCCTCCTGACTGTTCTGGTTATCTTCTTCAGTGTCATCTTCAGAGGAGGAGTCATTGTCGTCGACTACTCCCCCTGACTGAGTAAATGATTCTCCCTGTGAGCTAGATATTGGTGTATTCAAGATATCATACATCATTCGTGTAGCTAACTTGCCGTCCGAGGAAGAGAGAGGGATGTTGAAGGACTTGAAGAATCTATCATAGTCGAAAAAATAGGCGGGTCCTTTGCCAGTAGGTGGTGTGGTATATCGCTGAACGTCAACATACACCACACTTCTACTAGACCCGTTGAGTTGTTGTAAACTCGCTTGTTCGGTATGTTGTATCCTAGAAAGATGCCTTCATCTGCCTTCTCGCTGAATTACTCTCTTGTGTCTTCTTCAGAAGTGTGCACGGCGCGCCAAATGGTTCGAGATACTCCAAGTTCGGTTTGCGTCTTTGTAGTAGCTCATAACATGTCTTTCCGTGGCGCTTGACTATCAGGACTCGATTCAGTGTATAACATGCATTCGCCACTGCCTCATTCCAGAATTGGATAGGCAGTTTCGAGTCTGCCAGCATAGTCCGTGCTGTCTCTATCAAGCTTCTGTTCTTTCTCTCAGCAACGCCATTCATCTGAGGTGTGTAGGCAGAAGTGAATTGATGCACAATTCCCTTTTCCTTGCAGTATGCCTCCATCCACTGGTTCTTGAATTGCGTTCCGTTGTCTGAGCGTACTTGTCTAACTTTCAGCTTGTAGAGAGATTCCAGTGTGGTTATCAACTCCTTGAATGATTCAAATGTTTCTGATTTGGATTTCAGAAACATTACCCAAGTGAACCTTGAGTAGTCATCAGTGACCACAAAACAGTACAAGTCGCCTGCAATGCTCTTTGTACTGACTGGACCAAACAGATCCATGTGAAGAAGTTCAAGAGGAAGTTCTATTGAATGAGCTTGCTTTTCCATATGAGACTTCTGCCTTTCTTGCAAGCTACCCAAAAGTCAGGAAGCTGGAAGTTCTTGACATTAACTCCTCTCACCAGATCCTTCTGAATCAAGTGATTCATCTTCCTTTGACTATTATGTCCCATTCTCCTATACAGGAGTTGGAATCCTTTTCAGTAGCTTTAGATAGAAAACATTGAACTCATGATCCATTGTAGAAGCTGTTGACAGATCCAAGACATAAAGATCTTTATATCTTGAAGCAGTCATCAAAACTTGGTCCTCTGGGATCACGTAGTCTTTCTTTAGTACGTAACACTTCTTGTTGTCGAAGATGACTTTAAATCCTTATCACATATTTGGGAAACCGAGAGTAAGTTATTTTGTAGTTGTTGAACGTAGTTCACTTTATCAAACTTAACTTTCTGATTCCACACTTCTCCCTGTGCTGTGATATAGCCTCCCTTGTTTCCCACAAACGAAACATGCCCTCCTTTTATTTGCTTGACGTTTGATAACATAGCCCTATTCTTGTCATGTGCCTGGATGATCCGCTGTCTACTATCCACGTGTTAGTTTCACCACTGTATCGAACACCCTGCACACACAAGGTAAAGGATTAGTTTGGGTTAGGAACCCAAGCCTTTACTGGCTTGGGTTTCCCACAGGCATCACACTGTTGGATTCTGTATGCCCAAGACACAGAGAACATTGATGTGGTTAGTACGTTGTGATCCAAGTCGGGTCATACCCAATAACAAGCTTAGCAAACACCAATTACTATTTAATTGATGATATGATCATACAATTAAATAATCACACCAATTTAGAAAATGGGTTTTCTAAATAAATTGTATGTGAGAAGGAACAAATTATGAGGATATTTTGTTCATGGATATATTTGTTAAGTTGTTTAATTAGTTAAGCAACATCAAATAATAAAAGTATGTGTACATATTATATATAATTAAAAGGTTAATTATGTGTAATATTTAAAAAACTTTTGTAAAATTTAAAAGGGAGATTTTTAGTGAAAACCCTAAGGGTTTTAAGAGTTTTCGGCCGCCCCATGGCAGCTAACTCTCTCTTCCTTTTCTTTTGTGTTCTTGGAACAAAAGACTCTCTTAAACACACACATACTTCATCTAGCCCTTCTCACATGCAAAATCAACACAAGAATTCGAGTTCCTCATCTGGAAGAGAAGTCTCACAGTTGGAACAAGGCTCCAGCAGCCTCTTGATGGTCACGGCTGAAAGAAAGTTCCAGCAACTTTCTTGATATGATTTTGGTGTCAAATCCTAGCAAAGATGGTGTTTTCTTATAGGCTTGTGGGTATGATTGCTTGAGGACATCTATCTTGATGTTTTGGTCGTTCAAAAGCATCATCATCTTGATCAAATCCACGGTTTTGACAGCTTCTGGAAGGTAGTTCCATTGTGTTGTTTTGGTTGTTTTGTTTTATCTTGATAACTAGTTCAAACACATATATTTGATCCTATGATTTTGGGTTTGTTGAAACAAAGTTATGAGCTTTAATTTTTCAGATTATAGAACATGATATTAAGTTCATATTCCGCTGCGTTTTTCTTGTTTAAATGGTTAAACAACATTGTTAAGGTCCAACAAACTCCAACACACACATCATAAATTCTACCCATTGACCCTTAGAGGATGAGGGTAGCTCAGGTTCCTTCTTATCATTATTATCAGACACTGAGGATGTCTTCTCCTTCCATAATCCAGATTTGTGCAATGCCTGTTTGTGATAAACAGTCGACTGACTTACAGGTTGAATTTTAGGTTCACTAGTTCTTCAAGGTGGAGTGAGAGACATCCTCTTGGAAGACCTAGGCTTTGAAACCTGAAGTTCAATCTTCTTCCTAGGTGTCTGATAGAAGTGACAATAGGAAGCAATGTGTCCATATTCACCATAGTTGTAGCACGACCTGCTATCAACTTTATGATTAAACTTTCTTCGTGGAGAAGTGTGTGACACTCCAGTAACATTACTCACCCTAGGGTTTGACTCTGGTTCTCTGGTTGTTTTCTCTGGTTTAACAACATTAACTCTTTTCACCTGTTTAACCTCCTTTTCTTTTTGGTTAATAGGTTTTTGACTTGAAGTATGTGAAAGATTTACCTTAGAAGTCCTTTTAGGTTCTGATTTGACTCTGTTTGATCCTGACTTTAAGTTAACCTTTTCAAATTCCTTTTCCAGATTAATACAAGACAATTTATCCTTTGCCTTTGAAGTGGTCTCCTTTTGTTTGTTTCCAGAGTCAATAGATGAACATAAGGAATCTGGATCACTAACAAGAGGAGTAGACACCACATGATCCTTGATAGGATTACTATTTATTGGTCTAGTCTTATTGTTCATCAAAGTCTCAGGTGGTGGTGGGACCACTTTATAACCCAATCCCTCCCTGTTGTGTCTTTCTCTCACTAAGTGTTAGACTATGTGTGAAGAACTAGTCCAACTGTGCAGTTTCTGTTTTAATGAATTTAATTCTACTTCTAGAACTGCCTTTTGCTTCTTAGTGTCTTCTAGGGAGTTTAGATAATACCTAATGTCATTAGCTTGATTAAAGGCAACTACTTCGGTTTCCTTAAGCTGTTTAGTCGAAAGGTCTATCTTTTCTTTATAACTATGCTCATTTTGTTTTAATATCCTATAGCCTTAGTGCACAGTTGCAAATCTTTTACTAAGTTATCATTATGATCTAATAACCTAGCAAAATTTTCATCTATGCTATTCCTAAAAGTATCACAATAAGAACAAGCATGATTATCAAACATTTGGTCAGTAGTACTTACCTGAGTTGATTCAGTAGCTCTGATACCACTTGTTAGGACCTGGTATTTGAACGAAATACCTAGAGATTAGCGTGTAAACCAGATCAAATAGTGCGGAATCCTATTTGATTGGCGATCCAATCGGTGAGAACACACGAAGAATCAATCAAGAATTGAAACTAACATTAGAAATCGATTGAGAGTCAATCTAATGTGTTCTATGAACTTGGAGAACGAATTGGGAGGCTTCTAGACGGCTAGGGTACGTCTGGAATCGTAATTAATCAAAAGCTCTTATTTTTCACGAATTGGGTTGTATTTATAGGTTGGTATTATTCAATCGTGCGACTGAACCATTAGCATGGTTCAGTCGTGCGATTGAACCATGCGGTTGATTCATTAGAGTTAGCCATCAACGCAGCATCAGATATCTCTGGTTCTCGTGATTCTGTCTTTTCTTTCTTTGACGTGGTAGTCTCCTCTTTAGGCTGGTAACTGACCTCGGTTGCAGTTGCTTCTTCACTATGTGACATCGCTATCTCAACTGCTAGATCTCCTTCACAAGCGGAATCACTGTCAATATCTTCTACACTTGCAATGTTTGATTCCCCTGGTGAGACAAACCTAAAGCTCCAATCCTGTCCTTCATCATCATGAGCAGTCAAGGCTTTTGGATCCTTGCTTGATGAAGTAGAACTGGTAGCTTGCTTGTCTTGACGAGTGAAGGACGAGAATGGGTTCCCGTTACCCGTCTTCTTAGGCTTGACACATTCTCTTTTGAAGTGTCCCTTCTCTCCACAGTTGAAGTAGGTCACTTTGCTCTTGTCAAAGCCAAATGTGGTATCCTTAGTAGCTACCAAGTTCTGTCCGGTTTGTTTTACAAACTTCTTTGCCCTCCAGACAGCACTAGCTAAAGCCCACATTATATCCATCCTCTCAAGCTCCATTTCGTCCACCTGCTCGTAGTCCTCGTCTGCCAAATGGCAGTTTCCTATCTTCCCAGCAACAAGTTCATCATAAGAATGGACCATTGCAGCCAAAAGATCCATGTGTTCTCGAGATACTTCCACTGTCACATTTCCGAGATTCTCGGTCTTCAGTTTAGTAGCACTTGCTTCGGATTCAATATAGTAGGAACAAGAAAGTCCCGATCTGTCTGATCCTGAAGGAGATGCATGTGAAGGACCCGATGAGCTAGACACAAATGCAGCCTGGAGAGGTGCTCCAGATGTCTTAGCTTGAGGCGTGGCATTGTATAAAGCTGGATTTTGATTGTATGAAGACTTCTGAGCTCTGTACTTCATCCTAAGTGACTCTTCTCGCAACTTAAGAACGAAGTCATTAATATCCAGTTTTGCAAGCATTCCATTCTGTCTAAGATTAGACACGAATGAAGCCCACTTTTCAGGCAATCCGTCTGCAAAGTTAGTAACTTCTCTTCCATGGTAGTAGCCACCCCATGTGTATGCAGTTCACTCATCAGATGGTAGAATCTATCTATAACATCGTCCAAACTCTCATTTCCCATCGATGAGAAGTTATCGAATTCCTTCATTAACTCCTTAGCCTTGATCGCCTTCAACGAAGCATTCCTGTCGTACCTCTTTTCTAGCTCATCCTAAAGTTTCTTGGACTGCTTATTTTCTGAGTACTGGTGGATATGTCTTTAGGAATAGATTGTGTTATCAATGCATAAACTCTTTTTTCTGCATTGTATTTGACTTTCTGCATGTCCGTCATTCCTCCTAATGTTAGCTTAACTCCATCAGCTCCCACCGGTGTACTATATCCAATCTCGATGGCTTCCCACAGATTCGGATCCACTCCGTTGAGGTAGATCTCAAAACGTTGTTTCCAGTGGGGAAACTCATCTAACGTCAAGAGCTTTGGTGGTTTATTATGATTACCCACCTCACTTTCAAGCAACAGCAGGTTCTGTATCCTAGAGTCCTTTCCAGCAGTAAAGGCTAACATTTGATCTTCCATTGCGAATAACTTTAAGTATAATAACTTTAAGTCTAATAAAACAAATTGTCACTGGGGCGACTGAAAGGTGCGAATGGTCTAGTCGTGCGTATGAACTCTACGACTGGTTCAATCGTGCGGCTGAACTAAGTGATTAGCTCAGTCGTGCGAATGAATCTGATGAGTACGAACAGTATGCCCGAAAGGTTCAATCGTACGAATGGAGATGCGACTATATCCAATCGTGTGTCTGAGCAATGCGAATGAGGTCCAGTCGTGCGAATTGCTCACTCGTGCGACTGAAGCTGCTGTTTCACGAAAATTTCTAGGTTAAACGTGTTTTAGCCGTAAAAATTCGAACTTTCGCAAGGTCTAATTGCCTAAGTCCGTAGAAACCAAACTTCAATGAGCAGGGAACGTCCAAGATCACTTTTGACACTAAAGATTGCGTTTTTAGTGCAAAAACACAAGCTTTTATCAATATTGATTGAATCAAACGTAATCAAGAGCCTCGTGCTCCGATACCACTTGTTAGGACCTGGTATTTGAACCAAATACCTAGAGATTAGCGTGTAACCAGATAAAATAGTGCGGAATCCTATTTGATTGGCGATCCAATCGGTGAGAACACACGAAGAATCAATCAAGAATTGAAACTAATGTTAGAAATCCATTGAGAATCGATCTAATGTGTTCTATGAACTTGAAGAACGAATTGGGAGGCTTCTAGACGGCTAGGGTACGTCTGGAATTGTAATTAATCAAAAACTCTTTTTTTTCACGAATTGGTTGTATTTATAGGTTGGTATTATTCAATCGTGCGACTGAACCATTAGCATGGTTCAGTCGTGCGATTGAACCATGCGGTTGATTCATCCGCACGACTGAGTGTTCAGTCGTGTGACTGAGCCAATCTTATGTTACAATCATAAGACTGATCCAGTCTCCTGGTTCAGTCGTGCGACTGAGTCATTCGTATGAAGTTATTCATGCTTACGGTTCATTCGCATGGGCCATTCGCATGAGAACTTCATTAAGTTAAGTTTGAATGTATTAATTAATAAACATTATGTGTAACAATTCTAACAACCACAAACCTAGCTAACCAATTTAATATCAACTCATTAATCAAATATTAGTCATTACAAATCACAAACAACCAATATCATCATATTAAATTACATATCAAAATCAGACAAACAAGATCTATTACATTTCATATCATGATCTAGGGACATACATGTATCAACAAAAGTAAAACCAGGTTCATACATATAGTTAGTTGGTTTAACTTTTTACAAAACCTTTTGATTAAACAAGCTTTAAAATTTGGTTTAGTCACTTAGTATGATGAACTATGAATCAATCAACTAATGTTATCAAACAAGCTTGATTTTTCAAAGTCCAATATTCCTACCAAACATACAATCTTTCAAAATCAGGTTATCAAACACACATTTATGATTTCCCAATAACAAACTAGTTTGAATACTCAAAACTAACATATAAGAAATGATAGTACACTAGCTTTATTCTTTAATTGAATCATTTTCCACCTATAAAGACTAACAATATGTTTGTTTGATGTGTGGATAGGCTCTGCATGGGACATCTAACATCACACACAACAATGAAAAACTAAATTCTTATGATTGTATGGTAAGCAAACACCCATCTTGGTTTATGACAAGTACTGGTCTATCCAACATAAATTTCTTGTAAAGTAACTTTTAATACACCAAGTGAAACAAATTTTAAATTGCTCAATCAAACAAGTGTATCCTTTGTTATGATTATCATAGACCTGGAGTACACGTAGAAATTATTTGTTGTGCTAAGCACATACCTGAAAGATGTACATCATGATCAAAAATATTCCTAAAAAGAAACACATCCTTCTTGGATAATCAATCAATAAAGTGTTTTAGACTACATTCCTAGTCAATGAAACATAAGAATCCCAAAGTGGATAACCTCTTAAAGTGAAAAGAAAAGATTCCTAATATGGATCACCTAATACGGATCAAATTGAGCATTTATACTCCTTATACTTTAGGTATGTTAAGATTGTGGATACTCTGGTGGATATTGGAGTAATACTAGGGAATATGGAAATTGTGAGGAAGTTTATGATCTCTCTTCCTAGACAATGGACACATTAATTTATGACCATGAAGTAAATTAAAAACCTCTCAACCCTTACCTCATTAAGATGTATGATATCCAGAGTGGTTACAAGACGGAGAAAAACATGAAAAATCCATTACACAGCTTATCCAATATCCACAGGAGTTCTATGCTTCATGTGCTTGAATAGGACTGAAAAGAACCATAACATCATCTCCCTCTACTATGAGACAACTCATAAAAAGGGCCTTTCATCACCTCACCTAAGACACTAAGGGAGAGCTACATCCAATTAAGCCTATTTCAAGAGACAATCTCATCACAAGTGTTGGATCAAGTAAGGCTGGTGCAACCAAAACAAACACTTCTGTAGGCAATGCTAATCTTCCAAAGGAAAATGCTGATCTTCTGACGGCAAATACTAAATCTTCTGAAGGACAAGTCTAAAATAACTTCTGTAGATGAACTATAACTTTAATAGACAAAGTCTTCCTTCTGCTGATCTTCCAAAGAAGTAGGCTCTTTCGAAGTATAAGTGGCTTTGGAAGAACTTGTTCTTCCGAAGACAATTAACCTTAGAAGAATCTACTATGAACTAGTGGACACAAGTATGGTCCCTCTGACACACCGCTGCAACCTCTGATATATTGCACAATGCTTTATCACGCCCATCTAGTTGACCATACTTGATTCCATTGTTCATTGCTTATTAGTTAGTACAGTTACTAACGTCAGTTGATGAAAATAGATAAGTCGTTGACTTGTCATGACTACCAAATCTTAGATAATATTTTATCTAAGATACCTTACCTTTATCAATGTAGTATTTGCTTAGTCATAGGTTTCCAGCTGGTATTAAAGTATATCCAGTTGTAGGTAGTAGTATATATAGTTTTCATTGTAACTCAGGTAATATGCTTTTAAGAGTCTTGTAATACTTTGAGTTGAGAAGTACTATATACAATTATCTTGAAAATTATTCTAATGTGTTTTGTTTACATTACTTAGTATATTATTATAAACTCTTAGAGGATTTTGCATCATCAATCGGAGTGAGACTTAGTGAGTTTGAGAGACTAAAATTGTGTTGAGTGACAAAACTCGATCACGTAATTAGTATTGGAGCTTTTTAATCTCTTGATTGTATGATCTTACTGTCCTAATCAACCTTTTGATCACTAATACACTCACTTCACTCGAAATCGCCCTCAGCCAAACACTCACACACACACATACACACACACACACACATACACACACACACACACACACACACATATATATATATACATACACACACTAGTAAAAAACTCGCGCGATACGGCGACGACGTTAATGTACAACGCAATACTCGCTTTTTGTTAGTTACTGGATATTGTCGTGGTACGGTACTTCCATTAGCTTTCTTATTCATAGCATCGGTGATCCAACCAGTTTGGTTACAGATATTTGGACCGGAGATGATTGAGCCATCCAAGAACCATAAAACCTATTTAAACCAAATCAAACTAATACTAAAAATACCAAACTAAGACAAAAAACATAAAACTTACAATCTATATAACATGCTACAGGACTTACGTGCCATTTCAAAAACCTATAGATACTTTGGTAATAAATTAACCCAAATAACCTGCAATAAAAGCTTTAGGTCTATTGGTGCTTTAATAAAAACTTTTTTACTTGAATATAGCTCAATTACAAACATTAGAAGCCGAAAGCTGGGGCATGACACCTGATAATTTTTTTATTTTCAATGATAACTACGTTCATATTACAGGTATATGATAAGAACTGAAAATTTCAATCTGATTAAAACAAGAATAAACAAGATGATCGACCTGACTCGAGATGAGAAAGTCTCCTAGTTCTTAGTACAAACCGCATAACAATATCAAACATAGATTCTTCCTAAACAAAAACAAAATATAAAGCCTATTACCGTTTTCCCCACTCCACTAATTCTAGAACTGTTGATATTGCCTTTGCCTCAGTAATGGGTCTAGATTCATATCAGAATGACATTTAGAAATTAAGGGAGTGTTAGTTAACCTGCTAGCAAACCATGTGAAAAAGTGTGAATAGAGAAGAGCCAATATTGTAATAGCAATTGGATTAAAGCACTTGAATCCTGTGCAGCTAAAAATGTTTTCTGATATTTAAATTTAAGAAACATAATCTCTCAATGCAACCAACAATTTGGATTAAAAATACTTGCAAATCAGATCAAAAGGAATACCTCATTTGTTTAATGCAACTTCCAAGTACGAACTGCCCTGAGAGGTATGAAATTAGTAGCTCTTTTCAACAAATATGAATGACAAAACTAATCTAGCAAAGATATTTTGTCAAATGATATGCAAAAATGTGGCTTTCAAGTCCACATTCATAATTGATGAATAAATATATTCCCTAATATCCTAATGCGCACCGCTCCTCGCCCACGCAAGACCAACAATGGAGATGATTTTCACGGATCTCAAAACATGTATTGGGCAAATCGCCACAAATGCCAATCGGTTCAATCCATAAAACCTTGTACTAAATTCAGCATAACTATAACAAAAATTCTGAGATTTTTATTTAAAAGAAATCAAATGGTTCAAAGTTCAAACAGGTAAGATCGGTTGAAATGAGGGGCGACGAAATTATATTTCTAAACGATATAATCTCTTTAATCGTCATTGTTTTAAGAAAGGACAAATCAACGTAATTCAGCCCGTACAAAGAATAACTCATTGAACCATTAACTCTTTTGACGTGTTACCTAACACACCAATTAAAACCCATCACATTTTCAATTTGGTACCAAATGAAACCCACCATATATCCAATTTCAAAAACTTCATTTGAATTAATCCAAAACCCAAACTTCCCTGATGGAATTTGAAGTTGTAACGTGGAGCTTATCATATAGTTTCATATTTCTATATATTCGTTTCATTATTCACAAAGGCAATGAATGGGAACAAAATTAATCGTAAATATCAGATGAATTAAATTGTTTACCCTCCATATGCACTTCATCACAAATATGATCTTCAAACAACAAACCATATAGTCACATGTTCACTCTCCAAATGGAATTCAATACCTAAATTAGATTAATGCAAACAATATGTAGTTAATTTCTCAACTTGATAAGGATAAAAAAACCACAATTGACAGATAGCAATTCACAAATCGTCATTCCCTTCGCTAATATATCAAAACTAATTTACAAATTGATGTTGGATCTTGTATGCCCAAGACACATACAAATTGATGTTGTTAGTAAGTTGTGATCCAAGTCAGGTCATACCCAATAACAAGCTAATTACCAATAAATATTTATTTGTCGATCAGATCATACAAATAAATACTGACACCTATTTAGAAAATGGGTTTTTCTAAAACATTATTTTGTAATAGAACAAATTGCACGGATAATTTGTTCATCAGAAATTATTTGTATCATTATTTAAGCAAGTTAATAACAAGAAATAATAGTGTGTTTATGTTATAAAATAAAAGAGGTTCTAATTTTATAAACATATGGTTAAAGAGTGTAAGTTTTATAAAAATTAAAATGGGGGAAACCCATTTAAAAACCAATTTTCGGCTGCCCAATGGAGTTCCCTCTCCTTGGGATTACATGTCTTGTTTTAATACAAGACATTAAGATATTCTTGCACTCAACCATACTCACACTCTCTCTCACACACACAATTGCATGAACTCCCTCCTAACAAGCTGAATATTTTCGGATCTATGGCAAAAAGGGTGCTAAAATTTTGGTTTTGAGAAAGGCATAGGAAGTGGATTTGGTGTTCTACTACCTAACAAGTTAGGTGTTTGCAAGAGCTTGTGGGTATACAAGCTTGCGGACTTCTCTTGTGAAGGCTAGGCATTCAAGAAGCATCATCATCTTCTTCTCATCTATACTACATCCTCTTGTTCTTGAAAGGTAGTTTAAAGAACACCCTTTGGTTGTTCTTTTCGTTTTGATAGCATTTCATTTCACATACATATGATCCTTGTTCATGGGTTTTGTTTTGGATAAAAAAATGGTTCATTTTTCAAATTGTTAACAACATGTGTAACACTTATATCCGATGTTTTGTAGTTTAAATGGTTAAACTAGCTTTTATAAACCTGTAACAAAACCCAACAATGGCATCTAGAGCCGGTTATGTAGAATATTTGCTTCAAAAGTCCTTGAAAAGTTAGTTTTCATGGACTCTTTCAACCCATTAGAGGCTTTTTTGTCATGGATGAATGAATCCCTTATGTTTCAAGGTTTTATAGTATGAACCTTGAAAGATTAACATCAATTGGTTGATTATTTTGTTTGGACGAAACCCTAATGTTTTGGTTCATGTGGTAGAAACTTTAAGGTTAAAATAGGAGTTCATGGACACATTTTGATGTGTCATTATTAATCTTTAGGAAAAACCTAATGACAACACTTGTGATGGCAAACAAGTGTAGTCAACTTAGTGGGTATGGTTATGCACTTGAGTTTGTATGATTATGCTTGTTTGTTTGTTTGTTTTATGGTTGTTGTTTGATATTTGGATATGCATAACAAACTTATTAACAAACATAACAACCTGAAAATTGATGGTTCTTTAGCACTAAGTGATTAATAAAAGGTTACTAAAAGGATTAATGATTTTAATAAAAGGGGTTTTATTAAAAAGTGAACCATAGGGTACCCTGTATTTGAAAGCATTCAAATACAAGGTACATAGAGTTTTTTAAACTAGTTTTTTGAAAACTTAAAATTTCTTTTATAAACAAGTTTAACACCGTCCTTTTGCATAACACTTGAGTCACTTGGAAACTCCTAATGGGATAAAGGTCATCTAACCATTTTGAGAGAACTTGTGATTTGAGGTGGAGATATCATATTTGTGGGATAAAGGTCACCTGACCACTTAAGTTGGAAAACTCACAAGTGTGTGCTAGTAGGGTGACTTGATTTGCAAACCATGTTAAATGGATCACCTACAATGTGGTTTACAAAGGTGTGAATGGGATAAACCTGTTGACTATACATATGATGTTCAAAGTCAATCCCATACCTACAGAAGTTGCAAAGGATTGCAATTGTCAAAACGTTGACTACGTTGTTAATTTAAATAATGGGATAAAGGTCACCTAACCACTATTTAAATGGAACACTGGATTTTAGAATTTTAAAATTGTGTTAGACACATAAAAGGGCTTTAATAATTAACATATGAATAATATCGAAAATACTAAAATTGAACTTTGTTAAATTTTGTAGATGGCCACCAACAACAATGAAAATAATGATATCCCGTCCGCTCACTCACTATCACTAAGGACCATTCTCCAATAGGAACATCTAAACCATACCAACTTTATAGATTGGTTTCAAAACATGAGAATTGTTCTCAAGCAAGAGAAATGATCATATATTTTAGATGATACGATTCCCGATGAACCTAATGAGGATGATGAGGAGGCCTATAATAATTGGGTGAAATACACTGAAGACTCGATCCAAGTGTCTTGCTTCATGTTGGCAAGTATGAATCCGGATCTCCAAAAAGAGTATGAATATCATGGAGCGTATGACATGATTACCCAGTTGAAGGAAACGTTCCAACAACAGAAAGGGTAGAGCGCTTCAAAACGGTTCAGGCACTCCATGCATGTCGTATGGATGACACCCAATAAATTTCATCTTATGTACTTAAGACGAAAAGCCACATTGACCGCCTCGAAAGGCTGTATTGTCCCGTCTCGAATGAGTTGGCTATGGATTTGATCCTCAACTATTTGTCAAAAAGGTATGACAACTTTGTTATAAATTATAACATGAACGACTGGGATAAGAACATAAGTGAGCTTCATAGTATACTCAAAAGTGCCAAGGCGGCCATGGGTAAAAATGTATTACCCGTTCTCAGCATGAAGGTGGGATGTAACACCCCGAATTTCTATTTAAACAAAAGAAAAAGAAAAGTAAATAGAAAGAATAGATAATGAGCACAAGTGGAAGGAGGGGGAAGTGTACAAAGTTCAAAAACTCATTATTTTAAGGTTTAAAGGGGCATGGTCACCCATATCAAAAGCAGAAAGCTGCTTTTGCTCTTGGAGGAAGAAAGAAGAGAGAGAGAGCCACGGTTCTAGAAAGAGAAAGAGGAAGAAGCAGCTGCAAATGTAAGTCTTATCTTCTATGAGCTCGGTTTCAGCTGGGTTTCGAGTTCTTGACCGAAGTTCTTGGTGTTTAGTTTTTGTTTTCGGGATTCAAGAGCTGAATCGAAGGTGGGTCTCGAACAGGAAGATTGTTGCTCAA